>WBMW01002185.1:237987-248942 GCA_013396635.1 Penelope pileata | reverse complement strand
AGGCGGCGGCCGGGCCGAGCTCGGGGGCAGCGGGCTGGGCCGGGTGGGCTGCAGCTGCCGCGGGCATGGGCCGGCGGGGAGCGGCGCAGAAGGCGGGCGGGCGGGGTGGGGGCGCGGGTGTGAGGTCATGGCTGGCCCGAGCCTTATGGGGAAGGGGGCGGGAGGTGCACCTTTTTATTGTTGCTGCTTCCTTCTCCCGGGAGCCTGGAGGCTTTGCTGGGGTTTCCCCCGTAGAACTTTTTTAGGTATCGTTGAAAGAACCGGCAGCGAGTTGTAGCTTAGCCAGCAGAGCAGCGGCTCCCTTACATCTGATACTCAGCCGCCTCGATTCTTAACGTCCGTTTTTATTCCTATGTAAATCCTCTGTTTTCTAAACGTTTTCAGTAAAAGCCATACAGACTGCCAGAGCTTCCAAATCAAGAATGCAGCTTCCCTCCTTCAGACCTCTTTATGTCGCTGTAAGGACCCAATACTTGATGAAACTGCCTAAAAATTCTGCTGGCGTTCATGAGAACGTGAAGCACAGTGTGCAGTTTCACATTGCCTGTTGCCAGGAGACGCTGCAGAGGGAGTGCTGTGTAACAGCAAACATTTCCCAAAAATCATGGAAGCGCTTGGTTGGGATAGCATGGTCATTCTGTTTATCACGGAAGTAAAATAGATGAGTTATATGGAAAGATCTTTATTCCTTCTTTTTATTGTAAAAGATGACACTTCGTTGTGTTGTTGAAAAACATTTCTGAACCGTGTGGCATGGGGATCATCCCTTTTTCAGAGGACAGATGTGTGATGAAAGGCACCTCACTGCACAGCGCGTGCGAAGTCACCGTTGAGTTTAGAGTGAAGGTTTCAGTTGTTGTGTTGTCTGTAGGAATGCATCTCTTAGAGAACAGAAATGAGATAAACTGCTGTGACAGGGAAGTGATACAATCAGCCTGATGCCTGTGATGCTTCCAAAAACACTCAGCATGGCAGTAGAAATGCAGTCCAGAGCAATAATAAATTCCTGAGCTGCTTCGAAGTCACTCGAGATTCCCAAACTTGCATGGGAGTTGTGAGGTAAAATTCACCTACTCAAGAAGACCACTGTTATTTATCTGTGGATGTAGTCAACCAAAGCTTTCCGAAATAACCTGTTGAATATTTGTAGAAAGCTTTTTAGTTGTGGTATTTTCTTGTCCATCGCTGCAAGTGAAAACAAGTGACAGTAAGACTGATTTCTGTGATGCAGTGGACTATAATCTCCATCAATCGTTGGAAGGACCTTGCCCCTCAGAGACAGCAAGTGATGGCTGTGTCGTAACTGGTGGAGTGGAGGTTTGAGGAGCCTGGTGTGGTGCTGCTGTAGAGAACTGAGTGCTGAGATTTTGTGCTGGCTCTGGAGATAGAGCATTAGACTTATTTTTTTTTTCAGTTACGATTGTTGTAACAATCAAGCATTTATAGTTACAAATAAACTCCAGTACTGCTGAGTGGGTGAGCCAAGTGCTGGGGCAAACTCACCGTTTTTCCTATGTGCATGCTTCTGTGACTGTTTGGAGGAGTGTGCAATTAATGACTCCACATCATCTGCGTGTGATGTAGTTGGTGCTAGCTGTAGTTCTAGTTCTGTGGAACATAAAATCGTGTTTCTTTCTGTCAAGGACTTGAATCCTGCTGGAGTCTTCAGGACTACTACCTCCAAACATTGAAAGAGCAAAAGATTCTAAGAATCTTCAAGAAAATTGTAATGAAGATAGTAGACAGCCTCAATACGAGCATTCTCCTTCTGATCTCACGTTATTCTGTATTAGTTTGCATGACTGAGTTGAGCACCACTGAGTTCCTATCTAGCCTCTTGAATGTGTTCAGTGTACATGTTAGATGAAGTTAAAGTGAAGTGCCTGAGCAACTTCGTGTGAGAGAGAGCTGCTATCTTGGGGAAGCACTTCAGTGTCCATCACGAAGGCTGGGAACAGGAAGCTGCCATTCCTCAGTAAGATGCTTCTACTGCGTGTTTGTAGAGCCATTCCCATTAATTCTGATGTCAGCTTCTATTTTATGAAGGGCTTGGAATCTGTTTCATCTGAGCACTGTACTTGGTGTGTTCTTCCTTTTTCTTAAACCTTGTTGGATGGAGCACTGTGTTCATCCATGGTTGGTTAGCTTAGTGTAACGTGAAGGGACTGTGCTTCGTTTGGCACGTGTTTGTGCTGTGGGCAGTGGTGGGGCCCTTAGAATTTGTCGAAGTTAAATTAGTTCCTTGGGTGCCTTTGTGAATATACCCAAGATACTGCCTGCAGGTCTTTCTGAGAACAATTTTCTGAACTGCAGTGCGTTGTTTAGTGAAGCTCGTTCATGACCAAGGGGTTGGCCACATGCTCTTTCTCATACGCATCAGTTGCAGCGATTTGACAAACCTGTCAAATCCCACTATTATTTGTAACTTTTCTGTTGGAAGGCGTATCGCAAAGATGCATGTGTCTAAAGAAGCTCAACTTCATTGTTACACACATGCTTGTGATGCTGTGTGCTCCTAGTTCTTGTGGGCTCAATTTTTTAATTTTACTGGTCATAAAGCCTTGATTGGAAGGTAAGGAAGTATGTACAGTAACTCAAGGAAGTGTGAATATTTAACCTAGCACAAATGCAATCCTGTTACGGTACATGCACAGAAGAGGAATTGAATTTGATAGCGTACCCAAGCCATTTATTTGACATTCTACCTTCCCTAAAAATAGCCGTAAGGACTTTAACTGCTTAATGTTTTTTATTTATCAGAATCTTAAGATAAGAATTGGAAACACTTATTTTGATGTAGCCCAGACTTCACTGGTAGTGTTTCTAAATCATTTGCTTTATTCCAAAATGCTACTGAAGCAGTAGTATTAATTGCTTTTATAGCTTGTGTTATTCTCTGCCTTGTAAAACACAATGTTAAATGGTTTTGGACACACAGGAAATGTCAGTTTGTTAACTTTAATTTAGGCAAAGCTTGATGTTTTGTTCTTAGTTCAGTAGGAAAATGTTAAAGCATTTTTAAACACCTGAAGAAAGTATTGGTTAACTTCTAGAAAAGGAATGGCTACTGACTTTATATCTAGATTGCAACAGTAAGCTTCTGTACTCTGGCTGTGTGTTGTGTCTAACCAATATTTCAGTAATCTAATACCACAAACAGAGACATGAAGAGTAGAAGTGCAGGTGTCTTGCAGAGTGTTTCATGCACAGGAGTAACTAAACAGAACTCTTTTTTTTCCCCTCCTTCAGAGTTCACAATGACGAATGAAGAACCTCTCCCAAAGAAGGTATGTTGAAAAATATTTGTGATTTTTTTCTCCCCCCCCACAAGTAGTCATGATAACTTGCTAAGTTGTGCTTCTCCTTTTGCCCCACAGGTTCGTCTTAGTGAAGCAGATTTTAAGGTTTTGCCTAGAGATGAGCTTATCCTAAGGTAAAGCAACAGTTTTCTATAGCCATGCTTCATTGAACTCTTAATGGAAGATGTAATCTACCTCTGCCATCGTTTTTAGCACTGTTTTCTGAAAGCCTACAGCTGTTCCATGATAGAGATTTTTTTAAATGTTTCCATATTCTGAAATGTTTATATATATAGTTTGAGGGAGAACATTCTTTCTAAAGGATGCAAAGTCCTGAGCAGTGTTGTCTAATCTGTAAGTAGTTGTTTTTTTCACTTTCAGCTTTAGAAGACAAGGTTGCTTACATTCCTTGCTAGATAGCAAATTATTTTTAAACATCAGAAAAATGTCAACTGCTTGCTTCTACAGTGTTTTAGGTTTTCTTAGTCCATGTGATTGTCTTTTTAGCACATTCAGATATTAACAGTAAAATGTCAAAAATGAGATTATCACATAGAACTTGCATAAAGAAGAGCCCAGTTACGTTTTTCACCTTACAGAAAGCTAAGGGCCACTGTGGGAAACAAATAGGTGATTCTGTCATATAGGCCACTTGCTTAAAGAAGCAGACTTGAGCCACAGGTGTGTGAGGGCTCTGTATCCCCGAATCTCCTGATTAATAAACAAGGAACTAAGTAAACTAGTTGCCTGTGGGTCATTTGTTTATCTGCTAGAGCAGTTTGTGTGTGCATTTTGGTAAAGTTCAGCTCTTGGCTTTTTGTGTGTTGCAAGTTATTTGCATTATTACAGTCTCTTGAGTTGGTTAAATATTGCGATTTCATAGATGAGTTAAAAAAAAAGACTGAACTGGTATAGAAACATGAGGACACAAGTACAACACATACATGAGATCAGCTAGTTGTTCTGGGCAGACTCTTCTGCTAACTGTTACTGGAGTGACGTTTCTGTTGGGGTTGGTGTAGTTATTTGCTGTGTTTCAGACTGGTCTCTGGCTTCATCTGCTCAAATATCTGTTCCTCCGGTAGTGAAGAATAAGGTGTTTAAAGAGTAGAAAAATGCTTCTTTGTTAGGTGATTGAGGTCTTGAACCATGTACAGAAAATTCCATAGTTGACAATATCCCTGGGGGAATAGCAAGGTTTGATTCTATAAGGCTATGCCCTTATCTCTTGCTATAAAATTTCTCTGAAAGTGGAAGTTCTGTGCAGCTTGCACCCTGATGGATAGTGTTTTTGTTTTTCTTAGAAAAACAGCTTCAGAATGTAGTCAGTTTCTGTAAAATGCATTGGTTACTTTCTGCCATAGTAGAAATTGATTTTCAGTGTTTATTAAAAGGAGAATATGGTGGAATCTGCCCAAGGAGCTGAAGTATGTCAGCAGCTGAACTGAGTTAATGAAGAGAGGGGAGGGAGTTGGCTAGTGGTGGCTGTGTTGCTATTGTGTTCCTCTTAGTCTAGACAAAACAACTTCTGTTCTCAGAAAGGCCTCCTTGGTTTAAGGAGAGTAACTGTCCTTAAATACCATTTTGGCCATGTCTGGTTTTTTTTGCATTGAACAGAACTGTGGATGCTGTTTTCTTTGATTTGGTACATTTTTACAGGATTTATACTAAATTTGCTTTTGTTTATGACTGTGTGAAACTGGTTATTACAGCACTTCTATACACCTACTTCTGTAGGTTGGAATGAAATGTTATGTGTACATAATTCCAGTTAAAGGCATCTCCACTGCTTTCAGGCATAGAAAAATGTGTTGACCCCTGCTGAATCATCTTAAAATAAGATGCAGAATGTGTTTTTTGGTATGTGCCTTAGTGTGGGACAAATGTTTTTGCAATCATGGTGTACGCCATCTATGGTTTTGGCCTTAGAGCTAATGCATTATTGTCCCTGTACAAGTTGCACCGCTAAAATATATATGTGGAAAATACTAATTCTTTGTCAGTTCCTATGCTTTGAGTTAGAACTTTGCTGTTTTTTTGCGAGAAGTACATAATTGAGGTTGGTTTGTTTTCGCTTTCATTGACTGAAAGTGAGCAGGATGAAGAAGGCTTTCACTCTGTCCCTTTGGGGGCTTCTTGTTTGCAGTTGTGGTCTCATCTGCTTTATCCTCCCCTCGTGCTTTTCAGTTTGGTAGGCACTTAGAAGCTCCTATGCTGTCTGTCTGTGAAGGAGGAAGAGCCAGGAACACAATAGCAAAGCACTCTGTGGATCATAGCTAAAAAAACCTGCTTATGAGTATTCCCTTATTGTTTAACTTAGTGATTAGTATGTAAGCTATTGAAGACGCATCTTTATTTACACAAGAGGTTGATGAAATGCAATGCTTTAACTTTTGTTCCATGTGAACATAGGTACAGCCAATCCCTTTTGGAAGGGTTTAGGTTCAGTGCTGTTTCTTCCTTCAACTTGGTTTCAGGAATGTTCTCAAGAAATGTCTTGTTGATATATTTTGTCATTATTTTGACTTAAAATCTTCCTAATTACCATCAGGTAGTTGAAGAATTTCAACTGCGAGTTGAAAAGGAATTGATCCACCTGCAGTGTGGGCCTATCTGCAAATTTGGTTATCTTCCCAAATTTCAGTTATTTGTAGGAATGAACGACTTAAGATGGATAATTTTTAACTTCTATTTCATTTTAATGCTTTAAAGTCTAATTATATGAAATAAACCTGCTTTGGATTTTTGTCTTTGTATTTGCTAGCTTTTTGGTTTGTCTAAAGTGAGGCACAAAAGTGATGGCTAGAAGAGAATTTGAGGTCTTCTGTAGTGGTACCAAAGTTATTGGGACCATGCTTGTGTACAAAATGGAATCTGCAGCGATGGCTTGAGCTGGAAGAGTTCTCTCTGTCAGTGTGATGATCACAGGTGTATTCTGTACAATTTCTTAAACATGCCTGGAGTGAAACTGCTGCAGTCTGTGCCAAGTTGTGTCTGTTTTGACAGAACACAGAAAATCTTGTCTCGAGTCCCTTTTCTAGAGGAATCAGTCACATGACTTGGAAATTCCATGACATGCTCTAATGCACTCCGTTTTCTTTCCCAGGAATTCAGTCCTTGCTTAATAACTAGGGCTTATTGAGAGGTGACCTAGAGATGTTAGCTATCGCTGACTTGGTGACCGCAGGCCGTGCGTTTTTCTTTTTATGGTGGTCCATTATACTATGCCTAACTTACGTTTCAGGGCTTCAGTTTGCTTGCTTCCTATAGCTCCTGTTAGGGATCGGGAGGTCGCTGTTTGACAGAGCAGATATTTTCAGGCTATGAGAGAGAACTCAGTCAAGTAATTCTGCAACTGTTTGAAGACCAACTTTTTTATGCTTTCATGTAATTCATTCAGAATGTGGGTTTGTTCTGTGCTTGCTATTTAGACTGTTCTAGCGGTCGAATTATGAAGCCTTTGTTTCTAACTGTATGTGTCTTTAAGAGCAGGGAAGATGCTAAGGTTGAGCGTTCGGTGGGAATGCTACTGTTCTCATAGATGAGTTAAAGGACTTAGTTCGTGCTGATTTCTTCTTCAGCTGAAGAGATTTGTTTTTCCTGCTAGATGGAAGAAGTCTTGTACTTGCTTCTGCTTTTCTCAGGGATGTGATCTCGCTTGCTGTTATAGATCAGATGCTTCACAGGCCCTTTATTAGGCTGCTGGAGTTCACTAAACCATCAAAACTGATCTAGATCTTCAAGTTTTATTTGAGGTGGTGTTGTTGCAGGTTAGGGAGTAGTTACGGGTCTGGCATAGAACGGTGGGAAGAGAAACCATCCCTTTTTGTAGTGGTAAAGTTATTAGGTGAATTTACTTCTCTATAAACACCTCCTCCCAGAAAAAGAAAAAATACCAAAAAAATTCCAAGCTAACGACAAAGACCACTAACAAAAACAGCAGTGAAACAACCAAACAAAAAACAAAACCACCTTCCTGTGAACTTTGTTGGTAGGATATGTCACAGTAAACTTTATTGCAGACTATATTTTCCACTGATCTAGTGATTTGTATCAAATACAGTACTGTTTCTCAGTGTGGAGTTTTCTGAACCTGGATGGATCACTTAAATAACATACCTTCAATAGTAAATATTATCAGTATGGTCTTGCTTCAGCTGAGCTGGAATAGCTGCTCAACCTACACTGCAAATCCTACTGTACCTTTGTAATGTACTTCTTTTTGCTTTGCTGTTCACTTAATAACAGATGTGTGTTGTCCTTGTAGGATGATTTCTGTTACAGAATTTTGTTTGGATTGTTCTGCTTTGAGAACAGGAGGCTTCTTGGGTGCTTAGGACAAATAAATGAGTAATAAGTCTATGATTTCAGTATTTGTCAAAAATATTAGAAGTTGTTTTTAAGACGTAAATTTTTAAGTCCTGTCCTTTAATGATGTGAAGTGGAATTAGATTTTTCTGTAGAACTGTCTTTTCAATTGTGTAACTATCTCTTAAAACTTTCTGATTTTAGTATAAATATGTACTCTAAAAGTTCAGGAATGAAATTGAGTTGTTAAACTGTGCTTCAGAAAAATATTTTTCTTTCTGCAATAGGTGGAAACAGTATGAAGCATATGTGCAAGCTTTGGAGGGCAAGTACACAGACCTTAATTGTAAGTTAGCAAAGTTTCAAAATGGTATGAGTTACCTGAATGTTTCCAATGTTTGTGTAAAGCAGAGTGGTCAAGCAGTGTCATGTTACTGTTAAAAATAACAAGCATTTATCAGAAGTATAATGTCATGTTATTTGTCAGAAAAATCCCTATTTTGCCTACTATAAGTTTTCAACCTTCCCCAGTTTTCCAAGCCACTTGTTTTTCTTAGCAGATCTTACATGGCTTCTGAAAATTCTGGTTTTGCATCTGTGGGATCATCTAGACCTGGACTATTAGGAAAGAATCTCAGCCTCACAAATACTTGTATTTTCAGCATTTTTACAACAAGAAGGAAAAGTTTCCTTCTGTGAAAATGCTGTGGATGTTTGTCTTTCAGCATTCTTACAGAATTGTAGATCACGTGGGAGGAGAAATAAGTAGTGTAGGTAAAGTCCTAAAATGAATACCCAACTGATTCTTGATCTGACTGGGTAGTTTGAATTAACTATTTGCCAATTTTATGTAGTCTTTAAACTTTGGGCTGTGCTTCAGTGTTTCAAAAGAGAGACTATGAGAAAAGTTAATCCTACTCTCAAGTGAGAAAATGTGAATACGTTCTGGAAGTGACTGAAAGGTCAATCTGAAGTCAGTTTTAAAAATGGCATGAGCAGCTCAAGACTTGCCTGTTTTCCATTCACCTTGTCAATCTAAATACCCAAAATCTCAGTGGCAGTAAAGGGGTTTATTTTCTGTCAGTCCAGATGTTCCCTCTTAGCTCCATTATATCCCTTGTCTACTGCCATATATGCTTTACTAATTAGTATTATTGAATTATCTGCAACAACAAGAAATTAGAAATAATTCTGAAGTGAATTCTTAGTTTATAGTTAAAGTAGGTAATTCTCTAATAGTTGTCTTTTTTTTAAAAAAAAAAAAAAAGCCCAAACCTCCTTAATTATTCCAACTTTCTCCTTTTATTTGTGACAGACAGCAGGGTGAATGTATTGTTTGTATTGGGCTTCTTGCACACAGAGCATTCTGGGTAATCTGGAACTTTGACCTTCCATATTTCGTTTATAAAGTTCTATAAATGTTCATGGATCAGAGGAATTCTTCTAGTTGTGACTGAACTGCTATTTTTGAAGCTCTCTGTCTTGCTGTTCACTCTTGAAGTGTTGAAACCACTTTGAGAAGTGACCATAAATGGCACAATTTTAGGCAATGAATTTGTTACAGATGTCAGGACAGTTCCAGCTTCCCCAGTTTTGGACTGCAAGTAGTAGGGGTGAATGACAGAGTGGCTGTTAATTAATCAGAAGTTAATTCCCATATAAAGCATGGAAACGTTTTCAAGCTTAGTAGTAAGCCTTAAGGAGGGATTAGGAAGATGTATTTAAAATAAAATTTCATCAAGGTTTTCTGACACTTAATGCTTTTATCTTTTTGTTTTTCTTACTCATGCTTATATTTGTGCTTATTTAACTCCTGGTGCCTGTGAATTTCTATTGCAGTTTTTAAGTTATCTTAAAAATTGCTCAGGAGAGGATTCTATAAAACCTGTGCTTTTTTTTTTTTTGTGTTTTATTAATTTTATTAGCTAATGATGTAACGGGATTGAGAGAATCTGAAGAGAAGCTGAAACAGCAACAGCAAGAATCTGCCCGGAGAGAAAATATTCTGGTCATGAGGCTGGCAACTAAAGAACAGGAGATGCAAGAGTGTACTGTAAGTATTTATAAATAAGTTTTAGACTGTTACAGGAGTAGCAGTCCTTGTGCTTTGTTTTTCATGCATTGGTAGCATTGTAGTTTCTGTGCTTAAAAAAATGGCAGGATACTTGAGCTTTTTACTGAATTAGTAAAGATCATTCCTTGAAGTGTTTTGTTGTTTGGTGGGTTTCTTTAACAGTGGTTATTTCAGTCCATTTTCAGCAGTAGTTGTGCTTGGAAGGGCACTGCAATGCTTGCTTACAGTATTGATGAGCTGTGCGTATTTACCATAAGTGTTACTTCTAACTATCTCTGAATGCAGGAAGAAGTTGAAAGCTGAGAATAAGATTCAGTATATTAGCTTTATTCAGGAGTTCTCAGGCTCATACTTATGGTGCGTTTGGATAAATCTCTTCTGCATCCATTTGTCTAGTTAGGGGAAGAAGCCACTGACTGGGCAGGAGAAACTGCTGCTGTTTTTGTAGGGAGTCCTTTTGAGATTTGTCGGATCTGCTTCTTGGGGTTTCTAATGTTCTTGGTACTGAATGCCTTTGTTGTTGTTCCAGTTTCTCTCCCCTTTATCTCTGTGGGTTTTCTGTGACTGTTTTGTGTTTAGTTTTGGTTGCTTGAAACAGCCTTTTGCTGATTTGAGACTTTTAATGGTTTTTGGATTATCTTCTTAACATTTTCACCTGCTTCTTTAACTGGCGGTGCCTGAGAGACGATTGTAAGAAGCTACTTAATGCTAGTTTGTGTAACGTACTTGTGAGAGCTTCTCTTATGAAGAATATAAGCTCTGTTGTGTAAAGCCAATAACTAGTTTTGTCACTTTCCTTTGTTATTTTCTTCTTTCAGCCTTCCTTTCTTTTTTTTTCCTGTAGGAGTCCTGAGCTGTCAGGTATAGCAAGCATTGTTAGATGTAGCCCTGTACACATCAATTTTCTAAGACTGTAAAATTAGTCTGTAGTAAGTACTGGTATGGGGGGGGGGAAAAAACAAATGGAGGAGTGAAGCTTACTTTGCAATGGTTAATTAAAGAAAATGTCTGGAGTCGGAACGGACTTGTAGATACTGACTATTCCAACTTACTTGTTCAGAATGGGATCAGCTGGAGGTCAGGTTTTCAGCATTTCTTGGAATGGAGACTATGATTTCTCCAGGCAACCTGTGCCACTGTTGAACCACCTTCTCAGTATAAAGCGTTTTGTGGCTAAATGGGATTTCTTGTAATTCAATTTGTGCCCATTGCCTACTGTCCTTTCAGTGGGCACCACTGAGAAGAGCCTGGCTCCGCCTTCTTTACTCCCCCCA
>WBMW01002185.1:221001-237972 GCA_013396635.1 Penelope pileata | reverse complement strand
TTCTTTACTCCCCCCACCAGGTATTTATGCACATTGGTAAGATCCCCCCTCAGCCCTTTCTTCTCCAGGCTCAACAGTCCCAGCTCTCTCAGCCTCTGCTTGTATGTCAGATGCTTAAAAGCCCTTAATTTTGCCCTTCGTAACCCTTTGGCCTCAGCCTAGTATGCCCATGTCTCTCTTTTACTGGGGAGCCCACAGCTGGACCCGGTATTCCAGATGTCTCAGCAGTGCTGAGTAGAGAGAAAGAATGGCCTCCTTCAAACTGCTAACGCAGCCCAGGATGAACAAGCACAGTTGAAAGAAGTTTTAGAGGATTTCTTGGCTTTTATTATTATATGTTATTTTCCCAGTAAAGTAACAGTAGCAAAAGAAATCATATCGCATAGGCTGTAAAGCTAAGCTGTAATTGCTAAATCATTTTATAAATGAATAGTCACCATATAATAAAGCAATATGTCAAGTAATACATCCATAAAATAACTTCCTTCATATTTAGCAGTTAGCTGTTTTAAAATCCATATTTACATGGAAAATATTCCAGTGACAGTTATTTATATGTAACCCTTTTGCTTCCTGTCACATCTTCATTAATAAGACAGTGTCTGGGTTGTCAAGTTCCATAGAAGCTATGGATAATTTCCTGTAGAATGCTGTTCGTACTATTCTTCATATATTTGGTGGGACTTTGTTTAGGCTTAGAAACTTATGACATTCAAGTCTCACAAATTTAAATGGATGAAAATCTAAAATGCTAAACCACATGCAAATGGTAGTTTAAAAATGAATGATTTTTCTGATAACCAAGGTGTAAAACACTTTGCCAGTTAAAATATACTAGTCTTGTTTTAAGTAGGGTATGGTAGACTTTGCTGCCTTTTTAATTTGTACCCTTTTTCAAAGACAGACAAAACAGCAAAACCCCCTTAGCTTATAGGTCCACCAGTGTTTGTTCTTGAACCTTTGCAGGTACGTATGTCAGGGTAACAGTCACTGTCCTGATTTTGTTTCAGTGTTGTTTTGTTGAAACATCACAGTAGTTGAGTGCCTGCATGTTGTCTCTGCTAGGCTCTGTGTTGAGTCTGGCTGCAAAGTATATGGGTCTCGTTTGAGCTGAGAGCTTACTGAGTCTGACTGGTGTTGCAAACTTAGTTTGCATAATTCAGAGTGGCTAGTGAAAGGGCTAGTTCGTAGTTCATGGGCTTAATACTTCAAATGCCCTGTTGTCAGCTGCCACCCTCTTCTACTGTACCCTTAGCAAGCATACAGCTGCTAACAGCAGTTAGGAAAGCAAAGGGTAAGGTATTGAATGCTGTCTCTACAGAGAGCTTTGCTTACAGCAGAGGTGGTGATTGTTACTTCAGGGAAAGGCTCTTACCTCCCTCCAAAGCTACTGCATAGCTACCGTAGTGGCAAGGCATTTGGAAATGCTTGCTACTCTAAAGTTTTTCCATGGAACTGATAGCAGTCATGAATGGAAGCTTCCTGTAGGTGCAGTTGGACTGTAGTACTGTGAAAGTAGTTACTCTTAATAACTGGCTTGTGATGTAGATGACTGGTCTGTTGGTTTTCTTCATTATCAAGTTTCTTTCTTCCTACACCTTCCTTATAAGAAAGATTTATACCCATGTTTGCTTAGATCCCTTGTGCTTCCTGCTAAGCACCTGTTTTATGTGTAAGTTCTTCATGTCACAGGGCCTGTTCTGTGTGGATGTCTGTGGACAACCTCTGCTGAAAGGCTTCAGCTGTTCTCAGTAATGTGGGAAGCAGAGGTCTTGAAAATGCTACTCTGTCTTTAAAAATAAAAAAATAAAAAAAAAAATAGTCCACACAAACAAAAACCCACACAGCTTAATGTTGCTCTGTCTAGAGTACTTCAATATTATCCTGCTTTGGGTTAGATCAAACAAAAAGATTATTATAAGGGTATATACCAAGAATATAGCAATATTGTTGATTCTGTCCATGAAAGGTCATCCTTATTTGTCTACCTTACAGGCTTTTGGAAAGTACCAGCAAGTATGTAGTTTCACATGTGGGGAATATGAACAGCTAGTAGGTATTCTAGATGCTTGAGTACGTACGTCCTGGGCTCTAGCAGTGGACGTGACTACTCCTATATGTGCAGCTATATCCTGAGGTTGAGCTGTTGGACCTGAATGCAGTGCAGGCAAACTTTTGCTCCCCACCTCTTACCTTCCGGAGAGGCATGCCAGAGGGTGTTAGAGGGAGCAAGAGTGAGAAGCTTGTGTTGGTAAAGCAGGAAGGTGAGTGGACTAAGGGAGCAGGCAGAAGGATTAGTAGGTGTGGGCTTGTTTTGGGAGTGGGATAGATACGGAGAAAGTTGCTAGGTCTGATTGGATGAGAAGTCTGATAAGTGAGAACTCGAGTTAGTACCAGAGAATGCAGTTGTGAAGGGATGGAGAAAACTAGAGGAATAAATAATCTGTAAGTCTGGGGAGGGAATAGACAAGAGTTGGTCAGCTGAAGTAAAATATGCCTATGCTGCTGTTCTAGGAGTGACAGTTGAGGTACTTTATGGAGCCTGTGCAAATTCTCCCTGCTTGTCCTAGTTATGTGAGCTAGAGATGGCCAAATGGGGTGGTTACATAATTCACATTGGACAGAATCATCTGGGTTGCATTGAGCTTTTCAGTGCATTTCTGGTAGCTCAGTTTCTTCGTGCTGGTGATCTAGGGAATCTTGGGCTGGCAGTAGGAGAGGGAAGGAGCTAGGTCTAGGTAAGGTGAGGAACTTTTTTTTCCAGGGATGCCTAAGAAGAAATTGCAAACCATGTTACTGCAGCGTAATTATATTTCTGGAAGATGTTGTCAGCTGGAGTGTCTCTGTCTCCAGACATCTGTTAAGCAAGTGGTTTCACTCCCTGCTAGCGCTGGCCCTCGCAAAGAATGACAGGTTGCTGAAATACCTCCATTAGTGCAAGCATCTGAAATGTCATGCGTTTAACAGCAGATTAATTAACTTCATATTCAATGAGCAAGACTCTGCATCAGTGAAGTGAAAGCCCTGTGGGGGGCAAAATGTGTTCTAAGAAGTACTAGGATAATCGAATCTGGGCTTTTCTCTAACTAATGTTAGTGTGGATAGGTTCTTGACAGCTACATTTCTTGAAAGTGTTTTTTACGTAGTGCTTTACTCCCTTTCTCTTTCTTTCTGGACACAGAAGTCTGTCTATTTAAAAATTGTTTTTTATTTTAAAAAAAGTGTATTTCTGATTTTTTTGGTAAGTAACTAAGTATTTGTTTTGATAATACCAAATGAAAATGAAGTTAATTTGAAATATTTCAGCTGCTTCAGTAACTTTGGAATCACATATTTGAAATAAAATCCAAGCACTGGTGCTATCGATACATAAATTAAACCATATCTTCCTAAATCAATAAGTGCATATAATCATGGCTGCACTTTTTTTAGTTAAATGATTGTACGTATGTTTTCTTTGCACCATTGCTGTGTGAAAGATTTGATGCATGGAAATGGTTACACTGACTGCTGTTGACTGTGCTGTGTTCTAAGTAAAGCCAAGTGTGGGGGGAGACTTACTCTTTTCCCTTGGTTTTGCTGGTGATGGCGTGTGCTATTCATCATTGAAACTGCAACTGTCAGTCTGGTTCCAGAATACAAAAACTCTTGACCAGGAAATGTGTAATACAGTGAGCATAATAAATTGAACTTCAGAACGAATACTGTCTGTGCAGGCTGACAGGATATTACTTATTAGCTGAAAGAAAATTTAAAAAAAAAAATCAAATTGAAGTACATTTAAGTTTTGAGTGCTACATTTAAAGACAATCTCACATTTACTTCTGAAATTTTGATGACTATTACTAGGGTTTTGCTTGTTGCAAGAGAATTAAATCAACCAAAACTTACTTAATTGATATGAGTGGTTCTAAATGATTTAAAAGAAAAAGATGGGAACTTGTGTCATAAGTAACTACCACATTTACAAAAACACTTGCAGGGTTAGAGAATAGCTGCTTAAAAACGTTATATATCAACAATAACTTCAGTGTTCCAGAATCACTTTCATTGAAGTTGTGTGGAAATTAGCCATCTGTTTTAAGCAGGCAACCCTTTGTATAAATATTTTTCTTCAAAAGAATACAGATGATTTTAAAAGGAAGGGGGAATTCTAATTTTCTGATCATTTGTGCAAATGTAAACTGACATAAAGAAAAAATTTGAAACAAAAAAAATAAGTCTTGAAAGCATTGGCAGCAGGAGTGGAGTGAGGAGATTGGGTGAATGTGCTTATTGACAGGGCACAGGTAGGCAAAAGTAATTTTTATCCTGTCCTTATCAGGTTAGACTTTTAAGAAGACAAGCTTTCTTGACGTCACCTTTGGAATATCTATTTTTAATGGTATTCAAATGATTATATTGAATTTCATATAAATAAATCTTTTTTCTTATTTTGTGCAGAATCAGATTCAGTACCTCAAGCAAGTCCAGCAGCCTAGTGTTGCCCAACTGCGATCAACAATGGTGGACCCAGCCATCAACTTGTTTTTCCTAAAAATGAAAGGTGAACTGGAACAGACTAAAGACAAACTGGAACAAGCCCAAAATGAACTGAGTGCCTGGAAATTTACGCCTGATAGGTAAACAAAACAAATACTCCCCAGTCAAGACTTCCCTGACAGTCCCACTACGAGAATGCTATGGTGGGACAGCCAAGTACTCGTTTCCACACCAAGACTCAGACGTTTTGAGGCAAAAGCCACATTCTTATACTGTCCAGCTTGTAATGCTTAATGTAAAACTTACCAGATGAACCTTGTGTTTCAGCTTTTTTTCTCCCCCTTTGCTTCAGAGGCCTGACAGCGTCGGACTATTCTGAAGAAATGGCCATCTCCGAAAAAAAATCTTTTCTAGAACATGTAGACATTTGCAAAATTGTTCTATTTGAAGAAAATAGAGGGAAAAACAGAAGTCTTAAGTCTGTGGCACACTGTGTCTACAGACAGTTTGGAGGAAAGAGAACCTAGAGATTATAAATCATGAATTGAACATGTAAAATTCCCGTAAAATGTAGAAGTGGAATATGCTTCGCTCTTAACCTTGAGCCTAGTGACTTAGAGACACTAAGTCAGTTTTGCCAATAAGACTGTGGACTTCCTGCTTGTTCACTGAACTGCTGGGTCAAAACTCGATGAGGTGAATTTTGCATTAAAGAGTTTACTTGCTAAACAGTTTTGAATAGCCACAAGAGTGCTATTTGATATCACATCAGTGGTAGTGTACACATTTGACTGTTAAGCATTTGGGCTCTGTAGCACTTGATGGAGCCTTAAGTCAATGCTGCTAAATAATGAACTGTTCTGGATGGTTGGTAATGCTGTGGACGCCTCAAAATTAGGACTGTACAAGAATGTACATTTTATCTAATTGCAGGTTCAAAGTTGTTGGAAGCAGTATATATTTGATCACAACTGGCATGTATAAGAAAAACTAGTTGTGATAAGTACTTCACTGCATGTTTTCATGCAGAAATGAGAATTTTTGATCTTCCATATTAAGAACTGATCTCATGCTCAATACAGAAGGCACACAATGGCAACTGTCTTCAGTGTTGGTGGGGTGTTTTTATTCCTTTGTACACCTGTTTTTTTGTATTGCACTTCTATATAAAATGTGCCTTGAAATAGTTGTAATATACAGTTCAAGGAACACTATTGGTTATGTTGTTGTACTGTGAACCTCCTGGGATGAACGAGAATCAAACAGATTGTTATTTCTGCATTGTCTCGTTCTCTGAAGAAAAGAGACCATTTTAACAGAGCACAAAAACTTAAATGCATGCATTTTCCTTGGCGGAATCAGTGAAGGAACCTTTGATACTCTACTGATGCTTCTGTTCTGTTGTCCCAAGTTACTTGTAAGAGCAGCAGTTGGGGACAGCTGGGAGTGCAGGTCAGAGGTGTGTAAAGTGAAATGCAGATTTGATACAGCATTTGTATATTTAATTTTTTTATCTTAGCAAATCGAGTTCTAGTAAACTGAGACTTTGATTCTTTTCAAATCAGTTGGGCAATATTTTATGACTCCATCTCATTCTAGAAAATTCAGTTTTAAGTTGAAAAGAGATCCAGCTGTCACAGGTGATGTATTGTTTTGATGATTTTTACTAAGATGACATAACTTATTTTTAACTTACAAGTATCAACTGTTTGTGCTTTAGATGATTAATGTGGGATTGAAGAGTAGTGTACTTATGCAGATTTATTTTTTTGCATGAGTAATGATTTAATAGCACACTTTTTAAAGTGATTCATCTGGAATTTGCTGTAGCAGTGTCTAAGATTTTAATGATCTAGCATCTCAACAGAGGTAAGACTTGCATTAATAAATTGTTAATGTGTTGCCAAGCCATTTGTAAAGCTTGCTATCATGTGTGGATAGAGATGTGCCATGCAGATTGCTTGTTTAACTTGAGAGTTCAGAAATGATCTATATATGTTTAGGTACAGGTTGGTTGGTTTCCTCAAGTTCGTAGACTCAAAATGTTTATGTACAACTGAGACACAGTTATTACCAGTCTCTTTTAAGCAAAAGTATCAGAAAATTTCACTGCTGTAGCTGTGTTGTGCTTTAATATGCATCATATAATTTTAAGTCACAGTGGTGTGAATGTGCGTAATTCATATATGCAGTGTCTGGAGTAGAGAAAAGTTAAGATTTACTTCCTGGTATGGCACTGAGGCTATCTTCATAACTGGTTATGATTTTATTGATTTCTTTTTATTTCTGGAAAGGTAAAGAAAAGGTTACTCATGTAAAGTGTTTATAGTNTGTTTGACCTAGTTATCGGAAGAGCTGATGCTCCTATTAAAATCACCAACTGCTGGTGTTCTTGAGGTAAAATGTTGACTGCAACCTAAGCAGTATTAGTTCTGGACCTGAACCAAAGATAAGGGTGTATGGTATAATCCTTGCTAATGCCTGGGGAGAGAAATAGAAAGGGATATGATGAAAGGAATGACTGTGCCAAGCCATTTTAACCATTGTTACACATACAATGTATGTTTGGATTAAAATTTAGTAGTATCATTTGCAAAAAACCTTAATACAGCAAACGCTAGCTTTCTCAAACTTAACCACTTAATTCTTACAGGTTTTGTTGCATGTATGTTCAAGTGGATTTGTGAAAACAATGCCAAATTCAGTTTTAAAGCTAATAGGAATTGCTTTGTAGTTACTGGATTTGATATTCTTGCATGTGTTGTCTTTTTATGTAAATTGCAAGGGGAGGTTACATGATGCCACGCTAGTTCAGAGCATGTGAAAAAAAACTGATGGGAAGAAATAGCATTATAGGTAACTATGCAAATTTCTATACAGGTAATAAATATCTTATATTTTGGCAGGAATTAACATGAAGGAATTAATGGGATTTTAAAACTGTCCCAGTTCCCAGGTACCTGATACTTCCTAATTCTGCAGGTGACATTGTTTTGTGAAGAGAAAAACATTAAATGACTTCAGCACTGTGAACTTCTTAAACTTGTAGTGATGATGAATGAAGTAACAAGGATTTGCAAATGCCTAAGAATCAATACATATCTGCCTAAAAGTTTTTGGGGTACGTCACAGTGATCATCTCCAAAGCGGTCCTGCTTTACACAGAATGAACATCTCTAAGAAAACTTGCATCTTAAGCGTGTTAAGTGGATTGTATTAGGTCAACACAATTCAAGAACCTGGCATTGGACATCACATCGAGAAAGAAAACAGGTTGCTGCCTCTAGCAGAGTTGCAGTCTTCCAGGACCTTATGCAGCCAGTTTCCTTCTGGAGCAGTCCACCTGAAAGATGTGGGAGAGTCAGTGGGAAAATGTTTACTGAGGAAGAGTTGGCAGAACTTAAAATTGTTTAAGGCTTGAATGCTTAAACTGTAGTTGATAAGGAAATGACTATTTTAAATTCTTTCTTCTCATTGGATGTGTTGGTTGCAGGAGAAGAACCATGGCTGTGAATCAGAGCAAAAGTTTCCTATTCTGTTTTTTTTTTTTTTTAAATGAAGTTTCTTTCAATCTTTGTCACTTAAAATTTAAACGACCTTCTTGGTCTCAAAGAGTAATGCAAGTCCTGCCACTGAATTTACAACAAACTTGTTCTTTTTCTTTTTTTGACAGAGCTCATGCTTCTGTAGAAAAGGACAGCTTCATTACATTGTTGGGCCTCATAATGGAACTGATTGTAGTTGCTGTTCTGACTTGGCAGACAGTTTTGAAAAATTTGAACTCTTACTCTTTTACAGAGTCAGACGTATTGCCTATATATTAATTTGCATACTACTTCCTATAATGCTTTACAATGCAATTTTATTCATTAAGATTGAAGATGTGTCATGTTTAGCAGAGAAAATCTTGCCAGTTCCAAGTGCTTATTTCTGCCCGCTCCTTTAAGAAACTGGTCATAGAGTATTACTTCCTTAATTTTCTGCTAATTTTTAATTGCATTTTCTCCCCGGTATATAAGGTGTGTGTAGCAAAAGCTGAGTATAGGAGTCATGAAACACTTTCCGCTGCTGTCAGATGTATAAATGGTGCTGTGAAGTAGACACGTAACTCTTGAAACATTCAAAAGAATGTCTTAGCTTCCCAAAGAAAAAATGGATTTCACTATAAAAAAAAAAAAAAAAAAAAGACAAATATTTTCCCCAAGCAACTTTCTTCTTTTTACTTAGCTGTAGTAGTATCATAAAGGAAGAAGGTTTTTGTTTGTAGTTCAGTTTACACATTTCTTTATGCAGTACTTAACCTTTTTGTCGTGAGGCACATCTTTAATCAAATATTTAACTCTGAGCAATAGCACATGCAAGATTGTGCAGACTGATAATCCAGATGCTGGTATCAAAAAAGAACAATATGCTTGTTCATACTTGCAGTAATAAAACTTGCCTTCCGCTTTATGGGACAGCAACAGAAGATCAACTGGAATTGGAACAACACGTGGTAACTATAGGGAGACTTTCTGCCATGACAATTATGTTGAAGCATAATGTTCCTTGAATTGTGACATGCAGAAATTGCATCTCCTTTTTGTCTGTAATTGTGATTGAGGAAGATTACTTGAAGGTTTTATATTCATTTTGTGATAGATGGCTCTTTCCTTTGCAGCCAAACAGGCAAAAAGTTAATGGCGAAGTGTCGAATGCTTATCCAGGAGAATCAAGAGCTTGGAAGGCAGCTGTCCCAAGGACGTATTGCACAGCTTGAGGCAGAGTTGGCTTTACAGAAGAAATATAGTGAGGAACTTAAAAGCAGTCAGGATGGTAAGGGATTTTTTTAAGAAAATGGAAGTTGCCTTGCACTTCTGCTAGCTTAATTTTCTGATGATACAGATACTGTAGAACCTTTGCCAGAACCAAGTAAAATGTGACCATTTTAAGTCTCCATTGGTAGCTGTAATTTTTAAAAAAAAAAAAAAAAAGCCACCACTGAAAACCAGAATACAGACTTGGTGTATTGGGGGGATGTGCAGCTCTAGTAATGCAGGGTTTGGAAATGAAACTACAAGATTTTGTTCTGTATGTCTTGCTGTTTAATACAGGATGTTAAGGTAAGCATGCACTGAGAACAGAAAGTTCATCTCATTTTGGAATTACTTGAAGAAAAACACATTAACAATATGTAAGAGTAATAATACTCTTTTTGATTAGGTAACTCAGATTAATTAAAATGTTCCATTACTGTTTTCACAGTCCAGATTTTACAGCATTATGGGCCTAAATTATCTGTGGACTCTGACCTCTCGTGTAATTTAAATGGAGGGGAAAATGCAAGTTTAGAGGTCTTCAACTGAGAGTTCAGCGTAGATCCAGTGTTCCTTGAGATGCTTGATGAGAATGCTGTCAGTTTGGTAGATGGTTTCACAGTAGGTTATCTGCTCATTACACAGATCTTGAGACAAGCTAATTGGGTAAACCCAGATGTCTTTGTTTCACACCTAGCTTCCGTAAGGTAGCACAGATCTGATTTGGCATTTGTCTAATGTATTCTGTGTGTTTAAGGATAGGGTTTTTTACATAGCTAAATGGTTCTTTCTGTAATGATGATGATGTTGGAATAGTTACCCTTTTGCTTCTCAATTGCTGTTTAGGTAGTGCACTTTAAGTTTATCTAGATCATAACTGAAGCAAATGTAGGCACTCTTGAAGAATTTCCGCTCTTGAATGCAGTAAAGTAAGCTCCAGAACTGAGATATTTTTAGCCTGTAGCTTCTTTCCTATATGGACAAAGACTGTGATAATCCTGGTATTTTCCTAGTGATTTTTTTCTATAGCAGCGAACACTTTGTTTTTATAAGCTTTTACAATAATAAGCAGTTGGCATGTGACTTGCTCAGTCATGTCAATGATGCAGTTGAAGAACTAAGGATACAACATTTCTGTCATGTCAAATTGTTCTGATCCAAAATGCAGTCCCAATTGTAAAAGATTTTTGTGTTTGTACATAAGCACTTTGTGGAATTAAACTTTGGTAGGAAAGTCAACAAAAATCTACCCTTTTTGTCCCGTTACACAGGTTTAAAAGTATTAAAAGCAGTAAAAGCTGAAATTTCCTTGAAATGTGACTAAAATTTTTTTGTCACTGAACAGACTTTTGTAATGATTCAGACCTATTATGTGCAGATGTAGCTTATGGTCACTTTTATGGTATTTCTGCTAAGTTTTTGCACTTCAGTAAAAGTAGATGTTAGAATCTAGTTGCAAAATATGAATTGTTGGGATTGAGCTGCTTTCCACATTTCCTCTTGTCCAGAAATGAATTTCTTCTCGTATATCTGAGGCTGTAGTGTAAAAACTATAGGTGACAGTTCAGCATTTCCCTCCTTCAGAGGCAGAGTATCAAAAGTGGTGCATATCTGATGGCTGAAAAAGTTGATTGAAAAACTTCTGCATAAAATGTTACAGGATTTTGTTTTTGTCTGAGATGCAAGATGTATGTGGGATATTAAGTATTTGCAACAAATGTGTTTTCTTTATATAGAATTGAATGACTTCATCATCCAGCTTGATGAGGAGGTAGAGGGTATGCAGAGTACCATTCTAGTTCTTCAGCAGCAGTTGAAGGAGACTCGCCAGCAGTTGGCGCAGTACCAGCAGCAGCAGTCCCAGGCCTCCAACCCAGGTACCAGCAGGACTCCATCTTCTGAGCCTACAGACCAGGGAGAGGCTGTGGGTAAAGACTGCAGCCGTCTCGCTAACGGACCAAGCAATGGTAGCTCCTCCCATCAGCGGACGTCTGGGCCTGGATTTTATAGGGAGGGTAGCAGCACAGAAGATGACTTCCCAGCTTCTCCAGGGAATGGTACTAAGCTGTCCAACCACTCTGAAGATAGAACTGGTAGAGGAGGTGGTAGCTACATAAACCAACTCAGTACTGGGTATGAAAGTGTAGACTCTCCCACTGGCAGTGAAAACTCTCTCACTCACCACTCAAATGACACAGACTCCAATCACGATCCTCAAGAGGAGAAAACTGTGAGCATGAAAGGTAACAGAACTGCGGGTTCTCGGCATGTCCAGAATGGCTTGGACTCCAGTGTAAATGTGCAGGGTTCAGTTTTGTAACATTTTTCTGCAGCATTTTTATACAGTGTCATTTGAATTGGGAGAGGATACTGTTCAGAAGCCGTTTAAATTTAGTGCATACTTGTCACAATTTTTGCCTTTTTGTGGGTTTCTTTTTGCTTCAATACCTCTGCCACTTTGGAAATTTTAACAGTTAATTACGTTGAATGTTGCTAAAAGGACATTTGTGTAGCTCAAGTTATTTTTATATGAGTTAATGTGAAGTTGAAATGGAAATTATTTCCATAAAGTATAACATAAATGATGTCTGTACAAATCTGTGTATATTTAGAACCTGTGCTGTGTAAGGGCATTCTTACTCATACTGTTATACTTACACCACCTTCAAGATTTGTCATAATAGCTGTGGGTTTATGACTGCCAAGTTTGCCCAGTACAGTAGTTTTATCACTAAAAGATGGACTTTCTGAAGGAGTCCTTTAGTAGAGTTTCAGTGTTAATTACAGTTTTTCCCACCATACATCTGTGCATTTTCTCCTTAGGTGACCGAATGTTTATGAATTGTGTGCATAGTTACTCAGTTTTTAAGAACTGTTGTATCCCGTTTATGCATATTGCTCTGTGACTCCAATATTATCTTACCTGTACTGACCAAACCTAAATAAAAACTTTTAATAATGTAATTTCCTCATTGTTCTGCATTGGTTTACATGGCTTGTTTGTATGCAGTGTATTTCAGAACTTGCTTTTTTACTGCATTTGTTTCTGTGCCAATCCTAATACAGCTTATGCCAAGTACCTGCGCTTATAACTGTCATCTTAATTTCAGGCCAGCCTTTTAGTGCTTATTCTGTAGAGGCTTTTTTTCCCCTCATTGATAGATTAAAAAAACATAATAAAAGCAAACCTCAGAGTTGGAACCTGGCTCTTACTAAAGTCTGGAAAGCGTGCTGCAGGTAAACTTAGTAATTCAGCCTTAGAAGTGTCATAGTTTTTAACTCCTTAAACAGATACAGTCCATATTTTTGATCGGTCTAAATGGGGGAAAGCTTACTGAACTGATTTAAGAGTTGTGAAAATGAAAAAGAATTAGAAAATGGAAAAATATTAATGTATACTTCTGTTTGGTAGCAGTGGGTTAGCATTTTCTCAGAATCTGAATTTCTGGTGATTGTTTTGTCAACTAGTTTTGTAGCAGTAAGCAAGGTGATGAAAAGGTACTGACTTAGCACTGTTCAAAGGGAAAATAAAAGTATTTAGCTGTACTTTCAGGCGGACTTAAGTCCAGTTTCAACATTTTTCTGAGAATCCTGTAATTATCAGACAGCTAATGCAATTTTCTCATGTGCAACCATTAAAATAATAGTACATAGCTTACATCTTTGCAGTTCATTTTCAGAAAAGTGTGACTTGTTTGAAAGCAGTATTCCTCCAAAGCTAGGAGATACTGGGTGTTACTGTGTAGTTGAGTTAGTAAATTCCTATATTACAGAGGAGTTTTCTTGTTATACGAAAACTAGCACCTGCAATGTTACTGTCCAAGATGAATGTAACTAAAGTACTATTGTTATGTATGTTGGAAACACCAGTCTATGTAGCACTACTTTAATTTCATAGAGCTTAGTTGAAGATTTAAAACAACCTAGCAGTCACTGGAAGTCTAAATTCCACTAAACTTTTTTTGGAACGTTACTTAAGCCCTCATTGCCTGAAAAATAGCAGTTAATGGACAGTTGAGCATACGAGAGGGAAGTGACACAAAAAAAACAAAGTACTGGCATCTGACACCCCAAGTAGTTTCTGGTTTACTAAAATACCTGGTGATCTAAATATGTAGTTACCAGTGATTTATATTTGGTTTTAATATCACCGGATGATCTATTGTGTGCGTGTGTGTGTATGCTCCAGATACTTTGTGGTGGATTATGAAATATTTTTTTTTATAGTTTTAGAAGAGCAGTAACAGACTGTAATAATGACTTATTTGGTAATACAGGTGGTAGAAAGCCTTGTGAAAATCGGTAGTGGTGGTTCAAATCTGTCTGAAGTACATAAGCAACTCGTCAACAAGATGATATATAGTATAAGGAATTAGAAATATCTTTAGAGTTGCAATAATTACTATTAATTGTACTGTTAAGGCTTTTTTTAAAAATAAAACCAGCTTTCAGGTAGGGACAAGTTTCCACTTAACTCTGTCATGCTATGGGAAATCATGTCTAAAAACTTCATTAAGATTTGAATTTTCTCAGGAGTTTGTGGTACTTTGCTTTTAAATATTTTTTTTTTTGAAAAAATACAAAACACAAAGCTTAGTTAAATAGCTTAAAAAAAAAAAAAAAAAAAGGCAAATTATACCTGCAGACTAAAAGTTGGTTTAACTTGTGTGAAAATAATTGTAAGTCAAGAAAAGCCATTTCCTTTGTTTTCTAATTACAGGTTATCTTCTAAATAAGCAGGCTGGAGTATTGCTTTATTTTCATTTTTATTTTTTATTTTTAATGAAAGCCCAGCAACTGCATCAATTAATAACAGTCCGTCATATAATTGGCGTGCTCTCTTGCACTGCTTACTTCAAAGCAGTGCTGAAATGCAGTATAGTAAATACACAGATAAATGCTAAAACTTGTAATGTTCATGTTTGTGGCTGTCAATACATACAGCCTAAATTATGGCACTTAATCCTGGAGATGAGAGTTTATGAATTATTGTCAGTTCTCTGGAATTTTTTTTCCAGAACTCATCTTGATTTCAGACAACTCATCTTCTGTCATATGTTGATAAACTATGGATAAACTCTATTTTAAAGGGAGGTGAAGGATTCTGTCCAGCTGCATTACAATGCACTTTGATTCCTTGTGTGGATCTCTCCCTGTGGATTTACTGGCAAATTCCAAGATAAGGTAAGTGATTTTAAACAAGGCTTTTCAGACTTCTGAATTAAATTTTTAGTCCTATGAACTTAGGTTAAGATCTTTGAATCTTTGTGCTTATTTAAATGAGTTTGTGTTAGCAAAGATGTTTTCTCTTATAACTTAAACCTTACGTAGCGTTTGCCTTGATCTTGCAGAATGCTTCCTAACTTGGAGGCAAGAGCTCTCTTCACTGACCTAATGGGGAAAACTAATTTTTCCGTGGTTCTTTGAACTCCTTTGCACTAACTGTTCAATACTCATCATTTTAGCTGATTGAGTTAAGGTACGTGAAGCATTCTCATGAGCATTAAGGGCTGTGGAATTGACGCTGTGAGAAAAACAGATGTTGGAAAATGAGATATGCAGAAAAGTGAGGAAAAGAACTGAAATGGATCCAAAAAAGTAAGTAGATGAAATAGCTGAAGAGATGTTTTAAGTGCCTTCTTGCCAGCAGTTGGGGTGGGTTGGTCCTAATGGCAACCAACCTTTGATGGGACTACCAGCCTGCTGCTCTGCCTCTGCCTGCAGTACTGAGGCAGTGTTTTAAGGTGTTAATGGCCTCTATTAGTATGCCCAGGTGTAATGGGATGAAGTGATAGATGAAGTCGAAGACCTCTGTATTCACCTTCTGTTTAGAAATGTTCATCTTAGAAGTTTACTTCCTGCTTCACACTGTGATACACTGAAAACACTGAAATGTAAAGCATCGTACATTGCCGTATCACCTTTAAAATCAAGGGATGGCTATACTAGATGATGTCTGCTATAATAAACCAAAGGCTGGGGAAAGGAATAACTTCCTTAATTCAAATGAAGAGAGTGTAAGTCTGGTGTAGTTCAACCACAAATTGTATTGCCTATGCTATGTGTGGATGAATCAATGCTCATGTAGTAGTTCTATTTATAATACTCTGATACATTGAGGAGTAAAAATTATTTCTCCCACCTTGAAGAAATAGGATGATTCCAGCATAATCTCTTATGTACTAAGACACAACTGAATTGAAAGAAATACTTCAATGAAATCTTTTTCACCTCTGCAGGTTTCCTTTATAACCTGAGAGGGCATGTCTGTTTAACAGGTATTTCTTTAGCCCACCATCGCTGAATTATGGAGCCCTGAGAACACCTGACTCTGCAAGTGTCAAATCCTGCCAGAGATTCACGTGGTTTACTAGTCAAACACTGTGATTTTAAATAGGGAAAATACATGTAGAATCCTGAGATCAAAAGGAGCTGGCTGTGGTGTTGTCTGGCCCTGGGCATTTGGTGGGTGTGCTGAGATCTGCTGCCAAGCCGTACTCCAGCTGGCTCTTAAGGCTGAACTGTCTACTCCCAGCAGTACTGCCCATGTCACAGCTGTTCTCCACAAGTAAGATCTACACACAGCACTGTCCAGCCCCTTAAGAGAGCGAGGTAAAGCTCTATAGATTTACCTCATGGAACTTGTTTTACCCCTTTCTAGAATTCTTGCTGGAGCATTATGCCTGGTAGTCTCACCAGTGTTGCTTGGAAATGGGATCTTGCTTTCCTATTCCTGCTTAATATTAACCTTTGACTTGTCTAGTGACTGATCTGCTTGTTTTACTTAGTTCATGTTGACATATTACATAAGCGATTCTTCTGCGAATCAGTTTTAAGCATGGTGTACTTTTTTTCCCCACCTATTATCCTTTATTCCAAACTGTCTTAATGGGTTGCAGCTGATCCTCACAAGCATCAGATTTTTTTTACCATCCTGTTAGTGTTATCTGCTGACTTTAAATAAATATATACATATATTCCCAAGGTCATGGCTACCAATAGGATCATTGGCTCAAGACCTGACCATAGTGGGATGGAATCCTGTTAGTCCTGGGTCTGTCAGGAAACATCAGTGAACTGCTAGGCTGGAAACCAAGTCAGTGAGTTAATCTTCAATCCCTTCTACCATGTGCACTGCTAATGCCATATACGGCAAGTCCTTGAAATAGAGAGACTACTAAGTCAATCACTTGGAGACAGAAATATGTCCTGCAGTTGCTTTCCTGATCAGGAGCAGCAGCTTTGTTATACAGAAGTGATGTATGTCTCTGAAAAGACTGTATACTGATACATCCAGAAAAGACAACATACTGATATGTGATTTTTTTTTTTTTTTTTTTGTTTTTTTTTTTTGGCTTTTATTTCTTGGTCAGTAGAACTTCTCACCTCAATCTCTTGTCTACGCTTCATGAGATGCTGATCCTACAGTTTTATAGTGGCTGTTGTCCACTTATTTTGATATTTTGTTTTCTAACGGTGGACTGTTACCGCTGTTTCAGATAACTCAGTTCCTTATTATTCCAGGAGTAAGCAGTAAGCGCCCTTTTCCTGGAACAACTTTAGGTAATCTAGTTTAGCAGATGGAACCCTACAATATTCTCCATTATGGCTGCGAAGTTTTGTTTCGGTATCTGTGACAGAGATTCATCCCTCACAGCTCCCTGTGCGAGGAGGCCACCACACCCACGGCTCA
>WBMW01002185.1:11538-220874 GCA_013396635.1 Penelope pileata | reverse complement strand
CAGACGCGGTTCGCTGTCGGTGTAGTGCCTGCAGCGAGCTCGCCGCCATGTTGTGCCGCCTCGCCTCGGCGGGCAGGTGAGAGCCGCGTGGCCGCTGGGGGGATAGAACGGGAGCGCCATGTTAGCCGCAGCCCTGCAGCGTGAGGAGGGCGAGGCTGCCATCGCTCTCCGTGGCCGAGCCGCGGGAGGAGGCGGCCGAGGGGTCGTCCCCCGCCATTTCGGGAGGAGGGAGGCGGCGGCGTGGGGTGTGTCGCCTGTCCCGGTGCTCGGTGCAGCCGGATCCTTTCGTCTTGCGATAAGCTCGGCTGAGTCACCGCGCTTGGCGACTTCGGGGCTTCCGTCCCTTTTTCATGCCAAGGTCACCGGTGGAGGGGCCTCAGGAGCTGACCTTCCTCCCAGCCCGGCGCGGTGGCTGCCATTGGGGCGCGTGGTGCAAAATGGAAACGCGAGCCCGTGCCGCTGTCCCTGCGGGGCATCGCTGCTTTTCCTGCGCTTTTCACGTGCTGCAGGGGTGGTGAAGTGTGCGTGTTTCTGCGGGATTGGCACAAGAGGTGATAAATAGCGTTGGCCAGGTTCTGTCCCTGGAACCCGGTGACCCCTTTTCAACCTTTGCATTTTTTAATGCAGGGGCCTCTTGCATGGTGCGGGAGGGACTTAGCAGGGACATTCCAGCTTCTGTTTGCAGCCAGCAAAGATTAGGTGAAGCTTCGGGTGTCTGTGTTGTTTTCCCTTCCTCCTCCTGGCTCTGCTGTGCACGCAGGAGCGCATATGTCCCTGCGTGTGTGTCCTTGCAGCAGCATAGAGGATGCACTTTGAGAAGCGGCAGCTCCACACTGAGCAGCCCCTGTGTCTGTGCCCACTGTGTGAGCAGCTGATCCTAACAGTCAGGGTTTCTGTCTGCTGAAGAGGTAAAGCACAAGTACTGAACAAGACTGCTTCCTTGTGTTGCTTCTCTTCTAGAAGCAGGGCCAGGTTGGTAGCGCCATTGGGGTGCTTGGTCTCGAGGCAGAAGCACACTCTTCCTGACTTGCCGTATGACTATGGCGCTCTGGAGCCCCACATCAGTGCAGAGATCATGCAGCTGCACCACAACAAGCACCACGCCACCTACGTGAACAACCTGAACGTTACGGAGGAGAAGTACAAAGAGGCACTGGCAAAAGGTTTGTATATCCNGGGGGGGGGAATAACATCTTTCAATAGGAAATAGTTTCTGAAAAGTTTAGCATTGTATAATTTTTTTCTTTAATTGAAATACTACTAGGAACAAGTTTTTATTGTGAGCTTCAGTGGTGCTAATAGCTGGAAGCTAGGTTTAGCTAAAAGCAGCCCTCTCTAGTACTGTAAAATGGGAAGAGACTGCATGGACTATTGGGGATTTACACTAGTGACTGAAACCAAAGACAGAGTCAGTAGGTAGTTGCCCTTGAGAAATACCAGTATGCTCGTATAATGAAAGTTGATTACCTATGAAAGTTTAGAGATGGAATTTCAAGTGGCTACAAAAGCATAAAAATGACTTTTGCAGTCTAAATTAATCAACTAATGAGATTCAATTAAGAATCAAGCAGTCAAGATGGACTGCTGCTTTGTCCGCCGGTGGTGGATGCGGGAAGGTGGTACTGCAGAGATAAATTAGTGCAACTGAGGAGGGAAACTAAATTATAAGAAATCTGCTTCTGGCATTAGTAATGCTGTGTTAGGACTAAGGGTTCAGCCACTAGTGGAGGCAGAATTTCTGGTTAGCAGAAGCATTGCAGTGTTGTGGACCCTCAGAGGTATTTAGAAAATACATATATTCTTTGATAGGCTCTCATCGCTTGCTCTTGGTAGTAGTGTATCTAGAGGTAGAACTTAATCTTTTGTTAAGGATTTTGCTGGTGTTAATCTGCAGTGTATTGGCGGTGGTCACATGCATCAAAGCAGACAAATATTTGCTTGCAATGTTTGTGTGTTTTGGGTTGTCTTCTTTACTTACATGGTATCATAGTATACAGTGTGTAGTACACCCTCGTTAGGCTGCTAAGGCCATGTTTTAGGAAAGGGCAAAGTCTGAACTGCCACCTAATTTTCTGTCAATATTGTCATTTTTTTCCATACTTAAAAACTGAGCCTGGCCAAAACTCTTTCTGCACAGTGCAGCAGTTTGGTTACACAGTACATATAATCTCTCTAATATGTCTTCTGAATAACAGAACCATGACAATGGCTTCTGTTCAGCAGCAGTAAGTAAAATGTTCAGACCACCTTTAACATGTTCTTAACCTATCTGTATCTGCTCAGATAACTCGAAGCGGTCTTGAGTCTGTTGGCTCCTGTTATCAGTTCTTCTGAAAATGAGTCTGCAAGTCTGTGATAGGATCCAGCCCAGAAAATAACAACTTTGTTCCCGAAAACTTTCAGCATAAGCTGGTTCATTTCAGCATTTAGTGGTTCATCAAAATGTGCAGGACTTTGCCAGTTGAAGAATATAATCACAAAGCTTACTTTCATTAAAATCTTATGCCTACCAGACTTTCCTCTGTTCTTTCCTGACAGTCATTTGAGTTGTGGTGCTTTACTTTGCTGCTGTTATAAAGGAAAGGAGTGACTCTCAGTTGGCTGAGAAACGGAGCTGACAAAAGTCTCTTGAGCACCACCTGTGAGATGAGTTGTTCAGTGTGAAGTGCAGTAAGCTGAAGCAAAGGCCAGGGACTCTGAGTTCTTTTTGGAAGTATACAAGAATACAAGTAGATTCCAAAATACTTTGTAGTATCTTAAGGGCAAGTTACCTTTTTCCATCATCTTTTCCAGTGCCAAGTTCAGCAGGACTGTCTTGACTGCATCACAAATACTGTGTTTTAAGGACAGTGATCAAATGCTGTCTCTGCTTCATAGTGGTCTTGGGGAGTAGGTTCTAGGGCATGGTGGGATAAACAATAGTGAAGACATCATAGATATCCTGGGTTATGTTTAGATTCCCAGCTTGTAAGATGTGTTTGGTGTGGATGAGCTTAATTTTGTAAAGGTATGCAAAATTCAAGGGAAATGTCCTGAAGGTGCTGTTGGTCTGGCTATGAGAGATGTACCATCCTGAACTTGATGCCTGAATGCAGCAAATAATGTTTGTACTAGCTGCATTGGATGCTTTGTTCCATTCCTGTTTCTGTCTAGTTTTGTTACTCTGAGTGTGATTATGGCTGGAGATAGAGACNTAACTTAGAGAGGTTTTTCTGAATGAGAAAAAAAAAATTGAACTGTATTTCACTTAAAAATGAATTCCTACAGGAACAAAATTATTCTTAAGGTTGTAGAAAAATTTACATTTTATATCTTAAGAAAACTCTTTGCAATGACAGCGATCATTTCCAGCAAATGTAATTTATTTTAACAAACCATTGAATTCTGTATTTTGGGGGGACTTTGTGAGTTATAGTGGAACTTAACAACTTCATCAAGATATTTTATTTGTATGACTTACCAAGGCTGTTGTGATTTCTTAAGGATATGAGGAAATGCTGAGAACTTGGAGTAGTGGAAAAAGCTTCAAAAGCCTTTGCAATGTTCCAATTCTTTTAAAAACCAAAATAGCATTCACAACAGTTGTGTTATAGCAGTGTAACACCAGTCAGAGGCATAAGGCACAAGTGAATTGTTTAAGGAATGTGATGTGTTTTGGAGGGGGAGGGAAGACGTGCAGGGCTGTCTGACCTTGGGTCGTATGAGGGTTAGTTACATGCAGGGCTGTAAGCAAGGGTTAGCATTCCAGGTAGGCTATTTATATGTGATCTGGATGCTTCTAGATGAATTTTGTTTTTTCTCTTGAAGTTAAGGCCCACCTGGACTCAGAAATTACAGGGAGTTCACCAGTGTTAAACAGTGGTGTTCAGATGCAGAATTCTGTCACGTTGAGTAAAATGATCTGGGTCATTATCTCTTCCTGCAAGTACCTCCCTCCAAAAATAACCTGACCAACCAAAACAACCTTCCTCCTAGAAGTAAACAAAAAATTGGAAGAACAATGTTTTGTTTGTACATTTGCTCACTGCACTTGTCAGCTGTTTCTGGAGCACAAACTGTTCACTCTCTTTAAGACGTTTAAGAAGTTTAAAAATTGTTAATGTGAAAATCAGTGACTTGAAGGATGAACTTCTTGCCCAGTAGTGGTAATAATACTGAGCAGTTTGCAAGTGCTAGGTCCTTAATTCATTCTAGCTCTGCTGGTTGCTTTATTTAGCTGTAGATGGGCAGTGCTTAGGCACCATAGGTGCGGTGTGAGTTGTCTGATAGGTGCAGTATTGGCACATAGCATAGTTAAAGGACAAGAAAAGGTCAAAGATGAAGAAATTTGAATGCAGTTTGTCAGTGACTATCTAAAACATGAGTAACAGTCACAAACCATCTTTTCTATAGATATATTATAGACTAGTAAGGCTTGGGAAATTTGGGGTATTGGTGAAAGCCTAGTGGCAACTTAAATACAAACAACCACCACAGTAGGCATTATCTGTTTATTTTTATCTTCTGCATCCTCAGGTGATGTTACAACTCAGGTGTCACTTCAGCCTGCACTGAAGTTCAATGGTGGGGGTCACATCAATCACAGCATCTTCTGGACAAATCTTTCTCCCAATGGAGGAGGAGAGCCTAAAGGTAGGTGCTTATTTGCAGTGTTCATTGAGTCAGTTTTAATTGACCAGCAGAACTGATGATCTTTTCTTTCTTTGGAAGAATCTAACTCTTTATTTTTGAGTTAATGTGCCTTTATTAAGTTAATGACAGCTACCATAGGTCTGAAGAATTCAGGGTCTTTTGGATGCAAGCAAAAAATACAAAAAACTAGTTCTGTACTAAGTATATTTAATTGTTAAAGCTGATTATGTGTACATGGCAAAATATTTGACTATTGCTGTACATTGTCCTTTTCATCTTCATAAGAGAAAATACTTATCCAGAACTGTGCTAATTGAGACAACATACACCTACTTGGTTCACAGAGAAGAAATGTGCTGCAGACCACCCTGCCTAGTGGCTGGATGTAGGCTCCGTTTTCAGATAAGGGATGGTTTAGCAGTCAAAATAGGCCTAAAGGAAGAAATCACCTCTGGGAAGATAAAGGAATGGTAGTCTGCATGTGATCTGCAATTAAAGGTAATGGTCCTATAGTACAACTCTCACAAAAGCTGTTGTGATAAACGAGGGTTTCCAAATGAAGTGTATATGCCCATCTATAAGCTGGGCTCCAGGTGCATGAAATTTAGAAGCTGAAATTTCATTTAGTAGTTCAGCAGTTCTGCCCATTCCTGACTGAGCTTTTTTTTTTTTTCAGATGGCATTCTCAGGAAGGATGCTTTAAAGCCTTACCTTTGTCTGATAGCTTCTCTAAAGTTACTGTGAAGGGTAGTAAGCTTAAGTCATCTTTCAGTTCCAGCTGAATGGTTCAAGTCTTCTGTAGGAGGCCTGATGAAGCCTTTCTGAAGGTGTGCTTTAAGCTATCACCAAGAGATTTGAGTCTGAGGGCAGAAGGAGTAAAGAATGAAGAGTTTGCCAGTGTTGCACTGTATGAAGTATTCATAAGTAGCTAATTAGAAAGGAGCATAGGTCTTCAGCAAGCTCAGGGCTTGAGCAAACACTCAAGTATCTGAAAACCATGCGTGTGCTGGAGTGTAGGTGGAAGGAAGTAGTTTGGCAGTGCATTGTTACACGAAGCAGTTGTAGTTTCTGTTCAGTTTTCACCTGCACAAGGTCAGCTTAACTCTGTAATTGAGAAGGAATCTAATTACAAAGCCTCATTTTCCTTGTCAGATGAACTGTAGAAGCATATGTAAATCTAAAATCTGAGGAAGGTGACTAAAGGCCTCTTAGATGCAAAGGTTCAATCTGTTGATAAGAAACATGTCCAAATATTTATTTGTGCTAAGACAAACAAATCACAGCTGCTGTTTGTTGCCCTTTTAGATGCACAGGTCAAACTACATTTTCACCTCCATTCCTAGTTCTCCTCTGTCATATTCCCTTTTCTTTTAGAGAACAATGTCCTGTTGATGGCATCATGATTGTGTCTTTGACAGCATGTTAGTCTACTATGTTAATTTCCTTCCTGTTTGCTCTCTTAAGCAGGTTGGGACAGAATTGTTAATGATGCATCTATTCCATCCTAGACAGTTCCCTCAGAGCCCAGATGCTTCTGCCTCTCTTTCCTTCTGTTTTCAGGTGGCATCTGGAAATTGAAAGATGTTAAGTACCTGCTGTTCTGTGATGTCTTTTTTTTTTTTTTTTAAAGGAGAGTTGTTGGAAGCCATCAAGCGTGACTTCGGTTCCTTTGCAAACTTCAAGGAGAAGCTAACAGCTGTATCAGTTGGTGTTCAAGGATCAGGCTGGGGGTGGCTTGGCTATAACAAAGAGGCGGGACGTCTACAGATAGCAGCTTGTGCAAATCAAGACCCTTTGCAAGGAACAACAGGTCAGGTTTCCTTTCTCCTCTTTACTTTTTGTACATTTCAGAGGCAAATGTATGGGAAGTTTTTCTCAGACTTTACAAGAAATTGTCTGGAAAATTGAGTATCACTTCCAGCAGAAGCAAAAAAACAGTTGCAACTTTTAAAACAGCATTTGTAAAGCAGGACTTAGAAATTCTGTGGAGAGCAGTAGGCTTTGTCGCCTGTCTAATCAAAAGGGAAATAAATAGATGGGGCATGTTGTGAAAGAGCTCTCTCTTCAACAGTAATTTTAACTTAGGTTCCTTTGGACTGTTTCTGGAGTAGCTTGCCTGTTCGAATATTGGTACAATTAAGTCTCTTGCCTTTAGATTGTTTTCTCTGAGGGAGCTATTTACAGAACTGTTGCTGTAGGCCAGGCGACAGAAGAGGGGAAGATATGTGTAACTCTTTTCTTGAAACAGACTAGGTTTAGAATGGAACGCTTACAATGTGCTTCCTTACTGTTGGTAGATAGGAATGTCGAATAAGTCTGTCACAGATGTCTTTAAAACACGTTTTGTGAAATTCATAGAGGATGGCAAGGCATTTCATGTCTTTCCTACATTTACTTTGAACGTTTACAATGATCCCTGCGTTGCTCATCAGTGGAAAAAAAGGATAGTTTTAGTATTGAGATGTAGAGCATAATGTAAATTTCACCCCTCCCACCTAGCGAGAACCCCTACTAAAAGTTCAACTAGGAAGATGTTTTAGCATGAAACCAAGGTAAGCAATGAAACAACTTAGGATTAAAGTATTAGAAACAAATACCTGTGTGGCAAGAGATTCCTTTGTGATGGCATGTTTTGGGAAAATACTTCTATTACTGTGTGTGCAAAAGGTGTAAACTTTCACAGATGACTTAAACTGCTTTCAGTCATATCTTCAGGGCGGCTCTAGGGTATTTATAGGTGTATATCCTAATAACTTCATTCAGTTTATGCAGTATGTGTGTGTGGAGGGCAGACAGATCTGTAAAACTGCAGTGAGCATTTACATGTGCTGGAGAGTTCTGTCTTCGTACAGGTGAAGAAATTTGATAATTGCAAAATGAGACTTCATGTGAAACGTTTTTTCATAGACTTAAAAGTTGTATCCTCCTTTTCTACAGGTCTCATTCCTTTGCTAGGAATCGATGTATGGGAACATGCTTATTATCTTCAGTATAAAAATGTTCGACCTGATTATTTGAAAGCCATCTGGAATGTGATCAACTGGGAGAATGTATCTTCAAGATACGCATCTTGCAAAAAGTAGAGTGGGATTCTTGCACAGACTACTGAAATGGCACCACTTCTACTTTGGTTTCACTCTGTAGTGTCTGTGGCTTACAAATGAGTTGCTCTAATACAGAAAACACTTAGCTCCTCCAACAAAACATTTCATAATCAAGCAAAGTGTCTGCTTGTCTGATCCCATGGAAGGTATTTACTTAGATTTTTGAAGCTTTAAACTGTTGTGCAACAAAGGGAGACACTTGAATCTTTTCCATTGCATATAGAAACATAGCTCACTTTGCTGAAGCTTAATGAGGTAATGGATTTATTTGCACTTAAATGCCTAAGTGGAGACGCACACTTCATGTTACAATGAACAAATAAAACTCAAGAATCTTCTGTAACTGTCTATAAGAGACTCATTTTTGGTTGCAGCTGGTCCAATTACTTGATTTTAAAAGGGGTGGGGAAGAGAAGTGCTTTTTGCAGCTTTTTGTTTTACAGGCTATGGAACTTAGAGATGAAGATAGATGAAAGAGAAAACAGGCATTGCTGTGCCTGCCTGTGTTGACAGTCTTCAGTCATCCGTACCCTTTCCTGGATCTCTTGTATAGGATCTTGGTGTTGGAGGTTTGTATTAGCTTTTGAAGCGTTACCTTGGGCAAGAGGTAACAGTATTGGTCAGACTAAATTGCTCATATAAGAACTGAGTGACGGCATGTGGTATTCATTTCATATTGGTTGTTCCAAGTATGTCCTCAAAGAGCTTTTAGCTTTAGAAGCTGTTATGTGCATCTGTCAAGTTTTAAACTGTCCCTCCCTAGCAGTGTTCCTGAAGCACTAGTAACTGATTAAACTTAACGCTGGAGGCAGGGATGAAGTGCTGTCTGGTCTACAGGAGCATGTTCCAGGGGTCTTCAGAAGCACAAGAAACAGTTACATGTTTTGGTTGCTCTGCTAAACCTGTTGCAGGTAGTTCAGATGGTGTGCTGCTGGACATGCGTAGTACCTTGAGCGTGGTTTTTTCTTTGAGCATTCCCAGAATGCTCCTTTAAATTCAGGATGGATTCTTGGACAAACAAGGATTACGCTTGCATTACCAGACTACTGGGTTGCTGTTTTGAAGTATCAGGTAAGAGGAAAGGTAGAGGTGTTTATAAAAATAGAAATGTATTTCATTCGGTGATGCCAGGAGAGGAACTACCACCACCGTAGGAACAATCTTTAGTCTAACCAAAGCTGTGAATGTCAGATACCTCCATTGTAAATGGAAGTGCATTGCACAAGGGGGCTTATTTTACATTTAAAATGTTCTCATCTCAGATACACAGTTAAGCTTCTGCGTAAGTCTGATGTAAATCTCATATCTTGTTTAAAACATATTCATCATGTCATTGGTATACTTACGGTAGTGAGCAGTGATGAAGAAAATTACTGGTAATCAGCCTTGCAGCTTTGACTTCAATTAAAAAAACAACAACAAAAAACCAGACTGTTGAAGGTCCATCCTCGTACTGTCCCAAGTTCTCTGAAAGTCTGGAGAGCTGGTGTGGAAGTCTTATGAACTATGCTTGGCTTTTCTTCTTAGGAAGCCTTGGTCTCCAGGAGTAAAGACTAGCATCGCATCTGTCCTCTAGTAGAACCTTCTGGCAGAAAGAATTACACTTTTAGGAGTCACTCTTATTAAACAAAGTTACATCTTTGCCTTAGTTATTTACTGGGATGAAGAGTTTATGCCTTTAGTGTTTGCAGCTTCTGTTTTCATTTCCTTCTAAGTAATTCAGAATGTGTATAATTACATAAAATGCATAATGTATACCATAATATTCCTGATACAAGACCCCTGAGGCAAATCCTTTCTAAGGACTTAGTTAAAGAAATGCCTCATTGCTGACAATTATTAGGGGAAGAAAGGAGTAATATTTACCATAGCTTGTAAATCCTGTGTTGTTTTCCATATTAATCAGTAGCTAGCTATAGATACAAAGCTTAATTTAAGCAATTTTATTGCTGAATGCATTGGTTATGTAAAACTCATGTTCATGCTGGTATGTTTTGGATTGTTTTTTTTGACTTTTTTTCTACTGTTGGGTTGGCATCTGGATTAATGAAGGGTGATACTTAGCTTTAGCAGAGAGATCTGAGAATCCTCCTTAAAAATAAGTGAATGCTGAGGCAAAGCTTTGTTACTAAGTGCTGTAGCGCATGTATTGAGTATCAGTTTGGCACTGCTGCTCTTACAGAACAGAGGGATGAATGTGCCTGCACACTGGTTCTCTGGGACGGAACGTTAAAGCTGTGCTGGAAGCTTGCATTATTGTCAGGTATGAGGAGGCAAACCAAGGAGATCTCCTTGAGCTCTGAAGCCCAACACATGCTGGTAAGGCACGGTTTCTGCTGTGCCCTGGGGTTAAGGAGAAACTTCTCTTGCTTATAGCCAGCTGGTGAGCTTGTCCCAATTAAGTCGGAATGTATGAAGTTAAAAGCTGTATAGAAACAGGAGTATACATGGACTAGGAAGAAAAATTTACTAAATTTAATAAAAATGTACTAAAAATTGACTAAAGGAAGGAAAATAATAACACTGAAGCAGTGAAAATGATGCAGTCCCTGTTTTGCTAGGCAGTTGGGAAGGGCTGGTGGTGTGTGTGTGTGTGTTGTTTGAAGGAAGGGCTTGGTTAAGCTACCTTAACTCCAATCTTCTGTGACATCTGAAAAAAGTGTTTCTTTTGACACTGGACCTGGAGTACACGCTTGTAATTTAGTAAGTCTGCTAGCAAGGCTCTTGACTGTCGTGGCAGTGAAAGTGCGTAAACCCCCTAATAATTTGTGTTAGTGAACTTGGAACCTGCTGGTGGTGTTCAGAACTAGCAGTTTGCATTACAGAAACAGCTCTGGAGGCAGGCAGGTGTGTCCCTGTGTGAGCTGGGAAGCAGGAAGGTCTGTAATTACAGCTGATGGGTGTCAAATGCCATGTCTGAAGGGATGGGGCTGAGGTGCGTTATAAACTTTGAATGCAGCTTGTTTTACCTGGAGCTTTCTGGTCCTAATGATGAGAACAGTAGCTGTTAAACTTCATTTAGGTCATGGTATCCATGGTATCCAGCCAGGCTGGGTGGGGCTTTGGGCAACCTGGTCTAGTGGGAGGTGTCCTTGCCCATGGCAGGGGGTTGGAACAAGATGACCTCTAAGGTCCCTTCCAACCTGAACCATTCTATGATTCTATGGTATGTTGAAACAAGACCTTGGAATCACTGTAAAGCAGGAAAAAAGTGCACTGCCTAATCCAGACCTTCTCGGAAATGCTCAATCATTGTCATGTGTCAGAAAAATAGTGCACCAGGGTGATCTGATAAAAAGTGCTTCTGGGTGGCAGAGCCACTGCCCTGAGAGGCCTTGGTGTGCCTACTGAAGAAAGGGCCTGTCTGTCTCCACTAAATGCCATCAGTGACAGCCTAGGAGCCGGCAGGCTCCTATAATGGGCACGTTAAAAACTACTTACAGAAGGCTTAGTTGTCTTTTTGTTTTGCATTCAAGAACTTAGTTCTCTCTAGTGTAGGAGAATAGGTTTAGAATGCTGCTGTGCCTTTCTGCTGACGTTTTAACAGTCCTCCTGCAGTGACCTTGCAGAAGTCAGTTGCTGTGCTGGCACCATGGAGAAGCTGCGCTCACCTCATACGGAGCAGGGGATGCACTGGTACGTTCCTAGGCTTAACCCGCCTTTTTCTTGTAGTGCTTTCTGCGCAACGATTAAAAATAACGCCTTTAGATCTCATCGCAGCCGTTAGTAGCGCTTCCATTTGGAAGGTGAGGCTTCTTGGCGGGTTCCTGGAAGGTGCGTGTGGCTGCTCCCGCCCCGGCGCAGCAGGGCTGTGCGCGTGCCGCTAGGTGGCGGTGTGCATCCACCGACGGGGTGCGGGGCGGCGCTCCCGAGCGGCGGGCGGGCACATGGAGCAGCAGTTCGTGTGCTCGCCCTGCGCCGTAGGGGAGCTGTTCGGGCTGCCGCCTCCGCTCTGTAGATAATCATGGCAGCCTCTGTCCCTGAAGCTGTCAGTACGCAGGATGTGGGGAGCAGGCGATGCTGCTGCAGAGAAGACAATTTATTGTAGTAATTACAGGCAAACACTGGTCTTGCTGGTTAGGGAAGGTGGAAACTGAGAAGTCTGGATCTGTGTTCAGCTGAACCACAATTTCTTTATCCTGTCTTTTCCCCCCGACTTTTTGTTCTGGGGAGGAGCCAAGTCTCTGCTTCCTTGGACTCTGTGTGCCTGAGCTGAGGTGCCCTGTGTAGGGCTGCCTTCAGAAGGAGCTCTGCAGTGCTTGTGCCTCGCAGCTGTGCTCGTTCTCATCCCTTAGGCTGCTGGCTGCAGCTCTAAAAAGTCTGACCTGGAAGCAAGTAGCATGGTGATTCAGGTATTTTTATTAATAAGTCTTGCAACACTGGCAGTATCAGAAGACAATATTGCACAGAAATTCCCTTTTTCCCTTTTTTTTTTTTGAAAGAAATGTGAAAGTTTTCACACTGTTATTGCAAAGGTTGTTGTTGGAACTGTGGAACCCAAGCATGTTGGGGGTCTGGAAACCAGAGGGCATAGTGAAAGAAAATGTAAGTATCAGGATTTGAAAGTAATCCTGGAATTCTGAGAGGCTAATTTGTACTATTTCAGTATTTGGCCATGGCAAGAACGGTAATATTGCAATTTCTGTTTTGCCTCTAGAAATTCTGACCTGAGGTAGCTGAGAGTTAGGGCTTCCAGTTTGTGAGAATTTTGAAATTTGTCTGTGGTCGATCCCAGCCAGAATCAAAACCTGGTTAGTATTTCCAGGAAACCAGAAGCTCCCCAGGCCTGACAGCTGCTGGGGAAGTCTGATGTTCCCTGCCTGTCTCAGCAGCTGTCCTGGGCTTTTAGCCTAGGGTTGTTCAAACAGAGCTGCTCTGAACAAAGGTTGGGACTCACCAAGGTGCAGCAATTAAGAAAGCTCTCCCTCTCCCACTGTTTCTGATACCTCTGTTTTGACTGAATGTTTCACTGGGCTATTTCCAGCCACTCTCATCCCTCCAGCAGAACTCTGTTGAGTAAGAGGTGTAGGGAGGAGGGAAAATGCAAGCTTTCAATGGATGCATCACTGGACTGTTTTGGCTTCTCCCTCCCATCAATGATGCGCACAGACCTGGCCAGCCTGCCCCTCTGGGTGAGAGCTTGGCACTTGGGCCCTTTGAGGGTTTTAGTTAATTTTCCAAGCTGCTGAGAGAACCTTGAGGTATGTCAGAAACAGCATACCCTTTCCTTCCATCTGGGTTTCCCCACCTCCACTTTGAATCTCAGACTATTCAAGAGACCTTGGGTTTGATTACAATAATCTGTGTTGACATTTTCAAGGAGGAGATGCTCATGAGTTTCTACTTATTCACTTTCCTTACAAAAGAATAAGGATCGCTAAACTAAAACTCTCACTTGGATCTTCGAGGAGGAGCGGCGGAGTGTGATTTCTCAGGGTTAAGTGTGGGCTTGATGACTGTTTGCATAACTAAATGAGATGGGAATGATAAACTGGAATTAGCCTGTCTGAGGGTCAGAAGCCCCAGTGGGAGTTCTTCCCTTGTCTACATGGGATCCCGGTCAGTTAAAAGCAGTTCAAAGCCAGAACTGCTGCTTTTCTGAGTTATCTAGCTGGGAATTGGAGTTGTTCCTGGATTTTATCTTAAACATAAGTTGTAGCAGTTGAGTGGTTATTGTCCATCTGCTGATAGTCGTTGCTGTTCCAGTTGCATTCTCTGCAGCTGTTCTGGGATTGTGCAATGCACGTTGTGTGTGACAGGCAAAGCCATACTTTTTATTGGGGAAAGTACAGGACATTAGTTGGCACTAAATGTTTTTGTTCCAAATGTGCTTGTCTGGCATAGACACTGTGGGATGCATACAGGTGTGGGCTGACGATGAGGCTTCAGTCCTGAATCTGGTCCTTGAAAGTAACATCTGCATCTGCTGATTCTGGGGCTGACTTGCCCAGATTTTTCTCCAGTGAGCTCTGGTGTCAGTTTCATTAGAAATAATTGTACGTCTGTGGCTTCAGTGAAGTGTATCTCGGAGCTAGCTCATGTTGGGATGTCGGACTGTGCCACCAAAGCCCTCTTTCCTTTTTGCCTGAGCCCTTTGCATCAGCAGCTGCAGTGTCTCAGCAGTGCAGTGATCTTCCTGCTGTGTTTGTTACTCCGGATCACACAGAGCTCACTGTAGCTTTTGCATGGGTGACAAAAGCAAAGCTCTCCTTAGCCAGCTGGGAATCTGGCCCCAGTGCTGTGCCCAGGAGCATGCCTGGGGCCAGCTGCAGGAAGATGCTGTGGGCTGGATCCCTGGGCAGGTCCCAGTGTGGAGACAGTGACACAGAAGTTCTCTTCTGGCTGCTGCTGTCTTGGAACTTCTTAGAGATGCTGAGCTGGACCTGACATCTGCAAGTCTGAGCCATGCTGTCCAGTTGTGGATCCTTACGGATTACAGATTTGAAGGGGCTAATGTGTATCTGCCTAGACATGTAAATGTGATCATGAGTTTATCTGTATGCGTGTTGTTCTGTTAACCACTATTGGGTGTTGGAGAAAAAAAAATGACAGAAAAAACAGCCAATCACACTCACTCTTGCAATCCAACATCTGGCTGCCAGGCTCAAGAGGCTGTGTAATCCCCGCTTGCAGTTTCTGTGCTTTGATTCCCTGCTAAGACCGAGTGCTGGAGAGCATCTCACCTCCTGTGACAGAGCGCGAGCTGACAACGTGTTGGAAGGGCAGAAGGCATCCACTGTTGGGCCTTGTTTACATGCGATGAATCGAAGTTGTAGCCAGATGAATCAAAGTGGTAGCATGTGTGTGTTCTTGTATTGCTTCATCACTGAAGCCTTGTTCTTAGGACACTATTGCTTGGGCTGGAACTGCTTTTGCAGTTACACAGATGGATCATGGAGGTGAAATGCTGCCCCTATGCATTCATATGTCAAAAAAATGAAGGCCAGCGGATATATCACAGGGCAGGACAAGCAGGATCTCCACCCTTCAGGCATTTCCAGCTGGGGCTCTGGTTATGAATGGTCTTCCTGTTAGCCATTGAACTGCTTTCAGAGAAATAAAACAAGTGTTTTGTTTTCCTCCCCCCTTGGTGAAATGAGACCTCCTGCCTTCTCGAGTTATTTCTGGGTGACAGCACCATTCAAGCAAGAAGCAGCGAGGTGGGTGCTGCAGCTTCACCCCTGCTCTCTGGGTGGTAGGCAGCTGGCACGCTCCTCAAAAATGCAGAAGAGCAGCGCTGAATTCTGCTGCTGCTGAAGTGGACCTCATGTGCTTCTCCCACCAGCGTGCCCTACCTGGCCTGGTAGGCCATCACCTGGTGTTGAAATCTGTGTTCCTGCAGATGAAATTATGGAAATGTTTGTTAGCAAAGGCAGTCAGACAGATAAGCCCCCCTCCAGCCCATGCCTGAGCTACTCCTCTAAAACGGAGGCTCTGGATTTCCAGAAAATACTGCAGATGGTACCCTGACTGCTCGAGGGGAGCCACCTGCCCATGCCATGATCTCATTCTACTACTTCAGCCCCATGTCCTCTTTCTGGCTCCAACCACTTGGTATCTTCAGAAGATGAACTGGCAAGACATTTTGGATCAGTCAACATCTGACATTCAGTAAATAAGTTATTTGCTTCCCCAAGTCCTGCCCAAAGCCTTTTCCAGCTCCATAAAACTATTTTCTAAGGGCTTGGAAGGGGAGTTGAAAGGAATGAAGTACATTCTTTGACTCAGTCAGAGAATGTTTAATGGCAACTAAACAAGAACTCTGATTTAGCGATTTTCATCAGAATCAAATTTAGACTTTCTCATTTACAGATATTTAGACTGCAGAGTAGATATTGTTTTTTTCTTCTTCCCTGAAATAATTTACAATGAATTGGTTCATCTCATGTCAGAGTGACCATTTTGGTGGCAGTTAGCGGTGATATTTGGGTTATGTTAGCTTGAGCACAAAATTAAATATAGTGGCAAGTAGGAATTCACAACATGAAAAATAAGGGAAAAAAGAGGAAGAAACATCTTGCAACACTGCAGATCAAAATGAGAGAACTATTGGAATGTCACAATCAGTATTTTATGTTTATTATTTTTAGGAATGGCAGAGAGTATAGGCTGAAAATTGGTGCAATTTTTAGAAAAAAGTGACACAATGGGTGGGATGAAGGGATGGAGTGCATCCTCCCCAAGTTTGCTGATGATACGAAGCTGAGAGGAGTGGCCGACATGCTGGAAGGCTGTGCTGCCATTCAGCCAGACCTGGACAGGCTGGGGAGTTGGGCAGAGAGGAATTTTATGAGGTTCTACAAGGGCAAGTGCAGAGTCCTGCACCTGGGGAGGAATAACCACATGCATCAGTGCAGGTTGGGGGCTGACCAGCTGGAAAGCTCAGGCTCTGCTCCAGACTGGGACTCCCCAGTGCCCTCAGCCTCTCCCCACAGGACGTGCCTTTTACCATCTTTGTTGCCCTCTTCTGGATGCTTTCAAGGACCTTAACATTCTACTCTGCTTACCTTTTTTTTCCTTACTCCAAAAATTTTGCACTCAACTGATTAACAATTGCTGCTGTTGGCTGGGGAGGCTGCCAGGGCTGCAGCCTACGTCTGCTGGTGCACTGGGCATGCTAGCAAAGTGAGGCAGTGTGCCGCCGTGCCGTGCCAAGGGCCCGGCCCCTGCGTGCGGCCTGGCTGCGATGCTCCCTAGGGAGGCTCCATGTGGCTCCTGCCATTGGTGCTGGCTGCACGCTCAACTGTTTTGACCAATGTGCTGGGCCCTCTCCCGACGGCGGTCACCTGCTGGCCAATGCCTGTGGGCACACAGCCGCATGATTAGTGTGTTGTTCTTGACAGTAGTGAGAAACTCGAAGGAATTTACTGAAAAAGAAAACCAAGGAATGAGAGAAAGATTATGTTACTGGAAAACAACAGAAGAAAAGACCTGTGTTTGTAGAAAGCCTATTATTTGGTCATCTAGTGCCAATAACTTTTTTGGTGGAAGATTCAAAGTTGCTTGCAGTAGGACCAATATCCACCCCAAACAACCCATCCACCTCCTTTGACCTTATCTGCCAAGCAATGGAGATCAGAAAAACTGTTGTTCCTGCTGCTTTCCTAAAGCATGTGTGATTTGTGTGTAGTTGCAGAGAGCATGAATACCTTGAGAAATGCTTTGTACTTTTGAATTGGGAATTGAAAAGGACCTTAGGGACTCTATCTAGAATGGCACCAGCCTGTGAATGTCTGATTGATAACGCTGGATTAGAACATCTGTGAGCAGATGGGCTGTGTGCTCTGCTTTCATTGCAGTTTAACAAATCAGTGTTAAGAAAGGTAATTTGGCAAAGAAATCTGCTTAAACAATTGCTGTTGGGGCTGCGGTGGTATCTAGAAGGTCATTTCCTGAACCTTTGGCCTGAGATGAAATTTATATTAAAAGAGAACTCTTTATAAGCACGGCCCGGAGACCATTCATTGGCTTTGTGTAGGACAGATGATGGTGTCTGCTTGCTTTCCCTAAGGCAGAGCCATAAATACCGCTGTAGTAATGAGAGACCACAGAAAAAATCTGAGACAGTTCTTGCTCTGAGGGATGTTGTGTCAGAAGACACTTGAATAGCAGTATGTGTTCTCTAATAAGGAGATCTGCTGCATTTTTTATTCTTCTGAGATATCTGGTTAGTATATCTGAGGTATTTTTGCACATATGGACAAAAGTTCGCATCCAATGTCTAGAAAGGGGTATATGAATGTGTTCCTGAAAGGTGAATGGGTGATGCTGGCAAAGTACTGCTACATCACACACAAGTAAGTACTCGTGTTCTGAAGATACCTGTAATTACAGCTGCAGAGAAACTAACCACGGGTTTGGATGTAATCAATGGTGTCGTGGTCTGGCTTATGCAGGGATTCGTATGAAATGGATGGTCACGATGGCTCCTTGTGTTTTAAAACCGGTAGATTTAATATGTTTTCCTTTTCTTTCTCCATTTCCACATCATTAGCTTTACACGTTATCTTTCTCCTGGAAAAGAAGTTGAGGCCTTCATCCCTCCAGAAGTTGAGGGCTTTGATCTGGTCCTTGCCTCCCTCGTATTAATTTGCATAATCCTGTAGAGTAGTTGGATGCTCTGTGCTGAAGCGGATGGAACAGTTGGATTTTCCAAGGCCGACTAATCCCGTATAATACATGAGCTACTCCAAACCAGGCGTGATCTCTGTTCTCAAAACAGCAGCGATGAATCCCTATTTAAATCACAATGACATAATGTATTTTTTTCCACTAGAATAAGGAGTTTGGATAGGAAACTCTCATTGGAAAACTAGAGCTGTGGTGCCAATATGGATGGAGAATTCATTTTCCCAAGAACTTGAATGTGGTGAGCAGTGGGCTTTTCTGTAAAAAAAAAAAATCAACTAATTAAGATGTTCACAAGCCAGTTTCATGTTCTCGTGCCTTGCTTTATTTAACTGAGCTGCCTAAAGGCATTTCCTGTATGGTCTCTCACTGACTGCATGTTCATCGATACCAACCAAAGATGAGATTTTTCTTGATGCTGATCTATGAACGTGCCCCAGTTATCCAACATCCCTTTGTGATCATCAGTCTGGTACTTCTGGCTCTCCTTATCCTGACTTCACCAGTGCTGTGTGCAGAGAGCAAAAACAGACACAAGTGATGCTTCACGCTCTCACTTACCTACCACGGCATCCCATTAGCTCTGCAGAGGATCTCAGGATGTTGTTTTCTGGATAAAGGAAATTAAGTTGTGTAATAGAGAGAGCATGAAAATAGTTCTTACGGGTAATGATATAACTTCAGAAAAGGCTGAAGCGAAAAGCCTGATGTTAGAAGTGGACTCTTTGAAACCACAAATGTAATGCCTAAGAAAAGCCCCATGGCTGCAGAGGGATGGCTGGCACGGTTTTTCTTCTATGTTAAGTGTATTGCTGCTCGGAGAGGAAGTGTACCCATGAAAACATGCCCTCCTTCCACTGCAGAGCGTGGAGGCTGCTCTACAAGGAGTCAGGACGGAGCTCTTCTCATGCCTTTTAGAGGTTTTACTCTAAGCAGTTCCTTTGGGTCCATAGGGAAGCCACAGGCACTGCTGTTTTGGCTGATGACTGTACAGGAGTCTGTGGAGGAAAAGCATCCTGCTGTTGTGCAAGGTGGGCTCCATCCTGAGAGACACCTTCTGCCAATCCAGGAGAGTGCTGTCACAGCAGGTGACTTTTCTCTTTGGTGCCTGGGAACAAGCCTGACCTTGTACGTGTCACCATGCCACCTCTTCAGGAGCCTTTCAGGGTGCTTTCTCCCCCAGCTTCTGATGTGCCGGTGATCATTGGATCACGGCAGCAGCTGGCCAGTTGTGCCCTCAAGGACAATGCTCAGTGTAACACGACCTTTTTGACCAACTTCTTCTTACAGACTACACAGCTTTTCTTTAATAGCCAGAACTGTTGGAAGAAAAATGCAAAACTCAAAGAACAAAACAAGCTGGAAAACTAGCAAGTGCAAACCTAAATCTGTAGCCCATGTGAAGTTATGCAATGGCATGATTTTCAGTAACAAATCTTGTGTGAAGAGCTGAAATTTATTTTTTTTCTTTGGTAGTAAGGAAGTCAACTGACAAATCCAAAATGGAAAAGGAAAGAAAATCACACTCCCATATGAACTGCCAAGTGAACGCATAATAGCTGCACTTATTTTATTAGCCTTCTGACCTTTCCCTTCTCTGATGAGGTTTCTTTTTCCTATTAGCTCTACTAGGATGTCTACTGAGATGGCAACAAAACAAACACTGTTATTGTTGGCTAATTTGTCTTCTGTCTTTGCGGGGAGCCCAGACACGGCGGCCATGAGCAGATGCCTGCCTTGCAGCACCCGCAAGAGCTGCCCCATGCCCGCGGCACCAGGTACGGCAAGGAGCACCACCACCGTGCTTCAGGTGGTGCTGGGCTCGGAGCGTGTGAGCAGTCTCCTTGCCTCCAGTGGAGGAGTGTCGTTTTGGCTGATACCATTCATGTGTTTTTGCACAGATACGGTCTTTTTTGTTCTGCTTTTTTGCAGCTGTCCCGCAATGTCTCTGGAGATGATTAACACTAGAGACCATGTGGGAAGGGCTTGGTGCTTCCTGTCCTCATGGCTTCTGGGGAAGGCTGGTTTGCTACAAAGTGCTGCCGCTGCTGTAGAGGGGGGTGTGATTCTTGTGGCAGCGCTTGCCCAAAGCCCTGGGCTTTGTGTCCTTATTTTACCCGTCAATGTAACTGACTGCTCAGCACCAGTGGAACCGGGTGTTTCCAGACTTCTACCGAGCTGTTAGGGTCGGCTGTCGCGCTGCTCTGCAGCAGGACTATGGCATTTTTGGACTTATATGGAAGTCTGAGGAAACTTCAGAAATAATTCTGGAATATGCCCAGCAGACTGCATGGTAACAGAGGAGCTGGCTGAAGAATTTATAGCTGTGGAGAGAGAATAATAATCCTTTTCTAAAGAAATTTTGATCCAGGGAAGGGAAAAAACAACTCAGAAGGGCAGCAGAGAATCTGTCAATTATTTTTTTTTTCTGGTGGGTAACGTGTCTGGGACCTATACCCATAAATCACAGTAGTAACACAAACACAGCTGAAATTACCAGCAGCATTTAAGCAGAATTTGAGGTGAGGATCTCTGTAATGCCAAGACTGCAGTGCCATGTTCTAACATCAGTCACTTCCAGCAGATAAGATTGCATGCAAACCACAACCCATCTGCAGTTTCAGAAAGGCCAAACCAACCCATTCAGGAATGGTTAAATTGCTGCTTCTCGAGCATTTGTGGCAGGATGATAAATGTGACCCATCTGCTGTTAACTCCAGGGAAGCGTAGCCAAGTTTTCTTCAGTTTTGCCTGAGGGAAGAAGCATATTAAATCTTTGCATGTTGGCATTTGAAGTCTTTTCAGACCAATGACACACCATTTCAGAATTTAAGGTTGAAGCAGTTGCTGTTACACATTTACTCTGTGTAATTACTTTGTTCTAATAATTCATTTCTAGATTATTTTACCACTTGGGAACCTTATTTACTTGCCATGATCCATGGTGCTAGGCACTCTTAAACACACCACCAGTAAAAAAAACAAACAAACAAAAAAAACCCTTGCTCTCTTTCAGTGTCTGTATAGGTAATTGGAAAAAAGTGTGCAGCAGCTGCATGTGTTGTTGCACACCAGGTATCTTTCAAGTATTGTGCCTGCCTGGCAAAGAGGCAGCATCCGTGACACCCAGAGGTGTGCTGTCCTTGCCTGTAGGAAAAAGGGGGAAGTTACTGCCTCAAAACCGAACAAATGATAACTGTGCTAACGGGAGATGCAATAAAATGGAGACACTTCAGACAGTGAGGAGAAAAGAGAGGAGCAGGGTCAGGACCCACCAGCTGTTTGAACGCCCTGGGGTTTTCCAAAATGCTGCTTATGATGGGCAGACCAGCAGAGACCATGTTGCTCCTCTGGGCCTGTGGCACAAAGGGTTAATCCAGGACGTAGGTTGAGCTGGACCTTTTTGTTGTTTGTGTTGAGAGGGTCTTTAGGATCGCCTTGTTAGAGCTGTTGCCCAGAAGGCCACTTCGGCTGTTTTTCCTTTCTCATACTTCTGATGCAGGCTTGTTGTCAGGGTTCCTGTGGAGCACCTCTGCACAAAAGTATTGGTGTGAACAAGTAGCTTCTACGTTAGCCTCCTCAGTGCTGTTTTCACCATACGAGGAGCTGTGCTTTTCTGTGCACAGATGTTCCTGCAAAATCCCAGTTAAAAGACAGAGAAGATGAACACTACAGGTGTTCACCTGTTTCCAAGGTGTGGTTAGAGCCGGGCAATATCTTTAGTAACATCAATTTGATCGATGCTATTGTTGGAGTATGCCAAGAAGGCATGTTATCATTATACACTGAGAAGATACATGCTCCATAGACTCTGAAGCCTCGATTGGCTCAGCTGGAAATATTTCTGAGTGGGTGTTGCAAAGCACTGTATGTTTTTAAAGTAGTTGTTAGTGTCTTACTCTTATTTGAGCAGTCAGGAGAATAACAGTCAATGAAGTTCCAACCCAGCGGATTCATAGCATCACATTTAATAACAGTGGAGCAAATCGTGTGTGTTACCCTAATGGTCCATTCCGGTTTAATAGCTGGCCTACCTCTGTATTTTTCAAATAACTGAGGTTGTAAAGTTTTCTGCTGCTCAGCTAGATTATTTTTTGGTGTCAGTTAATGTTATGTTTTACGGAGTCAATGTGCTGGTTTCCTGCCAGTTGTACTTCATGTTTTACAGACAAGTCATCTCTATAGGGTACTGTTAGAAAATATTTTATAATGTCTCGTGTCTATTTGCAAACCACAAACAGTCTCTCTGGTAAAACAAAATGCATTCAATTATCTCAATTATTACTAATTTCACTTTTTCTGAAAAGTCCCTTCTGATGTGGAGAGCGCAGCTGCAGAGGAGGAAGCCAAGAGCAGCCCGGAGAGAAAACATCGGTGTTGGCGGGAGGCCCTGGAGAGGGCCGCACTGCTCCCGGAAACCCTGCCCATGGGGACCGTGCAGTGGGAGCCATGGCAGGGCAGGGGGAGAGCTGGACTGATGGCCTAGGGAGGGCTCTGCACTCTGACTGGGACCCTCACAGCTCTGCCAGCTCCTGTCCCCGCAGCACTGAGGCTGTTGGCCTGGGGAGGACATGGCTGTCCCACTTGCAGGTGGCAAGAGCACTGTTGGAGGTACCAGCCCTTGTTGGTGGCTTTGCTGTGGGCTCACATGATGGCTCCCCAGCAGCCTGTCCGCAGTTGCTCTGAGGAGTGAGTTAAGCAAAGCATGGCCAACAAAAACCATGCTGCTGTTCCACTTTCTCTTCTTTAATGAGTTGGACTGGCACAGCCTTGCTCTTTGAGATCTGCGTGGAAGGCTTTCAGTGCTTTCCTTTCTTGAGGAAAAGGGTGGAATGACCAGGCTGACCCGGGAAAGCTGGCTGTTTTGCCCTCAGGATACATGTGGCTTGTAGCGTTGGGAGGCTGGTTAACATCAAACTGGGAAGATGGAAGGGGCTGTCTTCAGCTTGGAGCTCCATTGGGGATACCATGGGGAGGATACCATGAGTCTTTACCAGCTTCTTCAGCACTCTCCTTTAACAGAAGCCAGCTGCTCTGAATAGTTTTTATTTTGAAGGTTCAGAATTCCTAGTATGGTTCTTTGCAATATATTTTCCATATGATTTTGTTTTAAATCCTGAGTATGGCCCTGTGGCCAAAAGACTTACTCATCTCTGCAAGCATGTGGATGCAAAATAAACCCTGCAAGGTAAAATCTCTGATTCATATGCAAGGTTGAATCATTATGTTGGAAGCAGGGACAGACACATGGAAAGAACAATTTTGAACACATTCTGTTGCTGCAAGGTGCAAAGTATCTGTTGGGTGTAATTCCTATTTATACTTGTATTCCTAAGCAGTACAAAATCCAAGCGTAAGTGGAACAAAGAGCTCATCCCACGTTGGGTCTGGATGCCTCGAGGGCTTCCTATTACTCCAGGCAGACTTTCCAGGGAAGAGATGACTTTCCACCTCCTCGAAAGTGCTAACTTACCAATTACTATCAGGAGCAAACCAGACTTGAATTGGGGATAACAAATGTATTTCATTGCCAGTTAAAATAGATTTGAATAGTTTATTAACAAGAACAAAATTAAAACAACATGTTCCCCTTCACCACCTTTTTTTTCTCTCAGGCTCGACCAGTTCTTCATTTCTGACTCCTCTGTCCCTGCTACAATGAACTGGGTTGTGTTTGTTCCTTGGTCTGGCAATGTTTAATGGCTGATGACCACTGATGCTGGGAGATCCCCTGAGGCTGGAGAGCAACCTGTTTGCTTGTCACTCCTAGCTTCCCACGCTTTTCTGATGTTGGGGTGATTTTGTGCAACCTGAACTCCTTGTTAGGTTGGTCAGTGAGTTTTCCTTTGAGTGAGCGCTGCTTTATGTCCAGAAGACACACAAATGGTTAAAAAAAAAAAAAAAAAGGCAGTGATTGGTAAGAGGATTCCAACAACAAACCACATTGACCAAACCTGCTACAAAATGTGTCTATGAAAATATAAGAGCCACCAAGTGGGTCAGGACAGTGGCTCACCCAGAGGGGAGGAGAGGGGAGGGGAGAAATAGTGGAAATAAAATGTGATGAAGGAAAGACAGATAGGCTGGAGGATGTTGTTGGACTTACTCAAGAATCTTGTAAACAAAAAAGCCACCACCATTTTTTTGAAGGGGTCTTTTGAAGCATTATGACATTTCACAGTTGCTATAAGAAAGTGCAAACAAAAGAGGAGTATTCAAATCCGGAGCACAGTATGTACCAGCACATGGAGCACAAGCCATGTCTTTCAGATTAGAGGCTCCCTGCCAGCTCCCATCATCACCCTAAGAGTGTGCCATGAGTCCTCTCTGGGTAGGGTGTATGTAACCACTCACTGGAAACCGACTGCTTTGTGGGGGGAGGATGTCATGATATCTCCAGACCCAGGTTGGAGGGAATCTTTGAACGTCACCTAGTCCAGCCCCACTCTTGACATGGCACTAAGGTTAAGTGAAATCTCCCAAGTCACTGTGTGAGGTCATTGTCTGCTTTTTATATCACCTGGCACCAGTGGGACCAGTTTGCTACCTTCACAGCCCTCAGCTTTCTGCCAGGTAGCTGATGCTTTCTCTTGCCTAGGCCAGCAGCCATGACAATGTGGTGGTTAGAGAGGCAATGCTGGAGTGCTAGTGGGACCCTGCAGCCACCTCGATATTTCACTCTCCCCACTGTTAGGATGGGTGACCTAGCAGCTATCTAATCTCTAATCTCTAATCTCTAGATTGCAGAGAGTAGAACTGGATGAAATGGCACCCATGCTTCATCAGACTTTTCTAACCATGTGGGTTAGAATCACAGGGCTTTTATACGAACTGAAAGTTGAGATTTTCATCTAATCCAGATGCTGTCAGGAATAGGGACTTCATTAAAAAATTTTAGTATCAGCAACTCATGACACAATTGCAAACGTTGGCAGTGCTAAATTTCTCTTTGCCAGCGTTTTTAGAAGCCAGATTGTGCAGTGAGCAGTGGCGAGAATTGCAGTTTTCCCCTCCATTTTAGAAGTGGTTGTAACTCTCTGTAATATCCATGGGACCCACCTGCTGACATTCTTTGGTAATGTTTTCTGACTGATTATTTTATACAAGCACTTAACAGCTCTCACTGGGCAAGTTCTAGTTTACTAATGACAAATGCAGAGCAGAAAACAGATATCAGTGCCCACAGAAGAAAAACAAAAGCCAAATTGTATGTAATTTACAATAAGATGATATATTTAACTCTGTTTAACATGTGTTAGTGATGAGGGCAGTGGTGTTAGGTTTAATTGGATCCAGGAAAATGATGAGTATTAGTCCCCCTGGAATTATTCCTGGTGAATCTCCAGGAAGATTCACAAGTGTTTCAATAGATTAAAGACAAATGGGGGGGAAAAAGTGAAAGAAAAAAAAATCTGATTTCTTCTTTTAATCACACAAATTCAATTTTCAGCCCTTATGGCTCCACAGACTCTAGGATGCCTCACTGAAACAGCATCCGCGCCTCTGATGGTAGAAGTACCTGCACAGGTGGCTCCTGCTCTGCTCAGCTATGAGCTGAGGATCCTAGAGGCAACAACTTCTATTAAAGTCAAGCTGCCAAGAGAGCTCTCATAAGTTACTTTCCTTCAGGGGTCCCCCAGCAGAGGTGGGTACAGATGTGTCTTCTCCTGGTGGGGATTAGGCTGCAGTTGCACCGTCATCGCTGCCGTGAACTGATGTGAGCTGCCAGAACGAACAGTAGTACAAAGTGGATTGTCACCCAGTGCATGTATGTGGCCTTGTGCCTGTTGAATTAGCCAAAATTCCCAGAGCAATGGCTACAGCAACTCTGCTTTACGCGAAATCAGACTGATGGTGCCTGCCCTGAGGACTCAATGTTCCTCATGGAATATCCCTTCCAACTTGGGATATTCTGTGGTCCTATGAAAAAATCAAGGCCATTACAGTACTGCAATGATATTCATTGTCCACATGAGAGAACTGGAAGTGACATTTTTGTTTATGGAATAGCTGGACCTCAGGCATGTATAAGGAAAGGGAGCATTAAGAAAATCAAATAAAATGTAATCGTTGTCAGAATTCCAGCAGAAATAGGGATTTTTCTGGAGACAGGGAAGGGGAAAGAAATCTTAAGAATCTGCTGAAGGTGTTAGGAAGCAAAGGCACATTGAGTGCCTGGACTGGAAAAGGCAGTAGAGGAAGAGGAACTTTTTGTGGGTCCTGCTGTTGCTGAAAAGAGGCACTTTTGACTTGGAATAATTGAGCCAAGTAAGACTGAAAAGAGGCAGAACAAATGGAGATGCCATGTAAGGAGGTTTCACTCAAAAAGAGCAGCAAATGAGTGTGGCATGTACCCAGCAGAAAAGGAGTTAAAGAAAGAAGCAAGGTGACAAAGTGGAGGAGCAACCAGTGGAGATTCAGGGATGGCTAAGTCTGTGTGTTTTGTGCAAGTGGGCTTTGGGATAGAGGAGAAAATGGCTTGTTAGGTTGCAAGAACCTAAAGACCATAAGCCTGAAGCTGTGCTGGTGCAAGAAGAGACAGGTGGGGGACTGCTTTCTGATACTGTACAAGTGCCAAGAAGCAGGGGGCCTTCAGCAGCCCAGAGAAGAGGCTAAAGCAGAGGTGTTTCTCTGCTGTAGACTGAACAAACCACTGGATTGTAACGTAATAGAGAATGCTGTATTATGCAAAGCAAAGGAATGAACATCCCTCCTCAAGCTCCTTGCTAAGAAATGGGAGGTCACTGAGGGGCCAGGCACTGGTGATGGGATCAAGGAAGAGATTTTAAGGAAGAGCAGATGGTGACATATTTTAAAGAGGTTATAAAAAGGGGAATCCTCAGGGCAGATGTATTCTCAAAGACATCGGAACAAAGCACTGCAATGACAAGGAAGTATGTGGAAAATGTGTGGCTGTTAGAAGATGGTAGCAGCCACGTGGTTCAGATTACTTTAGCAATGACTGCAAAGACAAAATGCAGCAGCAGGTGGGTCAGGCCCCAGCAGAGCTGCAGCTGTGCAACAGGTTCTGTGTCCTCCATTCTCTTTGAAGTGATGGAAACATCTGGAAAGGTGACTTCAGACCTCACACTCTTCATCTTACATCTTAAATTCTACACAAGGCTTTGCTTTAAACCTTTGAGATAAACTCAAGCCTGGCTGTGAGAGAACCTGGTTCTGTTTGCATGAAAAAGAGATGAGAAACTTGTGGTTTCACCTGGCTCATGGAAGCAGATGCACCTTGGCAGCTTTGGCATGTGCACCCAGTAGAAAGAGCAGGGAGACATAAGCTTATCAGAGGCCAGACAAGGGCTGGGGTCATACGTAATGAAGTGCTTTAGTGGAGCATCTGAGACTGGGGCAGGTGTTTGAGCCCATCCAGTCACCAGAAGAACAGACGTGGGGTCTGTGAAGGAAGCCAGGAGAGAAGGTGCGGACTCACTAGAGGGGTTGGAAAGGGGCTGAGCTTGAGGATCTATTTTTTATTTGAAGGGATAAGAAGACCTGAAAAGACAATAGACAAGGGAAGAAACTGGCCAAAGAATGTACATGAGAGATTTTGGAAAGAAAGAGTATGAGCCTGTAGATGTATAGATGTGGTGCTCCACAGGCACAAGCTGTGTGATGGGGGCAGCCCCTGTCCCTGTTATAGAAAAGGTAATGATGTCAACTACCAAGAGCATGTGAAGAGATGCAGCCACTTGGAACCACCAGATTGTCAGAGTAAGCGTTCAGGGTTTTGCCAAGCCCAGTACTGCCCCGTGGTTTGTGCAACAGGAGCTGAAGTAGGACAGGTTCCTGAAGAGTGTTAGAGTTGTTTAGCTTGGCTCTACCTTTGCAAGATCTGTTTTATTAGTTTTCCTCTTGGTACAGAGCAATTTTATGGTTCATTTTTACTGTATAGGAATTATCTGCACATTTTGGATAGAACACTTGCCAAAAAAAATTATTTCTGTTTCTTCGAAGCATAAGAGTCTTAAAAAAGGCTAAGAGGTTTCTTAGCTCTAATACTGAAAACGTGGCACTTACGCACAGATGATGTCCTCTCCAGAGACACAGCAGCAAGGGAATGTCAAAAAGCAACAGGACTTCCAAGGCTTTCTCCTTGCAATGTAGTGAACAGGGTGTATTAACAGAATACAATTCATCATTAACATTTGGCCAATAACATTTTTATTTGGTTGTTTGAAGCCTGGCTAGAAGTTCAGGCAGGCACTGGACTTATAAATGTATTTCTAGGAAAATATCTTATTACAAAACTTTAAAAGCGGTCACAAATTGATCTCTATTTGAGGGTAAAGTGTGAGCTTTAAGTTAAATACAACATTTGAACATAAATGTATGTCAGTTGCACAGCAAACATGTTTATAACTCAGTGCCAAAATCATAGAATCATAGAACCATAGAATATCCTGAGTTGGAAGGGACCCACCAGGATCATCGAGTCCAACTCCTGGCTCCACACAGGACCACCCAAAATTGAAACCCTGTATCTGAGAGCAGTGCCCAAATGTTTCTTGAACTTCAGCAGCTTGGGGCTGTGACCACTGCCCTACAGAGCCTGTGCCAGTGCCCGACCACCCTCTGGTGAAGAACCTTTTTTTAATACTAAACCTGACCCTCCCCTGATGCAGCTCCATGCCATTCCCTCCAGTCCTGTCACTGTCATCATAGAGAAGAGATCAGCGCCTGCCCCTCTGCTCCCCTCGTGAGGAAGCAGCAGAATCTGGCACTTGCTCTTGCTAAACTTCACGTGGTTGGTGATTGTCCAGCCCTCCACTTTGTCAAGATCTCTCTACAAGGCCTCACTGCCGTANACAGAGCCTGTGCCAGTGCCCGACCACCCTCTGGTGAAGAACCTTTTTTTAATACTAAACCTGACCCTCCCCTGATGCAGCTCCATGCCATTCCCTCCAGTCCTGTCACTGTCATCATAGAGAAGAGATCAGCGCCTGCCCCTCTGCTCCCCTCGTGAGGAAGCAGCAGAATCTGGCACTTGCTCTTGCTAAACTTCACGTGGTTGGTGATTGTCCAGCCCTCCACTTTGTCAAGATCTCTCTACAAGGCCTCACTGCCGTAGAGGGAGTCAACAGCTCCTCCCAATGTAGTGTCAATCACAAACTTACTTATTATACCTTCAAGGCATTCCTGTGTCCAGGTCATTGATGAAAACATTGAAAATGAGAACTGGCCCTAGTATGGAACCCTGCAGAACACCACTAGTAACTGGCCACCAGCCTGATGTAACCCCACTTACTGTAACCCTCTGAGCCCGATCCATCAGCCAATTGTTCACCTGACATGTTACGTTTTTGTCTAGCTGTAAACTGGACATTTTGTCCAGAAAGGACACTGTGAGAATGTTTTCGGAAACATTGCTTCAGTCCAAAAAGATAACATCAAGTGGCTTCCCTTGGTCAGCTAGATGGGTAACCTTGTCATTAAAAAAGATTAAGTTTGTTAAACTGGACTTGCCCCTTGTGAACCTCATGTTTGCTGTGACCAGTGACTGCATTGTCTCTCAGATGTTTTTCAATAACTCCCAGAATTAGTTCCCAACAGTTCCCAAAATGTTGCAATGAGACATTTTTTGACTTACACATATCCTCAGTTGCTGAAGTGGGAATTCAGAAGCATCAGCATGAGCACCTGGTACAGACCTCTGAAGCTCTGCTATGAGCCTGTTCCACCTGTCTCTCTTCAGAAGAAAGTACCCAAGTCAAACTGCTGACTTCTCAACCAATGTCCACCCTGCAATTTAGCTGTATTCAATGTGTGCCTTTATTGTACGTCTGCTGCTCCTAAAGAATGTTCTCTATATCCGTCTGCCTACTAAGTGCTTTCTAAGGCCCTTTCTGGTAAAATCTCACTGGGTGCACACTGGTTCTCAGCAACATTTTCAGTTTATTTTTCCACTACTTCCTTAGCTGTTTAGAGATGTAGGCTGCAGTGACAACCACAGTGTTTTCAAGTCTCCATCCAGCATCTGCAGTTACCACATTAATGATGTTTTCTAAAGGGATTTTTCTCCCACCTTTTAACAGTGTCACGGCTGAAGATTTGGAACATCAGCATCAAACAGGTTAAAAACATCGCTGACAACTGATCTGCAGCATCCTGAATTACCTAAGACAGAATGTGAGTTTGTTATGTTTCGTTGTTACCAACAACAAACTCTTCCCTGGCTCATAGCGAAAGCATGAAGTGAGGGAAAGCGTTCTACCGGTTGGTTAGCTGCAGGGAATGGATAATTTAATCAGAAGCATTGAGGCCACGCACTGCAATCAGGAGTGCAGTTGGAAATCTTTGCCTGTTGTTTGAACCAAAAAGCTGGCCGTCATCTCCTGCCCACTGAGCATGATGGCAGCTTGCAGGAAGAGGCAGAAGCTCTGTCAGTGTGACACAACAGAGCTGAGAGCAAGGGGAAGGGAAAACCTGGACTTAGGCAATGGCTCCGAGGATGTTTCTCTGTTTTGACCTCTGGCATGTTTGTGCTCACTAAAAGTACACCAGAACAGCTAGGTTTTGGCTGAGTCTCGTGCTTGTCGCTGGGGCTTTCCTGAGGCCATGTCAGACTGCTGTCCTGCTGGGCTCTCCGAGAGCCCTTCTACGGGAGGAGGCAGAGGCACGACACCTCTCACAGATATTTCTGTTTATTCCATTAGGGAAAAATTCATCTCTGGACAAATGTGTTTTCAGGCTGATGCTATGGTAATGACTAAGGAAGTTAGTGGAATTGGCATGTTTATACTTCATATGAGACCTCTGAATATTTCAGGATTCTTCCACTGAAGGAGGAAAACCCAGCCAGCCACCTCAACCTACAGGCTGGAAAAATAATGTTCAGCTTCTTAATAGATAATGCGATCCGTGCCAAGGCCTTTGCATGCTCATCCTTAAACAGCATCCCATGGGAGACAGCAAGTGCTTTAAGAATCAGAATTGCTTACTGATGGATTTGCCATCATGAGGAGGAGACAGATCTTTTCTATCTACACGTATATATGGCTATGTTTATATATGTATTTTATATATGTATATAATTTCTGTATGACCACACGTGTCTGCCCATTCATACAGCTTGGCAGCTGACTAGTGAGCTCTAAAGGCAGCTGTCTACTTAGTTCAGGGAATGCTATTTCGTCATGGGAATATCCACATATCCTCAGAGCATGGGGGCCAAGGTTTGTTTAGGAGGGCCTGCAAGGGAGACTTGACTAGGGTCAGATGAAAAGACAGCACCTACAGACATCACATAGGCAGCCTGGAGGGATGCAGTTTTCCTGAGGAAGCAGTCAGGATCAAGCCAAGGAGCAAGAAATGAGTGTGTATGCAGAACTAACCATAACCTGCTAGTCCCAGCCTCTTTTGAAATGCCTCAAGGAAAAGACACACTTTTCCTCCATCTGGAGACCCACAAACTAGGATGTAGAAGCTTCTCCTCAGTAATTCCGGTGATTGCAAAATGACACTATTACCTGGGAAGCCTTTGAAGTAACCTTAGTGTGAAACTTAGATCTCAACCAATGCCTTGAGCAGCACCCAAAATCTGCCAGGCAGAAAATCTAGGCCAGTGGGACAAGCTGCTGTCAGGGGTCTCACCCCCACATTCTGCACTTCTGTTTCATGAGAACCTTTTTCTCTGAGGCTCGGTACTGTTTTGGGGAACCTGTAGTGGCCAATAGCTAAAACTTGCCAGCCTCAAACCAGGCCTTGAAGTCCAGTCCAGTACAGACAGACATCCATAAATGTCCCAATACCAGTGATCCAGACAGCAGAGAAGTACTTCCACCTAGCTCAGGTTTGCTTGAGAACAGTCCAGAAGAGGCAATGAGGATTCCATTTTCAGTGGCTTATATTCCTAATTGGCCTGCATTTTCTTTTCATTTCCTCTGGGTGCTACACCAGTGACTACAGTCCAGCTGGTAACATTCAGGGTTATTTATTTACTTATTTGGTTGGTTGGTTGGTTGATCTGTTATTGTTGTTTGTTTATCAGTTGTGGGGTTTTTATTTGTTCGCTGGATTTTTGCACAGCTTGCTTATTTAGCTTATTTAATGAAAACTGGTCCCACATGGATAAGGCACAGGAATTGTGTGAGATGTAGTCCATTCCCTCACCTCTGCATCAGGCAAACATCCCTTTAGTTTTAGATTGCTTTCACCTGTAAGAGGGAAACCACCCTGTTGATGAGATTAAGTGCCAAACTCTGAGATACATGAATAATGCAGGGCAGCTATTGAGATGGAAGGCACTTAACAACTACCAGCAAGATCCTCCTTATTTTAGGCAGCAGACAGTTCTGTCTTGATCTCTGGCACATCTGGAAGGAGACTGTTTTGCAAGTCTTTACTCCAGATCTGTCTCCTCATTGTCTCATCTCAGTTGCCCTTAAAGTGTCTGACACCATGCAAATGTTTGTCGTTGACTGGAAGAGGAGGATCCTGTCTTGTCCCAGGCATGTGGCATTTGGAGCAACAGCACCTGTTGCAGATATGGGCACCAGAACAGCCCAAGTCCACTCCTGTCAAGTGGGCACTGGTAGTGGTGCCGCTCAGCTGCAGCTGGCTGTGCTCATCCGCTGCCTCTCCTCTTGCACTGGAGCTGTCAGTCATGTGGGACATGGCTGTGCTTTTTGTTCTTTTGTCATATGGCTGTGTTGAGCCTTCTCATTTAAACAGGCAGATGAAGGGGGGGGGAAAGGGTTGGCTCTGGATTGAATTAGTCTAAAACGAAAAGGTTTTGTTTCTCTCTCAGTGAAGCAGAACCAAACTAGTTCCACACAAGAAACATTTCTTCTGACTCCAGATTGTATGTTTCATTTTAGACACTTAGGAAAAAAAACAAAGGACAGTTAAAACAGTTAAAACAAAACACCCAAGCGGAAGGCGATGGACACCCACTTTTTCCCAGCCTTCAGGATGTGAGAGATCCAAATTCATGACCACCTCTGTCCTTTGAGCCATCCACTCTTCTGAGAGAGTGCCCAGGTGAGGCATTTTGCGCCTGGAATGCTGCTATGCTGGCCTCCAACAGCTGCAGCTGCATTCAACAATATCACAGAAAGAAGAATTTGGCCTCAGATGTCCGGATTGATGGTCTTACAGTATGTTTTAGTATTACTCATAGCTGTAGGTGAGTGGAAAGATTTTTCAAATAAATAATTACTATGAGTATCAGATTTTCCTGGTGTTTAGGAAGAGGGAACAATATAATCATTTTGAAGCAGCTCTATTAACTTTTGAAACCATTTGGGAGGAGAAACAACAGTAATGGAAAATGAAGACAGGACAAAAGTTAGACTTTTGCTCTGAAAGAGCAGCTAATGTATACACACGGACAGAAATGCACGCTTGCATCTCTGCTCATGCGTGAGGTGTGGGTTTTCTTGAAGTGAAACAGTTAGAGGAGTCACATTCTCTAGTATATTTAGCTTCCCTGATTAAAATTAATGAGTTAAAAGGTGGATGCAAGATGTCTCAAGGGAAGGGAAGGGAAGGGAAGGGAAGGGAAGGGAAGGGAAGGGGTTGTCCACAATGGTGGGGCAGGGAGCAACAACAAGCTCAGCAGCCTGCCCTGACCCAACACAACCATTCCTACGTTTAACTCTGCTGTTGTTTCATTCAAAGTTGTGTTCACAACCTCTAATGAATCAAAGCAAACAAATTTTATAGCAAAATTTTATGATACATTGTTGTTGTTTCCTTATGCTCCATATGTGCCTGTTCTTCTCTTTTTCTTTGATCATGGACTTGAAAGGGGGTGGAGAATCATTCTGTTATGTGTTTGTATAACACATTAACAAGTTGAGCATTGGTCTGTGCCTAGAATTCCTAGGAACTTCCTTGATATAAATAAATACTAGTAATCAATACTTCTGAAAAAGTCCACAAGGCAGTAAGTTTGATGTTCATACGAACATTCTAAATAAGAAATAACAGAGCTCCAGTCCTCACAGCTGTGAGAATGTCAGATGCAGTATTTATTAAGAGGCACCAACAATAACAGTCTAAACAGTCACAGATTCTGTGATCCAGATCTTAAACACCATATGCTTACTGAGAACCAAGGAGAAGAAAGGCTGATACACTTTTGCCATTGAAGATTCAGTTGTCTATGCTGCGTTCGTATGGGGAATTGGAGAATGATCTTTTCCTTCACTATGTTCAAAGATGTTCTGCACAGCTTTCCAGAAAATAAACAAACAGACAAACCAACAAAATCTCCATATTCCTCTCCTGCAAAGTCTCGATGTGCATTATAGATTTTTGTGCTTATTTCAAAAATAATGAATGGGAGGGAAGAGCCCTTCTCTAGGCAGAACTGAAGAGACAAAGGGAACGTGGTTTTGCTAATGCGCTTCACAGATTGATACCAGTCTATACCAAAGTACAGCTCTCTTGGCTCAGAGGCACAGCCTCTCACGTGTAAGAGTCCAGCTCAGGATGGATGTGAGTAACCCAGCACAAGCCAAACGATCCACCTGTTCTTTCTATTTGTCTCACCCGTGCTCCTGTCACTTTGCCAGTTCTGCGGGAGATGGAAAACAGGTTATCTACTGTGTGTGCCTGGTGAGGGTAACAGGCAAGCATGAGGCTACAGAACACGTCAGGCAATGCTTGGAGGAGGTAGCTCTGGCAGCCACTCCTGACACAAAGTCAACATTCTTTTCTGCAAATGCCATTTATGTTGTTGGTAACTATGCAAAACTTAATGTTGGCAGCCCCTTAGAAGTAATAATTTCATAAGGTTGAGCAGTTCTTCATCAACTTCTTAAACATAAGCACACCTTCAGGCTCAAGGACTTTGTATGGCACCTTTACCCATGTCTGAGTTAGCACATATTATAAATAAGGACAGTAAAATCAAGCTTGTTTAGCTGGAGAGTGCAGGCATGGAAATGGTGGGGTGAGCTCTCTTCCACGGGACCAGCAGCAGGGAAAGGGCTTCAGCCCAGAAAGGGTTGCAGGACGCCTGTTCCTCCTGCCCCATGCTTGGCATTCATTGACACTACATTGGCCCCACGCCCACAACTGCCTCTTGGACTTTGCAACTGCTTTTAGCAAACCCCAGACTCTTAGTAGGCATCCCAAAGTCACAAGTGCAAGGTACCAAAGCAGACAGGTAGGGCACTGACCGTGGGTCTCCACACTGAATTTGTTCCAATTACAAGTCCCACATTGTGCTATGTGATGCTTCCTTCAGGTTCTCTTTTTGCTGGTCCAGAAGTGCCTCTGTCTCCAAAGGTGTTCGAAATATGGTTTCCTCTCATGTTTATATGAGCAAATGTTTCCTTCACACCATCTTCATGAATGTCACAGAGCCAAATCTGTGGTGCAGTGGGAGCTCTGTCCTCATAAATTAAATGCCAGTTGCATTTTCTGGTTCTATCTAAGTATAGATGCACGCTCAATATCACACACAACAAAAAACCATGGTTCTTTCCCTGGGAACTCATTATCTCTTAAGCTCACACAAAGCCCAAAAATCTTCTTGGGATTTCATTCTTGGCTAAGCATACTGTCCATATTTTAATATATGGTGATCTTAGGACCCTCTGAGATATTTATGTGGAAGGATGATTTATACATTAACTGTTGAGTTGATATTTACAATGAGCCCTCCAAGACTGCTACAGTTCTCTGCCAAATTAGAGAAATGGCGATTGTATGAAGTCCACACTGCCAGCTGTGGAAGAGAGTGCTCTGGGTGTACACAGAATCTGAGTGAAGATTTGACCTTGAGCACCTGCAAGACTAGAGAAAAATAAAGAAAGATTAGAGGTTCACTTCATTTAATACTTTTATGAACTCCAACAAGCATGGAAATCTAGCTGCAGTTACTGAGTATGGACTTGTCTCACATCCCACTGGTATCCTTTCAAAATCCTATCACCATTGCTCTCCCATATAGATTATAAGGCACTTGGCTCCTCTGCTTTTTCATGTCATATTGTAGTCTTCAGAAAGTCAAAAATATTGTAGTTTTCAGAAAGCACAGGACCTGGCCAGTCCTTCCCTATTAAAGCACAGCTGTGCTTCTGACTTGACTGTACTTCTCACCCTGGGCTGCCTTTCCACTGCATTTTCCTCAGGGGAGACTCAGATGCTTCTGGCAGAAGCGATTCCTTCATGGCCCTGTCCCGGTGCCTGCAGCCCTGGCTGCACCACAGACAGGAGATGCTCCTGCCCCTCACCTCTGGACAGGCAATTCTCTAGCCTGGTCTGAGTGCACAAGGAGGGATTTGTCAATTTATTTGAGAAAGCATCTTCTGGCATGACTTAATGAGCACTTGTGTCACCAAGGGTGGGGAGCAGTGTCAGTAGCTCTGCCTTACAGGCTCCTTCACCTCTTCCCAGACTGACAAAGACTCACAGGAGGTATCATATCCTGCCAGAGGGGAGGACAGAGGGCTGTCCTGTTGGCATTTCCTGGAGAAGTTTTCTGTGATGAGTGAATGGGGAAGGAGATGAAGCAGATCTCCTTGGCTGGTTCCCTTCAGATCCTCCAGAGACACTTCTTCTGCACTTGACAAGCGGCCACAGACTGTAGAGATGGAGTTGAGCATGGCTCTGACACCAATTTCAAGTCTGAAAACGCCTATTGTTTTTTTATCTATCTATCTATCTATCTATCTATCTATCTATCTATCTATCTATCTATCTATCTATCTATCTATCTATCTATCTATCTATTTTCTGCAGAAGGGTATTTATGGGATAGCAGAGGCAGTGGGTCCAGGCTGTGCCTCAGATAACTGCCTGCCTCTTCCTGGGACAATGCCTTCAACAGGGTGGATGCTTTATGCTAGGAACTCTGTAAGGGGTTGTCATGTCTGTTTGGAGTGTCTGAGGTCTCCCAGCTCACCATTTTGCACTTGCATTAAAAGTTATAGATTTCTTATTACTCTCAAGTCAAACTGAGTTAATACATCGCAAGAGAGAAGAATGTATTTCTGAATATTTTTTAATGCAATGGTCAACTGCTCTTTGATATTTGACAGATCTTGATTTTGCTATATCCCATGAGATTAAAATACGTAAATACAAATTTCTTAATTGAGGACACTTTTTTTTTTTTTTGTCTCGCATGAATTATTCTATCCTGATCTGCTCTACATTGCTGCATTTACATGAAATCAGCCCTAAAATTTGAGGTTGGCAATTCCATTCCTGTCATGCTTATCTGGGCACGATGGATGCTTGCTCATTTGATGATTTTAGCAGAGCTAAAGGCTCAATTTTTTAGTGCCATTATTTATGTGAAGGAACAGAAATGTTCCATGACACTGGATTCACAAAGCTTCCAAGTGTCTTCCCTTCAGGGCAGTTATTTTTCTTACAGCAAATACAACAGAGCTGCAAGGAAGGTATATTCCAAACCACATGATAAGTCTTATGAGTTTTATAGATTCAGATAAACAATGTTTAATATCCTTTGTGGTGGCCTGGAGGTTGCTTCATATGAAATAATAAGGGGGCTCCCATTCTTTCTCTAGCTAAGTTTGATCCAGCACATCATAGAGTTGGCTGGGAGTACGGAAAGCTGGAGATTTATGGATGATAAAAAGATGACATCATGCATCTGGCCTGATCTCTAGCTTGTTGCTGCCTGCAAAAAAAACCCCATGTTTTAGGCAGGGCTACTCTTCTGCACATTTCAGTGCCCTTGCCTGCATGTAAGGAATGGCTGGATCATGACCAAGTCTAAGTCCTGGGCCACCCTATTCCCCTTCTGCATGGCTCTTCTCTCTAAGCTGGCAGGGGCAGGCAGAGGAGAGCCCAGGGGTGTGCACTCCTCCAGCTGTAAGGTAAGAGAGCACAGTGTTTGGGAGGGGCAGCGGATGTGGAGGGTTACCTGGGGCAGCTGTTGCGCAGCATGTGATGACTCCAGGTGAACCTTCCTACAGCTGGGCATGGCCTTCCAGCTTTCCTGGCACGATCAGTGAGACAAGGGTATTTATGGATGGGGTGGGCAGCACTAGGGACGTCTCTGAAAGGATCTTTCAGGACTGTGTTTGCCGTGGTCCAGCTGAGGGGTCTGGGGTGACTGAGGTGGATACAGAAGACTCTTCTGCTGCTTGTGGACCGCACAGAAATCCTCCCACTGAGCTTCACACACAGACTTGCCACAGCAAGGCACTGGGATCAGGCCCAGTGTCCCCAAGGGGAGCATCAGCTTAGTGACCCCCACTGTGCAGGATTCAAGGCACGGACTTATTTACATTTAGCAGTTCTTTGCTGGTAAATCTCACTAACACTTCCAGTAACCACCGGCACCTGGGTAGTAGGTTTTTAAAAGTGGCTAGAGAGATTTAGGAGCACAAGTCAATCAAAAAGATGCTTCAGAGCCCCAGTGCTCAGTCCCAGTCCTACTGGTATTTCATAGAAGAAGGAGTCCAAGATCTGGTTTCGAGCTGAGTAACTCCATGTGCTGGGCTTACGGTAAGGGGCACTTGCTACTTGTGGTCATGGCAAACTCCTCCTATGATTGTTGGTATTGTCAGGAATTGTGAAATTCCTCAGCATTGTCAGAAACGTCATGTCTGTCCTTCTTAATACAAGGAGGATTTTTCTGTGTGAGTAGGAGCATCACGTCTTGTGAAGCCTTGAAGTCAAGGGCAGCTGGTGGTCTAGGGGCTGGGATTTCCAAATTCCAGCAAAAAAATGGCACTTTGCTCCCATGAACCCTCTTTTCTAAATGAATGACTTATTTGTATGGACTTCTCGAATATCTCAGCCTTTGGGAAATTATGACACCATTACCTCACCCTTCTATTGTCCATTCTAATACTTCTCCTCTCCTTGTGTTTTTCCTACAGTAATGCCTGCTTTAAGGTATTTATGGTAGCAAAAAATAAATCTCTCATGGGAAACACATTTAGAAGATGGGATTTCACATATATCAAATTCAGACTATTAAACCTTTGGAATGTAGGACTTCCTAGGAAAAAATGTAGCCTGAGCTATGGAAAATGAATTTTCTTCCAGCTCTCGTAAGGTCTGCAGCAACCTCTGGAATTCTGCAGGCTGCTCAGTGGATGACCAGCTAGCTGCAGAAAGTCCAAGAAGGCTTGCAGTAGAAATTCCAGGCATTTCTGAAAGGACTGAATCAAAAGCATCTGTCTGAGCTGGTGCATAATCTCTTTTGATCTGAGTTCAGATATGAGGTTTTATAGTGGTTTATGTCAATCGGAGTATGAAACTATTATAAAATGTGACAGCAGATAATACTGAATTTATTACATCAAAGTCAATACCATATAATGACCTTACTCCATGGGACTGCATCAAAAGCTACCCAAATATTTTTAGCACATATTAGGGAAACAGACTTTGGGTCTTTGCTTTTATATATTTCTGCTTTTATATTTTTGAGGCAAAAGTGGTGAACTTTGTCCTCTCACAGAACATCATAATACCAATAGGACAATCCAAGAAGCCTTAAGTCAGATATCACTGTATCAGTGTGAGACAAGTAACCATAAATATCAACACCAGTCTTGAAAAGAATTTAGCATAGAATCATCAAGATTGGAAAAGACCTCCAAGATCATCTAGTCCAACCATCCGTTTACCACCAAGATAATCCACTAAACCATGTCCCTCAGTTCCACATCTAAACACCTATCCAGGTATCTTGAACACCTCCAAGGACAGTGAATGAACCACCTCCCTGGGAAGCCTGTTCTTGTAAAGTTTTTGATTTCTCTGCTTCTGAGCTGCTCTGGAGATGTAACAAAGGTTCAAAACTAGGTGATGGTAGCAGCAATATTTTCTGACTGAGAATATGTGTGAAAGATAGCTCACGTGGCCAGATGCGAGAGCAGTGTGATTATGGTGATGGATCCAGAGGCGTGAGCCTGATGTAGCCTTGCAGCAGAGACTGCCCATTGCTGACCTGGCTGCAAATGAATATCTGACTACTTGAGCAGAGGGCGAAGAATGGGGGATGCTGATTGATTGACTGATTGATTGCTTTCTCTTTCTCTGTCTCCCTACATACACACTAAATATTGTTTTCAGATACTTCTGTAGATCTATTTTGAAAGAGATGCCCCAGGTCTTTGAACCTATTCTCACTGCATAAAATCCTGTTCTGGCTGGTGTAGAGGGTGTGACAGGACTAGATGTGACTCACAGGCTTCTGCACTGTGGAGCTTTGCCAACACAGCAACATTTGGGGATTTTGAGGAAGGGGCACCCCCTGTAGAAGAGCCTCCTCACAGCCTGTGCCCACATTGCTGACAGCATGGTGCTCATCATTGCTATTGTAATAGCAACAGGAATCATACACAACGTCCCACTGCCACAGCAACGTGGCCCCCTTTCTGTGTCTCTGCAGAGGGACCTGCAGGATTGCTCAGCCCCAATACCAAAGTCTTGGAGAGCAAGAATTGTCTCCAGTGCCTCTTGTTTGTCTTTCTGGGCCAAAGCCTGATGTCGCTGGTAAGGGTGAGATCATCCTCCAACCAACGGGGAACTTCCAAGACTTCAGACTTTCTTGTCTCTCCCAGGTGAGTGCCTGACACCTGAGCACATAAGGCAGTTTCCATACAGACACCTGTTCATCCTCACTCAACTCAGGCAGTCTGCCACTGTCATATCACAGCACCTATGGCCACAGACATTGATGGTGGGAGCTGGAGCTGGATGAGGGAGCTGGCATTGCGGTGCCCTTGCCCTGTGCACCAGGGTGGCCCCTGGGCAGCTCTGGTCCATGTTGCTGGTGGCAGACCCTGTCACGGCCACCTGAGCCTGACACTGGAGGTCCTCATCCTCACCCCAGAGCTGCCCCTGGGTTACTGTGGGTAGTGTGGAGACCCTCACAGAGACTAACGTGTCCAGGGGCTGCTTCCATTACAAAGGTGTATGGTTCCTGTTGCTATTCCAAGAGTTAAGCAAAATCTAGAACTTCTCATGTGCATAGTGCTTATTCTATATTCTTCTTCTACAGTGCTGTGGGGAATATATTATTCCTGTTTTGATTTTGGCTTGATCTGAACAAACAGGGTGTTTTTGGTTTGGAAGAAAGACTTTATCTTCTGTTTTCTTTAATCATTAACATCAGAATTAAGTCTCCAAGCAGGCTGTTCTTCATTAACCCCAGCACTTCCTTCCTTCTCTTTTATGTGTGCTAGTGACTCACCCAGAGCAGAGGCAGAGTGAAGGTGAGTTGCAGGGTTATTTGTAATACGTATTGGAGGATTTCTAAACACATCCAACATTTTCCTTCCATTTGCAAATGATCAGCTGAAATGCAGATCTCTTCCTTATAAAATAAAATAAAAATAAATCTCACATGAGTTTAAAAATTCTGTTCTCTCCAAAAAAATAAAAAATAAAAAAAAAAGCCTCTGAAGAGATATGGTTTTCAGGGCTTCCTGTAGGCATATGTAGAGCTTGACCTTTTGCTGCATGTTGGCTCTCCTTGCCCTTTTCCCTGTTGATTTTCTGGTATTTCTAGCCATTGCTGGACCTATGTTAGGCTTCATCTCCAATCAGTCCGGCATATTCAGCTTTTTTTCTCTCACCCTCCCTGTTCCTTCCAAATTTTACTTTCAAGCAGTCCTCTGTTCTTTGCTCCAGTCAAAAACAAAGTCACAAGTTTTGGGCTTGGTTTGAAAAACTCCAGCACAGCTGTCTTGGGTGGAGTTGGAAGTCAGTGACTTTTGCAGTGAAATAAGAGCTGCAGTTCAGATGTAACACTTTCTGCTGCATCCTAATTGTTCAACCCAGGCAGATCTGCACTTTTAAGTTCAAACAGCATAAGATCCCCTCTCCCTCTCCCTCTCCCTCTCCCTCTCCCTCTCCCTCTTCCACCTACATCTAAGTGTCATGATCCATTCCATCAGCACTTCACAGTATCGCGCCAGAGGTCTGAAAGTGTTCCTTTGGCTACTGAGTTTTATCTACTCCTATTGAAAGCAACCAGTTTGAGAAGTGTTCGTATCAAATGCTTATCTAGATCAGACTCTATTCAAAACCTACATGGCTACCCCAAATCTTGTCCCATAGATGGCTGCAGGACTCCTGACACTTAAAGACTGGGGTTTTTGTGCTACCATTGCTCTTTAAAAATTCATTCTTATCTCTGGTATGTTCTGATTGATGCATTTTTAGAGAGCAATTGCACACTTTCAACGTTGTTTTTCTGTTCTTTCAACGTAGAATAATTTTTCCAGTCATTTGATCTCCCTGGTAATCTTTCTTTGTACTGCCCCAATTTAATTTACTTTTTTTTTAGAGCAGAGGTGACCAAAATTGTGCACAGCATTACAGATGAGATGCCATATGAATTTTGTGTGATCTTATTAACTCATTACTTCTTGTATGGGAAATATTTGATTCATCTTATGATCATGTCTGCCTTTCTTATAGATGCACCACATTTGTGGCTTGACATCACTCTGAATAATACACTGACGTTTTTCTTCCCAGCTTCACACAAATGATCTCCTGCACTGTAGCAGATATCCTTCTTATTAGGTCCTAAGTATATGTTCCGTTTCTGCTCCGGACTTCAAGGTCATCTGTTTTTTTCCAAATGATATTGCAGTCCTTTCTTTTGGCAGTTCCTTTCTGTGCTGTGTTAGTAGTAAATTTCATTAACACATGATGAACTGTAGTTAAATCATACACGGCATTGCTCAAGTGCTACCATAAGATCCAATTATTTCCACTGGATGAACTCCACTGATAACCTCCCTTCAGCACAATCATGCCTTTTCTCTGGAGCCTATTCTCCTCTGCTTTCAGGCGATGTGCTGTCTCTTGTAATAATTTCTCCACACATCATTACATCCCCAAGAAAACATTCTACTCAAGACCAAAGGAATAGGTCTACTGTACTTCTTCAAAAATCTTGTATCCCCAAAATAACCCTACTAAATACAATTTACGTTTTATTGTCTTTTCCACTTGTCACTGTACCTTTAATTATTTTGACTTCACCACCTTTCAGCTCCAAATGCTACAGAATTCAGGGAGAAGGAATGTATGTTCAATCTACATTTCATGTAATATCTTCTTTCAAATTTACTTACATTGTGGTTTAGGGGAACAGCTCTTTACACCTACCATTGTTCTTACCCGTTGCAGCTTTGTTGCCATATTCAAGATGACCATCTTTAGTTAAAGCTCAAATTGTGGTCCTTGTCTAGATTATCCTTCATTTCAACCTTCTTCATCAGACTCCCTTTACAGTCCTTATACTCTTTCTATATGTGATAGAAAAACTGTCTTTCTTTCTTTCTTTCTGCCTTTTTAATTTCAATAACTGTACTACCTGAAATCTTAATCAAAAGCTTCTTTGTTGACTATTTTTTCTTTCCTATTTTGTATATGCCTTTGTGTGTGTGTGTGTAAATACTACTTTTTGTGCTAGCATTTTGTTTGGTTAGATGCAGTCCTTGTGTATAAGATATTTTCATTCATGAAGCTCAGGCTATAGATAGTTGTTCCACCTGTGACAAAAGCTCTTCAAACAGGTGCATAGAGTAATTTGCATTTGACTTAAATTTGCAAAAGCAAAGCTTCACCTCTTTCGTTCCAGTTCACGCTAATTTTGACTGGTTTCTTAGTGTAAGGCTGGCATGCAAATGCAATAAATATCAGTTAAGGGCAGCTTAATCAAACTGATTAGCTGACCATGTACAAACAAGATAACGAGATAAATCTGATTTTATAGAAGGCAATGAGGGTGCAGTAAACATCCAGGTTTCAGCTCATAGTCCTTTGCTAGAGAGAGACATAACACTGCCAAGTATTTTGGCAAACATTATTATTTTTGCTTATTAGAATGATCTAATCCTAAAGTCAGACTGTCTTTGTGAAGTGTTGCTTGTATCTGTTTTGTTTTTGCACAACTTCTTTCTTAGTGTTCTTTTTTCCTGCATGTTAAAAATAAAGCATATTAAAAATAAAGTCATTCTAGACTGCATGGCCTTGCCAGGTTTGGCAACCACGCTTGGTGTCCAGCGTGATTGGAGGCAGAACTCTCTGTCGTGTCTCCAGGCTGGGAATCAGAGTTCCCAGGGGGTTCTCCACTAGCTGGGCTGGCTGCTGGGAGGTGGTCAGCAGCACCATGAGGAGTGTGGGGACACCCAGCACAGACCTCCACTGGCACATGGCATTGGTGACTTCCCAGGGCCTGGTGCCTCACTGTGGCCACAGGACATGCGGGGACATAGTGGCTCTCCTTGTCTCTGAGGCTACAGCAGCTTTACTGATGGCAATCCTGACTGCTGTGGCACCCATACGTAGCCCTGCAAGAACGAGACCCTCCTTCCTGCACCAGAGGATATAGCACAGCATTGCCATGGGTGCCTGGCCATAGTGCCTGCAGTGGTGGGACACAAGTGCCGACATTGGATGCTCCTGCAAGCCTTTGGCTACAGTGGATTGAGCCATTGCTTTCATCTGCATCTCCCATCATCATGTTTTAGCCCCTAATTTATTCTGAGCATGCCAAGGGGAAAGAAAAATAAATATCTGTTGGGCAACTGTGTTATGTGTCACACCCCAAGGATGGGATTTCTGTGGGGAAAGAGCCCCAAAATGAAACTGATCTCTGCATATTTACCTCATGTAACATATGCACTTTTTCTCTTTTATGTCTTCTAACATATGCTACCTTTTAATTTACTTCAGCTCCTGCAGCTTGTGTGGACCTGTGGTGCAGAAGTGCTCCTGAAGGTCCCAGGATGGTGCAGAGCCAAGCAATGCAGTATAACTGAGTGTACATTGGTACCAGCCCACAAGAACAAACAAGCACAAATTCTCACCTCCAGGCAGAAGAAGCCCATGGAAAGAAAGAGAGACCTGGTGAAATTCCAGCCCTCCTAAAGGGGGTGGAAATTTTGCCACCAATTGTTTGACACAGAAGTCTTCCCTGCAGACCTGCAAGGAATTTTGTAACTGGATTGTAACGTGTGCTGGGGAAGATGATAATACGACGGGGAAAATTTGGTGCTTGGATAAATGAGACGTGGATATTACATCTGCTAGCGTGTTCCACCAAAGGTTCACTTCTCCAGTAACGATAGAGAAGCCTGTGAAGGAAAGGAGCAGAAAGAGCCCTTTTCCTTTCCATTCAGCTGTGTCATATGCCAAGAAAGTCATAGACTCACATGAGTGCTTGTGGTTGTTCTTCAAAGGCTCTGCTTCAGTTCAGACAATCACAGCTGATGAGAACTGCCCCTCATGTGCACTTTTGTTTTCTAGCATAGCCTCCTCGGAAAATGTGATGTTACAGTATTGGCCAGTCAGTTGGTCTGACATTCTTGGTAGGCCTCTTCTGTTGTAACATGGTGACACTGGGGTTTTTTGTTAGGTTTCTGTCAGCTCTCAGAGAGATCAGGATACAAAGTGCTGACTTTCTCCTGAACCTTTGGATCCCATTGGTATCTCCCCTCTGCTGGGCCTGTTGATTCCATGTTTCAGGTTTCTTTGTGAGCAGTTCTCAGCATCCCCCATTGAGCTGCATCCCTGGTTTATTGGTAGGCTTTTCTCTTGCAGCCTCCTCCGGATATGTGACTTCCTCACACACATAAACAGTCATTTCATGATAACTCTGCTAGAAAAGGAAGAATTATCACCTTTACTTAGACCAGAAACATGGGGGCTTTCGTATCGACCACAAACACGCAGCTGCCAAAGACCGAATGACTTTCCTGTGGGCAATACGTTGTGTTCTCGTCCAGAGGAGATGAATCTTTCCTGAGCTGGGTGGAGGTTTCTCCGCTGACACGGGGTGAGGCAGAGGGCTGCGGGGGAGCCCTCCCTGGAGAAGCGCAATCTCTAATGTTGGTGACTGGATAGAAGGGAGATTCCCCTTGCTTTGGCTGGCAAGTGACAAGCGCAGAGTTAGTCTAATAAATTACAACAAATTTTTTCTGTATTAAAAGAAGGAAGGGATGTGTTCAATTTGTAAACACAAATGCAAACATATTTGGTAACTAAGCAGTTTGGCCAGTGTTCTGCTTATAAAGGATGAAGTTTGCTGTTAGGCTTTGGAATAATAGCATATGGCAGTAGACTGAATATTTGTCATGAAGTGATTTCATCTTCTGTGTTAAAGTGGTCTACCCAGTGTGGAGACTGATGTTTTTAAAAGTCAGATATGACAATAGGAAAAGTTAATCCCCCAGGAAAAGAATAATGTACTGATTAGATTCCCTACTTAAAGCTTTATGAATATGCATTTAGATCATGCTGGCTGTAACATTTCAAGACCTGGATGCTGCTTCTAACAAGTGTCAGCTTCTAAGAATGTTAAAAATGCTTTTATTTTTAAAGAAAATAAACATTTCTCTGTGTTTTTATGACTAATATCTTTTAATATTAAAATTCAAGGACACAAAACACTGAAATAATTTATGAAAGTTGATACTGTATCTTTACCTATTACATTCATTTTTAGTATATATACTGAAAATAGATAGGTGATTATTGACTTTGTTTCTAGAAAACACCAGCATCAGATTCCTGTTAACACATTGCTACAGCACTGGACTGCTGTCTAAAATCAACCTGCCATTGTGAGGTGCAGAACTGAAGGGGCACCATCAAAGTTTTAAGTATGAAATTGCCTCACAGGTGTGTCCTGAAGAAGGTACTCTGCAAGGTGCAACTAGAGGAAGAAATCCAGAAATAAGAGAAAGCTGTACTGTTTTTCTTGACAGAATGCTGCTGCACTGACATTGTACTTCTGTTAGTTGCCTATGTGTGGAGGTAGAAGGATGTTTTCTGCATCTGGTGCAGATAAACTATTTTTCTCTCTCCTTTTATGCAATCAAATTTTCCCTTCACTGCTCTAAAACAAAATGAATCCCATTGATTGCTAAATGTTTAAAGGGATTTCATTAAGGAACTACTCTGCTTACTAAATGCCTTAATTTAGTCATGTCTAATTTGTATGCTACTGACATTTTCCTGTTTTTTTGTTTCTAGAAAAGATGCAAGTGGTGCTTTAAACCAGGAGCTTCGCAATGCCTTAATGGATCAGATATATCATTTATATTGTAAATCTCTTAATTTCCTGACAACGTGTCACACGTCGTGTCTCCTCTCTTGGCTCTTCACTATCTGCTTGCTAAGTATGGATGAGTGTGATTTAGTGAGCATTTTCTGATTTGTGGTGGCACTTTGGGACACATCTGCTATAAACAAGAAGAGTTTCTAAATCATTTGGGAATTTTTGGAAAATTTTACTCTTGCTCTTGCACATTAGTAAAATCTCCTTCCAAAAAGCAACGTACTTAGTTACTCCAAACAGAGAGAGCAGAAGCTTCAAAGGCAACAGAAGAGCTCCAGCATTCTCTAATCCACTGAGTCTGGTGTGTGCCAGCAGTCATGTGTAATTGTCCTCACAGGGACGAATGCACCATTGCTGTGAACTCCCTCAGAAAACTTCCTTCAACAAATTCCGCGCTCAGAATCATCCCTGCAACCTCCTCCCACATGTGGTAGTGCATGGAGGTAACTCATTGGAATTTGGTTGTTTGCATGTGTGCTGGGAAGATTAACTAAAGAGAACAAAGTGGGTTTTACTCATTTCCTCTGATTTAATATTTACTGTATCAGCATTGCTTTCATTTAGTACTTCTTATATTGGTAAAATGTGGGCTTTCATTGCAAGATTTACTTCTCAGCAATGAAAAACCTGATATAAACCAGGGTTCAAGCAGTCTTTTATTTTGTAGCAAACCAGCTTTAAATCTGGTTGGATAACTGTGCTGGCAGGGAGCACAGATTTCTGTGTGCAGTACAGGTTTGGACCCATTTTCATAGGTAACATGGCAGACAGAAAGTCTTACTGCTGGTGTGCTGCAAACTTCCTTCTGTGCCCACCTGCCCTTCCCATACAGACATCATGGGGAGGACACAGGCACGTGAGCACACAACCACTGAACAAGCAGAGCATGAACTTGCAGCTGATCAGCTTTCTGATAAGCAATTTAATGATCCTTGAAGAAGAGATTTTCTGTCTGATCCTGGTGGGTTAACTCCCTCAAAAGGCTCTTCTGGTGCCTTTGATCCTGCTTGTGACACACTATTGCCCCAGTCCCGAGGACAGGGCAGCATCTGCTAGCTCACAACCAAGCTGTCTGCAGTGTCAAAGGGCTTTCTCTTGTAATACGTATCTTCACGGTAAGGACTGCCTCTGCTCTTATTGCTTCATTCAAATAAGTTTTTTCTTCCTCAGTTTTTTGTTGTTTTACACTTTCTATCCTCTCTCCTCTCTGTTTCTTTTCCTTTTTTTTCTTTCTTTCTTTTTTTTCTTTTTTCTTTTTTTTTTTTTTTAATTCTTCTATCTGCTCATCCTTGGTTACATTTTCTCTCTTCTTTTTCTCTTTTCTTTTCCTGCTTGTTTCCCACTCATATTTTTTTCCTTTGCCTTTCTTATCCACTGCCTTCTCTCCAGATTATTTCTTTGTTCTCTATTCCCTTCCTTCTGTCTAGCTCTTTCTACACATCAATCACATTATGACAGCGGGGAGCAGCTTGCAGAAACAGGACCAGCTGGGATACATCCCAGTAAGAGCACATGCTGCCCAGAACATGGAGCAGAGATGCCTTGAGACTGTTTTAGATTTGAGCATATGATACAGATAGGGAGGGAGAGGGGGATCTTTCACTAGGGCTGCTTGATTTGCACACATGGACACAGCTTTGAATGTATGGAGAAAGGAAATCCAGAGAGGAGATACAGCTTTGCAATGAAAGGCAGCAAGTCAAGGAGAAATCCTTGAGAGGAAGACAGAGATCTGTGCTGTGCATGTCAGGTCCAGCATGATGAGGCTTTTACATAGGGGAAGGAAGCAAATGCTGAGCATGGCCCTACTCCTGACCAAACCCTGCATACTGGGGTATCACCCAGGAGAAAGCTTCCTGGCTCACTCCCCACCGCATTTCTGTCATGGGCCTCTCAGGGGAGATGGAAATGGGCATCCACTGGACATGTGCAGAAGCGCTGAGCAGCATGTGTGGGTTTTGACAAAGAATTGCAAGCGAAGGAAGACTCGTAGAGGTGGAGCTGGGGGATGAGTTAAAGGACAGCGTAAATAGAATCATTCACCAGTTGTAAGGCTTTTCTGAATTAGCATTAGAATCAGTGACAAGCACTGCTGACTGTGGCTGTTTCTGAGTGTCCACAACCCACCAGCCATATGACATGGTTTGTACGTTGTTGGTGTCGTATCTGTTGGTACATTGATGGTACATTGCTGGCGGTACTTGCATCTGTTCAGAAAATCCTGCTCTGACTTTCTTCTTCCTCTTGTAGATCAATGATGTGGAAGAGCCTGTAACACCCTGCAGTGAAGAGGAGGAGCAGCCTGAGGTGTATCAGGTGTTTGTATGTTAGGTTACTTGGTGTGGGAAAGGGGAAAGGGATGCTGGGACTTGGCTCCTGGCCTCTGGTGAGTAAGATGGAGCACTGCAGGCAGGCTGCTGGAGGGAGGCCACTGGCAATGGTGGGCTCCGGGGAGAGTTTTCATACATGTGAGTAAAGAAGAGCAAGGAGATGTCCAGAGATGTGCTGTGCAGCGGCATGTTTAGGCTAATCTCCTGTTGCTAAGAAGCCCTACACGTTTGACATTGGCTCCTGCTACTCTGCTGTTCTTCCTCTGGTGGCCTCCCCCTCCTTCCAGAGAAGTCCATCTGTTTGGCCGCAAACCTCGTGACTTTTGGCTCTGGAGGATGCGGCACATCACAAAATGCCTGAGTGTGCCTTTCACAGCCTCAATGAGACTCCAAGCCCAGCACTCCAGCATTGCTGAACATCTCCAGCTGTTTCTTGACAAGCAAAACATGCCTGAGTCAGAGCCCTACTAGGCTCTGCCCTGAGGGGTGCACTGCCCATGGGCAGGGAGATGTCTCTGGCTGTGAGCTTGTTATTCTCCTGGGGAGAGCTTTTAGATGTGGCAAAACCAGCTCTCCGGGAGGGCACACAGCCCTTTGTGCTGAGGAGATGCTGGACTTATGGACACCACAACATCAGACAGCACCACGGAATGCCTCTGACATCCCCCAAATTCCATGCTGGTGCTGAACCTCCTAGGGTGTCCTTTCAGCACAGTATGCACCTGCCTGGAGGTGTCCCGTGGGAACTGGCACTCAGCAAGAGCTGTCAGCCCATGGAGTTTCACAGATGAGCCCAGTGTCTGGTCTTGCCTGCCCGGGGCCATCGCTATGGTGCAGTTTCTGCCCCATTGACAGTGGTTTGCTGACGTGGGGGATGTGTGCATGCGTGGAGCTTGGCCTTTCTAGCTGGGGTTGCCTTCAGGTTTCAGAGGCAGGTGCCCTGAAATGCTGATCCACACAGCCATCACCTAAGGTGCCTTTTCAGCTGTGGGCAACAGCAAACCACAGACTTGTCCCTTCTGCCATGGATCCATTCCCTGGTGCTGCATGCCTGGGAACTCCCACACTGTGAGCTGTGAAGCTTCTCCAGCCAAGGGCTCCTTGAAATTGGGGAAAATTCTGTGGAGATATGGACTGTCCCACTTCCATACTGCCCCAGCCTGAGGGACAACATGGCTTTGCCACCAGGGAGGCTCGACGGGAAGAATTCGGGCACAGCACTTGGGGCCTAGGCCAGGCTGTGGGCAGTGCACGTGTTGTAGCGCAGAGACATGGTGTCATTTCTTCATGAGTGGCTGAGGAGCACTCCTGGCCAGGCACATGTGTTTTGTTACCAGAGTCAGGGTGAACAGCAACACCTTCCAGAGTCACAGTCCACAAAGCTGGGGGAAAGGCAGTACAGGACAGCCCTCCTCTTTCTGTGCTCACAGAGAGGGTGGTCAGTGTGGATGCTACCCAGATGAGAAGAAGCTCTTCAACATCATGGTAGGAAGGCACTGGTAGATGTCTGGGTGACCTAAGGAGGATTTGGCTCCTTTCTTCAGGGCTCTGCTTCCGACTGGCATGGACTTACCTGATATGGCCTGCTGGTGGCTTGTCCATCTTAAATGTCACTCCAACCCAGTGTAGAGGTCAGCCCTTCACTGGGTGTTCTGGACGATGTACATGTGCGTAGTCATTACGTGATCTCTCCTCGAAAGCAACGTAATACAGATTGCAGGCCAAGCATTCAGTAGTTGAGCTAGGACTAAGGTTTCCTGTGCAACGTCAACCACTCTTGAGCCTTTTATAGCACCTTCTCTCTCTTAGGATCTCTTCATTGACTCCAGTTTCCCATTTCTCTTAGTACAAGCTTCCACCTCTGTCCTGTTTGGTTGCCAGCTCCTCTTCTTTACTATTCCTGCTACTGTGGTACTGGGCCTCCCTGCACCTATTAGCTCCCAGGACCAGCAGCTGCAGGTCCTGCACCTCCTCCTCAGACCTGAAACAGAGGTGCCCAGCAAGGATGAATCCCAGTGCTCACATTGTCTTTGAATGGAGCACCTCAGCCTCTCAGCTCCATTTCCTTTCCTTACACAAGAGCTAACCTGGTTAGCTTCCTGAAGTTCAGATAAAACCAACTGTCTTGACAGCATGTAAATCTCTGCTGAAGGCTTTAAAGACTGGTAAGCTCCTGAGTATCTGTAAGAGGGTTTTACAATTTGAGAATGTCAAGAAAATATGATATGCGTATGGCACAGCTACTGGCCCAGTTTGCAACAACTCAGTGTAGAGACTTCAGGGATGTGGATGAGGCTGCCTGAAAACTGAAGGCATTTCTGCCTTAATTTGATGGTTTAATTTATTCCCTTCTGGGGATATGAACTCACAGGATATCACAGCAACAGATCTGTGATTTTCATGAGGCAGAGCTGCTTTCCAGGCTGTTATCTCTTGCTGGCATGGTAAGTTTTTGTGGACATGCCACAGGATGTGTAATGCTGCAGTGTTTTCAGCTGAAGTCAGAGACAGCAAATAGAAAACACTGGGTTGTGATCTTACAATGCCACAGTCTGGCCTTCAGGAAGAGGGAGATCGGTTGATTGGAAGCTGCACAGGTGGCTTTAAAATACTGCAGAGTGAGTTTCGTTTGGAATAACTCTGAAGACCTCTTTTGGCTTTCTGGACAAATTGGCTCCAGGCTTCATATGTCAGCCAAGAAGATGTAAAAAGAGCGTTGGACAGGTTGCCACTTCAGGCAATGTTTAGAAACCATGGTTATAATCTTAACCCAACCAAGTAAGAAAAATTACTTTACGTGACTGTATGCCATCCTTTTATGCTAAAGAAGGAAGAATCAGGATGTGAGGTAGCTCACTGATATACTTTTAACTCAGGTTTCTGAAGTGCCTATAATCACAATTCCTGAGTAGTTGTGATGACATCTGAGCAAGCAAGTTTGCTCCAATCCATGTGATACTGGCTGAAAACAAAGAAAGAGCAAATGCAGAATTACTTTGGCCAGACTGCAGCAAAATTAATTGGGTGAAACATGCCAGTTCAGAAAGTTAATTTTTGTTCTGATAGATTCATTATTGGTAGGGATGAATTTCTTTTGATTGGCAGAATGCCCATCTCCACATATTAGAATTATTGTAGAGGTGTATCAGAGCTAAAGCAAGAGAACATTTTTTCACATCCAGCTAACAGTTTGGTTTCATGGGAGGGATGCTCAGGTAAACCATTATATGATAAATGGCAGTTTTTGTTTTTTAGCAGAAGTTATATTTTCCTACTCAGAGAATGGGGATACTGTGTCTTCCAGGCATATTCCAAACTGGGTCAGCTTAGGGTAAAATCCTGTTGAGATCTTCCAGGTTTCCTGCTTTCTAAGCCAAACCTTACTACAACAGATGTGACTGCAGGTTAGACAGACCCATAGAGTTTTGAGGATTCAGTTCAGAACCAAAACTGGAAGGGAAGCCTGAGGTTTAAAGGTGAATCTGCAGTCTCCCTTGCATCCCAGAGAAACAGGTATTTTTGGTTTGGGTTTGGCTCAGCATCCATGCAGCTGGCATTCTGGAAGACCACATATGAAGCGAACGAAACCAGCCAAATTAATCATCATGCCATTTTATTTGTTGTTGATTTATAAGCCAAGGAAAGCAAGGATCATGTTTCACGTACTTGTCTTTTGAAAATTCCCCACAATACAGGTAAGTGTTTTATGCTTTATATTCTGTATTGTTTGGCAACAGCCTCATGAGTTCTCTTTTCAGGACTATGTCTTTGGTCTGCCTTGGAGGTCTCTTATGTGGGTCCTCCGGATTTTCTACCTCCATTCTTCTCAGCTACTTAAAGCTTTTTTGCCAGGAACTTGGAAGAAATAGGCAACAGGAAGCACTCAGGACATGATGGTTCAAAGAAGAATAATCCCCTGCTGTTTACCTCCAGCTTCTTGAGTCTCTGATGTACCTGCCCATACCTTCTGCCTCTGGCCCTTGGCCACCACCCATCTCTTAGCCACTCTTCTCCTGCTTCTTCTCTTCTTCTCCTCCACCAGCTTCCCATCACCTGCTGAAAAGGCTAGAGTTTCCCTCAAAGTTGCTATGCTTTTTCTGAGGATAGTGTCCTCCTTTGTGATTATGCCATGACCTCTGGGAGGAAAACCTTTATATAGGTAGCAAAGATGCTTTTTCTCCCACATGACAGCTATTCTTCTGTGAGCACCAGAGAGCTGCTTGCACCTCCTTCCGTCTCCTGATTGCACCGACTCTCTCTCTCACAGCCCAGACCAAAAGCAAGCTCCCCGGCTGCATGCAAGAGGCTGAGCCAGCCAACGAGGCATCCTTGAACCATTCCTAGAGCTGGAACAGCTCAGGATCTGTTGGCCTGTCAGTAGCAGTCTTTGCATGTGTCATTACACAACCCATATAATGTTGCTTGTTAAATCATCCGTTGACATGAATTTGATTTTCAGCTCATTTACAATAGTGGTTGTGTTGAAAGGAAATTTGATTTAATTATTACTGTAAGTTCTTTCCACAAAACATTATGCATTATTTTGGAATGCCTGGCTGTGATGTTACTTCAACATTTTTGTAAGCCTTTAGTGAAACAATGTTAGACGTTCCTTATCCTTCCTTTTCGCTGTCAAATAAATCAAAACACTTCTCTGCAAGTTTTAAATAACTTTCCCATTAACCTTTTGCATAAATTTTATAATATACTTAAAGTAAAACTAAGTTGATTTATTTTTTTACGAGTTCCTAGGCATAACATGGTTTTATTTGTAGATCAGGATGTGCCAAAAATATTGAGAGCCGCATAGCTCGAGCAGGTCCCATCTTATTCCTGCTGTTGCTGCAATCTTGGAATCTGCAACCTTTTATCAAACACATTCATAAAATCTGGCAAGCACGGGATGTCTTCCTGGAATCATGCAGCTGCACGCATGCTCCTCAGCTCATTCCCAGCTGAGAGGAGCTGCAAGCTGGCTGCACACAAGATATATGCCCAAGGCCATATCTCAAAACACAGTAGAAACATGGATCCCTGGTTGGCTCCTGACCACATGGTCATTGCTCTAGGGGCAAATTTTTTAGACAATTGTAGTAAAAAGTGAGAGAAGTGGGTTTTCCGCCAGTCTCCATCAGAGGGGCTAAGCCTGTGGAGACAGGAGAGAGAAGGCCAGAGCCCCCGCATTGCACACACTGTGCTTTGGTAATGCAATAATCTTACACCTCCGCAGCACTGTTTTTTTCTCAAAATAATGATCTCGAGTTTCCGAATGGCAGACCCATTGCTGCAGGCCCTAAGCACCTGTGGTCATTAATTTTTCTTTTTACCCTGTTCCAATGGCTAGGACATCTGTGTCTATTTCTTCATTTTAATTAAAAGAGAGGAGAGGGGATTTCTGTGATAGAAATTGTTCTTCCTAGATACCTTGATTATTTGGGCTAGATCTCTAAAAGAGAAGTGCAAGATCCCCCAGTTCTCTAGAGGGCTCCAACACAATTTCCATGAGAGAGGTAGAAGCAGAGCAGATTAACCCCTGTGTCTCCATCGGGGTATGTACATTTGCAGTGAATAAGACCTTGCTGTGTGCCTGCTCTGGGCTGAGAATAAGCTGTGCAAATGCTGTCATTGCAGTATGAAGGTACTTCTTGAGGAACGAACACCAGGGATTAGTGCCTGTCCTCAACAGGGCTGGCTGCTCGGACCAGTGCAGCCCCAACCACACCCATATGGCTTTACTGGACCCCAGCTGTGAGCTGGTGAACTCTTGTAAGAACCAGCATATTGAGCATGGTATTGTACAGCTATGTGCTGACTTCTCCCTCACACCATGAACATCCCCCCCTAGAATTAACGCATGCCTCCCAGCATCTCAAATTGTGCTTGTTTTCACAAAAACACACAGGATGCTTCTTCCCTGAGGGGTGATGTGTTGCCCCCCCTTCTTTGACGCAGAGCAGCCCGAGGTCTGTGTGGTGGGGGAGCGGAGCGCCGTCAGGGTGCTGGCCCTGCTCCTGCAGAGCTTCCATGGCAGCACCGGCAGCAGGGCCACAGCATGCACATGGCCAGCCCGGATGGAGTAACTAACTTCTTTGAAATGACAATTTGCTCTTTGTTTTGTATGTTTTCCAGATGTTACCTGCTGGCTTCAGGCAGAGGGGAAAAATAAATGTAAAGAAACTATTTTAGTAATTTGCCTGGAAAGCCAGGTGCTCTCCAAGCAGCTTGAACCACTTTTAAAAACTTCAGTAGAAAGAGAGTGAGGACACAGGCAACCGTAAAACAGAGCAACCAGCTACCAGAGTGCCTTGGGAGGGGGTGTTTTGCCCTCAGGCAGAAGCCAAATCAAGCAGCTCTCATCTCTGCCCATCTGCAGCCTACAAGACCAAACCACCTGAGCCCAGGCCTGCCCTCCTGGTTTGTGGCTGTAGTTGGGTAGGGGAAGCCACCAAGCTGTCTTTTTTGTGCCCGTGCTTTAGCCTTATGCTGAGATGGACACAGTTTCCTACTCAGCAGGAATAATACAGTGCAGAATGGATATTGTGGTTGGGATGGTAGGGCCCTGTCCTTGCCATACTAATTGCCCTCTGGATTAAGCCCCCTAGAGAAAGCAGAGGCTGCTTGTTTGACCCTCAAGGGCTGATGACTTTGAGATGGCAGTCGTGACATTTCAGTTCACTTTTATGCCACATATTATTTCTTTCTTGCATTTGATCTCTGTCTCCTTTCCCCGAAGCCAAACCTGTTTTGTTATAATCTAAGAGCTCTTTGTTGATAAAGCAGAATGGGGAAAATGCAATATACCTTAATATACTCAGTGTAATAAGGTTTTTATGAGGAAATAACAGATAGAAGGCTTCTTGAGTACAAATGGAAAAAGTAGAAAAATAGCATTAAATAAAAATGTTCCTCTAAAGAACCTGAAACCTTTATAAAACGTGGAACAAATATGTCCATGTAATGTGCACTAGTGTCATAATTTCCCCTATTAACATACATTAAAACAGAGCAAAATGATTTCACTACATTTTGGTGAGTTTGTTTTTAGGAAGGTGAGTCTCTGAGTCTCATGCTGCCTTATGAGAGGTTGCTAAGCAGTCTATTATATTCATTAGTTAAGTAAACGGGGATGTAAAATAGTCCCTTTCTTACTGGTGCCTATAGAAACAGAGCTCAGTCCCTGGCAACTATAAATCAATCGCATTGCTTCCTGGAAGTCTGTCAGACTGATGGGATTTTTTTTCCCTCTCTTTTGAATTGGGAAATATGCTATTTTGAGAGAAGAATATCCTTGAGTTCTTGGCTCCCTTTTTGGCTGGCCTGGAGTGCAGAGAATCAAGACAGGTTTAGACATTTTTGAGTAAATGCAAAAAAGATTGAAGGGGGTATTTTCCTCCTAGGATTAAGGTACACACCAACATTCCCTCCCATCCTGTCCCCAGGCACTACTGTATTAGACAGTCTTACTGAGAAATCACTGTAAATATGAACTGCTAATACACGGTTTTTTACATCTCTTTGGTTACCTCTTCGAGAAGTACTTCATGAAGCCAATTACAATTTTTCAAATGGAAAAAAATTGTCAAAATTTCAGTGGAAATTAGTACCTTTCTTGAAATCTCAGTGTTCATTTATTCCAAAGAAATAGCCATAAAAAATGAATCCTTACTTTGTTGTTTGAATTTCAGAAGGCAAGGACTTTTTTCTGGTTTTGCCCTTTCTCTCCACTCACCTCCAAACTGTCTGTCTGTCTGTCTGTCTATCTATCTATCTGTCTGTCTGTCTGTCTGTTTATCTATCTATCTATCCATCCATCCATCCATCTACCTACCTACCTACCTATTTAGCTAAGCCATGTTAAATGATCTCCAGGACTTCAGTAAACAAAGATAATAACTGGTCGTTCCTGGACAGCCAGTCCTGTTCTTTTCTGAGACTGCACAAAGAAAAGAAACCAAAAATTCATTATTTTGGATGTCACGTTCCGCTCATCTTTTGTTTGATCTCCTAGCTGTCCCTGCTCCTCATCCCTTAATAGCTAGCAAGCCTCGTGGTGTAGGACAGTCTGCTTCTGCTCCTGAGAAGCCTTCTGCCCTCTTACCTCACTACAGCCCTTGTCTGTGTAAAACATTTCATTGCATCACACATTGATATTCCCACCGCCCCTCTGCAGCCCCCTGCCTGTCCTTCTAGCCTTGTGAGCACTGTGTCCATGGCACTGCAGGAGCCAGCAAGGCAGGGCTGGCGTGTAGCAACCTGATCTTTTATCCAGAGGAAAATCCCTCCAAAGTAAGGCTGGGTAATGACGGAAGAGCCAAGTGCAGTTTGGGCTCCACTTGAGCACACATTTCTCTGTGCAGTTTTGTCACTAAGGCCAATTCTTGGTGCGCAATTAGAGATGATCAAGGAATTAGACTGAGTTTGGGTTTAGAACTTGTGCATAACCAGGACACAAACTGTTCAGCTGTTACTAAACCTACCAAGTTCGATGCATCCATGACTACTTTCAGGTTCAGACCTAAACTATGATCTAGTTTTGTACATAAATTCTGGAAAAAAAATCACAGTCCTTGGCAGTTTAACCTTTTGTTTCAGTTCAATAAATATCTCCTTTCAGCACACTGTAGATTTGCAAACGTTGATTCACATCCTCTTGCCAGCAATGAGTAATCTGGCAGGCGGCTCTGCTCCTGCCCTTCCTCCCTGACAAAGCAGACTTTAAGCAAAACACTGAAGTGCTGGGTACAGATCATTTGGTGATTTCTTAGTCAACCAGTGATTATTTTTTCCAGTGAAGCCAAAGCTACATTCTATGCTATTTTGTAGGGTTTTCAGGAAGCTTGTTATCCAAGTGGAACAAATGCAGTCTAGCCCATTACATTTTCCTGGAGATTTTTGAAATTTTTGTAAACTGAAAAAAAAATAAAGGGTCAAGTTTAATAAGTTCAGTATTGTTTCTTCTGTACCTTTTCTGGGATTTATTTCCTTTGCAATTTGTATTCGCTCTCTTCTCCTTTACACGAGATGCTTAGGGACACTTTGTAATTTAACGTAGCATAATGCTCTGTTTCCTCCTTGCAGAGATAATGAACTGCAGATGACTGTGCTGAGGGATGTTTGCTACCTACAGGAGGAGGGAAGTGATGCTGGGAGCTGGTGCTGCCATGCAGGCTCTGCACTGCACAGCAAGAAGAGGGCAGAGCACACACTTGCCATGATGTGAACTGGCACAGTGTCAATTCTATTTCCATATCATTAACAGAGCAAGAAAGAAATGGTACCTTTAATTGTCTTATTAGATGTTTTAAGTTAATAAGAATCCTAAAACTAAGTGATTATGGTTGTATCTGTATGTGCTTAAACTCACAAGCATATACAACTGCTTATCTGTGACTGCAGTCCCTCAGGACTTCCTGTCTGCATTTTCATGGTCTTTCCTTCCTCCTTTTGCTCTCTGCAAGCACATGTCACCCATAACATTTTAACTTCTTCTGACTTCTTGACACTTCCTCAGAAGCTCAAGTGGGCCTGGAGATGAATGCCAGGGTCATGAAGTTCCATACTCTGATCTATAACTATCATGTAGCTGTGTCCAGTATCTTACACAGGTCTATTCAAGAAGCAGGGAGACTTCTTGTCCTCAGTGCATCAGTTTGAAGAACCCTCCAGCACAGGTCACCTCTGGCACTGAGGAACAGGTTCATGATTCCCAGAGTGAGGGTAGTGATGGCCAGTTTACATTCACTTGAACTTCGTACTTTGACTCAAACTACTCTTTTCCCTCTCTATTTTTTCACCCTACTATTACATTTACAGACAACAGTAATGTTTGTTGTCAGCCTTGGCTTGCTTTTGGTTGAAAAGCCAAGTTTACCTAGTCTTTAGGTGGCCTTTCCATAACCCTGAGGTCAGTACCTGCTGTGCTTTCGCTTATTCAATCTATCAGTGCTTATGCGGCCAAGGAAAGCCATATGTGGGAAACCTGGGAGGCCTCCCAGGGCCGTCTGTATGTAGTGGGCATTTGGGAACCACTTGGAGAATGATGGGATTGGATTCAGCCCCTTGAAGAATCAAAGCAGGGAAGTGTCTGATGTCTGAGATGGTCTGGAGTGAGCTGGTGCTACCATCATGGAGGAAATAGAAGAAATATTTTTAACAGAAAACATCTGTTTTAGCATCTTTTGGTTGCAACAAAGTGTAGTGGGAAAATACAGTTTGAAAATAGTAATTTGATAGGTAAATAGGTCAGACTTGAATCTTTCTTTGTAAACTTTTGCCTTACTGTTTGCAGCAGGCTCATAAATTAAAGTACTCTTTGCCTTTCTCAATTGCCAATTTAATTGCAAGTAGGAGATAAAAAGCTGACAGGAATGCAAAAATGTTAACACAGAACATCTACGGTAAACACACCCATTCAAATATGTACTCAGAGAAATATGTCCTTCATAAACCATACAAAACAGCAAACTAGATTGTGCAGATTAAATAAAGTATTTCATGCTGGGGTGAGAAGGTTAAACTTGCAAATGACCCCAAAACTTTGCTACCTGGGGGAAATTCAGTGGCTGAACAGACTGATCGTAGCATTATTTCTTTCTTAAAGATAGTCGACATCATGAATTGGCACTGAATCCAATTGGAGTGTTATTAGTGATGACTGATTTCCATTCTCCGTGGATGAAAGATGAAAGAAGCACACAAGAGTCCCACGGCTGGACCACAGCATGCACAGGAGGGGTTAAGTCTCTACTGCAAAGAGCAGCTCAGCTTCCAGAGAGTCACCTGAACCCAGTTGTGACTGCGAAAGCAAACCAACTTGAACTTTCCCCAGACTCCTGGCGTTCTCATCTATACTCCTATGGATATTGAATCTTTTGCAGTACTGCTGTGTGATGAGGGTACCACAACATCAACTGGTATCATAACGCTCTGCAACATTTTGGACAAGAGATCTGTGGCACCCAAGAGATTGATAGAGGCCAGGGGGCAGTGAATCTCCACTAACCCCTGTTTCCCAAACCTTATCTGATGATAGACCTGGGATAGCTTGTGGAAGATGATCAGGGTAGAGAGACTTCTTCCCTAATCTCCTAGGCTTCAGCCCCTTTATCCAGTACAGTCTCCTTCCTGAGATCCTCATAAGCATCTGCATTGCTGAGGAAGAGCAGCCATGCATTTAGCACCGTTCTATCTCTGGTGAAAGGCAGATGAGATAGAGGTACTGTGAGAATAATAGTTGCAGAATACAACAAAACTGAGTGGCAAAAGGTGGTATTAACCCTGTGCAGATTAATCTTATTATCATAGATACCATGAAAGTACCAACAGCAACCAATTTCAGTATTGTATGCGTTTAGGATCGCTGTCCTGTGGTGTACAGACAGGTTGCCTGGTATGACTGTGGCTATGGTGACACTTCCTTGTCAGAATAGGCTTGTAAGTGGCTATTACTTTCTTGCCGAGTATTCCCCTGGAAACAAACTCCCCAGACAAACTACAGGTAAATAAAATACTCACCAAGGGATGGTCGTCTGTCTTCAGCCAAAACAAAAGTGAGGAAACACTGACTCTTTTTAACAGAAAACAAAGCCAAACTTCCACTAACTGTAAGGGAATTAGATGTCTTTCATGTAAGTCTCAATAATAAATGAGGGAGCATATTAGATTTGAGATGTGGTGAAATATCGTGATGTGGTATTTAGACTGATAGGGTCAAGGTTTACCATGGCTAGAGGGAAGGCAGCTGTAAGTGCGTGAATGAGACAAGCACAGTAGACAGCAGCACTCAGTGGAGACTCCAACTATTTCCCAGCTGTGTGTAGGTCAGAGTGAGGACTACATTGTATGCCTGCAGAAGTTCTGGAAGCCTGCCACTGAATTCAATGCATCTTAAATCAGAGATTACCTGAATTGTTTATGTTATTTGCCAGAGATTCTGCATCTATGCCTTTTCCAGCTGAAACAAATCACATTGTTGATGTATTCATATATATTAAAAAAAAAAAAAAAAAAAAAAAGAATAATCCATATCTGGCCCCTTTCAGTACTTCCTCTTGCTAGGTAGTTGCAAAGTGAGCTACAGCAGTGAGCAGAGCTGATAGACGTTATCATGATACAATGCTTTTCTTTGGATTTTTGCAAAAGATCTTGGCTTTGATCAGTACTTACTGTTTTGGTAGTGATGAACCATTCAACCATGGCTTTAGTTTCAGAGAAACTCCCTAAATACTTCTGTCTTCATCACAATTTATGGTGCTGAAATTTCCAGCCTGCAATGGCAGGTGAGAAAGGTTATCCCAGCTACCAGAAACAAATCTGCCCTGCAACAGATGTGGGGTGTTTGCATAGCAATCACACAGACTTTCAGATCAAAGCCATGCTCTGCACAGGAACAAGGATGCCAGCTTTTGTTCTCCGGATTGAATTTCATGAGTACTTTTCTGTGAGGCGATTGCCAAGGTTATTTCTGAACAAAGAAAGAATTCACCAAAGAAGCCAAAACTAAAATTTGTTCAAAAAGAAAAGAGCATCAATTTCTGTCTTTTACTATCTCTGTGTTGGAGCAATCTAAATGTGTTTTCCAACTTGCATTAGTGGGGATTCAGGCCTGTCTCCTACTTCAATTCACAACTCATCTCAGCAAGCAATGGCTCATCTGAAATGACCCAACCTGGATAACAACAGTTGGCAATTGTTTGTACGGCAGAGCAAAGTGTCCTGTGAGAGGAGGTGGATAAGTGATGAATCTGTATGCCTCACTGCGTGAAATCCTGTCCAGCTTTGCAGCAGCAAAAGGCTGGAAGAGGCAAGATCCTCAGCCAAAGGCATAAACTGTATTTGACATTCATTGGTGCCAAGGAATACAGTCACACAGTGACACACAGTGGAGTCCAAATATCCTCTTTTTGGGGGGTTTTTGAAGAGAACAGTTTAAAAATAGCTCAGTCCTAAGTTTTTTCCTTGTCTTGATTATTCCTATGAGATCTCTGCTTGAGACCTGCTCTAACCCCATTCTTCCCCAATACTGGGTTTATGAAATCTCAGTTTCTGAGAGCCCAAAAGCATTTGCTAAAATGGTGAAGCAGCAAAGAAAATTCCATACTCCTCTTTCAATGTCCAAGGCCTCCTTTTAACATATGCTACTGTAAAATAGAAGATGTCCATTCCTTTCAGTTCAAGTCTGTACCTTTACTGTAGATTGATAGAAGAATTAAGCACGAGGAAAAAAAATCACTGCAGAGGAGTTCTTTTTGCCAGGCCGGAGAGAGAAAAAAGAGAGGCCAGCAGATGATTAATCTTTTGTTTCTTGACGGTTCAAGTATCCGTTTATGTATGAGTCATATGTCTAAATATTCAAGGTCACCAGTGACCTCCTCTTGGACAGCTTTACAAAATTTCTCCCTGGCTGAAGTGTCTAGATGGACTTAATCCTCTTATCTTTCTGGGCTTTCCCAGATCTATGCTTTACTTTTGATCTTTGGGGACAAGTGATGTGAGTATTATAAAAAAAAACAAAGCATTTTCTTTTCCTTTGTGGTTTCCACAGTCCTTACAATGACCTACCTGTGTCTTTTGTAGACATTTTTGCTGGATAGCACATAAAATGTATTTTATGTGGAAAAAAAGTACCCAAATACTTTCAAGTACACTCCTTGCATTACCAACTTTTATAGCAATTTTATTTTGAACCAAATTGACCGAGATGAAAGTGGTCACAGAACAACATTGATAGAACTATTAGATGGTCAAACTCCATAAAACAGGAATAAGCAAATATTCACTGCTGAAGGGAGAGAAAGTCCCTACAGAATTTAACTGAGCAGGAGTCATCTCAGGCAGTACCCACCCAATGTTCCACATCTCTAGCCTCTGTATATCCAACATCCAGAATATTAAATATGACTACTAGATTAAAACATTTTAAATAGAAGAAAGGGTTCTAGGTTTTCAAATATCTTCTAACTAATTTTTTAGGTTGTCATTATTTGCATATCCGCACCCCTGAGGGATCCAACACGTACTCTAAACACTTTGTATAAGATGGAGGCAAGATTTAGGGTCCTGTTCCTACAGATGTTCACAAAATTAGGTGAGGGAACAGCTAAGGATAGGGTGAGGAACTAAATATGTTAAAATATTTGCTTATCTTATTCTAGTTCTTCTTAAAACAAATTGAAAGTATAAGAAATTAGAGATGTAAGAAGTATATATCTGACTGTGGGTGCTGAGTAATACAGCAGTGCAAACAGGAACTTAGCAGTCACAGAGAGGAATATAAAGAACTTTATAGATTTCTACAGAAAGCAGTTAACACGTAATGGCCATATTAGCTCCCTGCAGTATAAATACACCAATACTTAGCCTTTGCCTTGGTCCTGACTCTGTTCCTTACTGCTTTTACTATCCCATTTTTTCTACAGAAATTATACCATTCATTTCCATGGATTTATATTCAGTTTAGTCTCTGATTAAGCAACACATTTAATCAGTACTACAGAGAACAAGATGAAGATGGTGAAGGTTCTGTAAGGATTAACAACTCTTGAATTAAAAAAAAAAACTAACAAAAGGATGTTGTAAAGAAAGCAGAAAACCCCTCAGCTGGTCTTGTACTGGCATCTAATAACACAAGTGTTGTGTGATCCACAGGGGGTAATTTTTCAGCTTTGCTCAGTGTGGGTGAGGTCTTTACTGGAGTACTGTGTCTGCTCTGGGGCTCTGCACTTGGTGAAAGATGGAGACTCATTGGAGAAAAGCCAAAAGAGACCAACAAAGATGATGAGGAATTTGGAAAACATGACCTATGAGAAAAAGTTCAAGGAACTGTTTTTTTCTTTCTTTCTTTTAATCTAAAAAAAAAGCATCTTGAGATGAGACATGATATAAGACTTCCAGTACTTAAAACATTACTGTTAAAGATGATGATTAATTATGCCATAAAGGACATGGGGAGAACAGGTTTAATTTTTGTCAAAGGTTAGACATTAGGAAACACCTTGTACTGTTAGGAAAATCCAGAACTGGAGAAAAACAGCTAGAGAGACTTGTTAGACTTGTGATTGGAGATTTTTAAGGACGAATCAGACAAACATCTATAAGGAGTGCCAAGTGCGTGGCGTGGGCAGGGTGCTCTCCTGCCATCCATTCTGGCCCAGTGTTTCTGTGATTTATGGTCTCAGTGTGACAGAGCTCTGTTGAACCCTTAGATTACAATCAGCGCCCAGACATCAAAGGCTTCATTTGGAAAGATTTGCTGGTTGGCCAAGTGTCAAACAACTTTCTGTCTTTGGAGGAGAAGGTATCTCTGGCTGCAATTCAAGTTTCCGAGCTACAACTTGCAGAGTTTGCTGCCTTGCTTGTTAGTTGAAATGGACCTGCAGCAGCATGGCAAGAAAGTAGGAAATTTCTGTGAAGGTTTTGCCAAGGATGTTTGAATGAGCTCAGGATGCACCAGGAGCTGATTGCCCTTCACCCAGTCTTTGTTCCCTGTTCTACATTGCTCTTGATGGTGGCCTGGTGTTGGAAAGTCCTTCATGAGCTCCAGGAAAAATAGCCTGAGCACACCAAACTTCTCTGGCCTTTATTTCCTGCTGAAAGAAGTCAGCATACAGACAACCTGTGTTTGTTTTTAGAGGAGGAAGACAAATGGAGGCACATAACCAGGACAGGATTGCTGTGCTAGTGTCCATGTTTCCTCCTACCAGCGTCAGCAAGATCAAGTGGTGAGGGAAGAAGAATAATTCTTGACTCCAATTTGACTCAGATGTATTCTCCACTATTTTTTATATGAATTCTGTTACTGGTGATCTGTCTTGGGCTCTCCTTAAAAGAAGACTGTTTTTTTCTGCTGCATGAAATTCTGTTTGGCCTTTCTCTAGATACAGCACTGACTGCTGACCTCAGCCTTACAGACAGTTTTCCCGCTCTCATCTGCCAACAATGGCCCCAGCAACTTTGTTCTCAGCTGGTGACAGCTGTGAAGGTCTGTGTGATCGCCGGAGAGTGATAATGCAGAAATGAGGACTGAAAAGGAAGACGGCAAATGTTAGTTATCTGTAAGAGATGCACTGCCATAATGATGATAAAGATACCACCATGCTGTAAAATACACAACAGATAGACGCAATAAAGGGCTGTTTTGAGTTGCTAATTTTTCCTCAGAATTTATTTTCTCTGGATGTTTCCTTCAACCTATGCTGCAATCAGAAGTTCCATTTGGCCACTGGAGGGCAATCCAAACTCTTGAGCACAAATATTTCCAATTCACCATTTGTCAAATTGCAGCATCCTACTGTGGCTCAGGAACTGTAGCTTGTTTTTCTGCTCTCTCTTTCTCTCCCTTTGCCCCCTTGCACACACAAACCACCAACAGGCTTATATCAGTGGAATATTGTCACCAAAGAAAGCCTATCCAACAAAACACCAACCATACCAAACCAAGTTCCTCCACTGCTACAGTTTATGGGGATCATCTTGCTGAGGAGTTGTCTCCTGTTTAGGTCTGTAGGGAATGCTTACCCTTAGCAGATAGATAGGCTCCGTGATCTGTAGGATGTCTGCACTGCCATCAGCCTTTGGTGCTTGACCAGTGCCAAGCACAGTAATGACAAGTTGCATAGATCTGCATTTCATACTGTCACACTCTACCAGTGCTGTGTTATAAAGGACTAACTAAAATTTAACTTCTGAAGACATCTAGATGCATCAAAGAAAGCACTGTTCACTCGGAGCAACACAGGACGCCCTGGGCACTGCTATCTGTCTACAACCTATAAAAATTAGGAGTGTCCCTGCTCCTGCCTAAACTTCCAGGGTCAGCCAACAAGAATAAAGGACAAAAATAATTTTGTTTTATCTACATTTGAGTCAGATCATCTTTTTTACTTCAGATTATGTCACTCTGGGTCCAGAGTCCCAAGCACCTTGTAGCAGGTGCCGAATAGTAACATGAGGTGTTTTTTAAAAAAATAATCTCCAGCTCCAACGTCTAATGAATGTTTGAATGTACCTGGAGACTTTTCAGCAATCAGTCAGCAGCCTTCAGTCTTTCACTGAGCAGATTCCCTCTCTCCTACAACTCCTATGGGACTTGGCACAATAAAAATCTTCCAGTGGGGCTGTCTCTCAGAAGAAACTGCCACCTGGAGATGTCGATCAGCATTGTCTTCAGGAAGGGAGAATGTCAGCACACAAAATACCCAAAATACCTGACCTTAACCTTACAACCGTAAGGCTCCAAGAAATTCTGGCCACTGCTCAAGCCCAGAGTCCCAGGGCAGCACGCACCACTGTGGGGTGCCAGCAGCTCCCAGACCCACTGGCCTGAGCAGAGCTCATCCATAGGCACATAATGTTTCCATACAATCTGCAGGCAGCCTGGTACCTCACTCACTCCTCTGAAGTCCCCCAGGTACTGGGACACTTTGAGGTGGGCATCACTCCATGCTCTGGGTTTGCAACCCCCAGTGATGTGCGCTGTCATCCTCTCGCCTCATTGCCCATGAAACCTGCACCCTGAGGTTCCAGCAGGCCTTTCAGGTGAAAGGAACTGGCCATGTGAACTTGAGAGATCTTCTCTAATAGTATAAGCTGGGTTTTGTGTGGCTGAGTGGTAAAATTGGTCACAGGGAAGCAATTGAAGGGGGAAACCTCAAATAAATGCAGCCAAATGAAAGCCAGCAGTAAGCTCACAATTTTGTATCCAAGTTAAACACTCCTTTAAATGGGAGTGTGAAATTAATATGAGGGGTTGGGGTGTAATATAAAATGAAAAACAATTAAATGTAGGTGACTGCTCAGGCATTCTTAGCCAACATGTGTGACCCCAGGATATTCCTTCGTTTTTTTGTTAACTCTGTGGGCTTGTCTCTGACCTGGAGTGTTTTCAGGTGCAGGATCATGAGCTCCCGAACATCTACCTTCTTTCCCAGCCCCCAAGAGGGGCAGGGCTGGAGCTTCCAGGCTCCCATGCCCCAGTTCCCACTCAGTCTAGGTGGTGGAGAACGGGGAGAAAGCAAGCCATGGGGCCTGAACTTCGAGCTGCCCAAGTCACATGGATAGCTCCACTAAAAGTCACCAGGTGGGATAAGGAGGGTCTGGAAGTCCTGAAAATACAGATTTTTGGCACTCACGCCAGCTGGCAAGTCACACCAACAGCACGGGTGTCTATTTTGGAGCAGCTCTCTACATAGGCACATCAGTCACAGTGTGCAGCCTGCACAGAGCACTGCTTCTGTCATGAACAGGACCTCTTAACCTCCTTTTCCTATGCTAAAAATGGTTCTGTAGGTAGCACCCTATATATAGGATATGCTATATATAAAACGATAACATTTTACAGCCCTTCCTTTAGCTTTTCCTTTTGAAATCATAAGAGCAACAGTTTTTCTATAGATAAGACATGACATGTAAAATCCTCAGGGAAGTGGGAGATTAACAGAAGCACAGACAAAAAAGGCTCCTTTAAGTGAGATTCATGAAAGGGCTATGCATTTTCCATCAGAGAGGCTCTGAGGGGACTGGGATGTAAAACAAAAGCCAAGCCAAATACTGAGAGCAATGTAACCAATGAATCAATGGGAAAGTTATTTAGCAACATACACAGCACTGGAACAGCCACAGTGTAAGTTATGCACGCACACCAAATGTGTTTTGGACTGCTGGTGCCAGAGCACTCATCTAACCCTCTGACAACTGCTCAGACACAGCATGCTTACATTTCCCTCTCCACAACATCTTGTGAGGCAGTCACTGTGAGGGAATATACACTTATTTGTTTCAAACAGCCACTCATGCAGAACAGCTTGTGCTCTGTGATGCTAACCAGATGCTCTCTAGCAATGCCACATGCAAGGTGCACAGCACAGCTTCCATGTTCATCCCCAGAGCAGCATGAGCTGCTCCATGTTGCTCTGTCCTGGGCACCCCCGACTGCTCTGTGCAGTAACTTCATCTTTCTACTGAATATCGCCTCTCACAAACCAACAATAGCAGGACCATTTCTGCCACACCACGAGAGAACTTGTTCTTTCTCTCTCTCAGAAAGGATGCTCTTGCTTCCTGGTAAAATAGAGCTATTACTAATTCACATGGCAGATGCATTGGGCTTCCCTTTGATTCAAGACTTTCTCCTTGCACTGGACTCCTCCCAGAACTGAAATCTCGTCATTGCAGCAGCTGTGACGAGAAGAGGTGCTGCAAATCTGGTTTGATTCACAAACATTGCTTGCTCTCAGCTGGGCCTCTGGGTATGGTTTAGCTCAAAGATGATGTGAAACTGAACTCAGGGATCCCTTTGAAGGCTGGAATGATCAAATCTGGGGGGAGAAACCAAGCTTAAGGTCTCAGGTCCTCTGCCATCATGCAGAGGTGTCTGACGTAACTTGTGTGAAGGATTTGAAAGCAGCCCACATTTCTTCTTGGATTGTTTCCTTGGCAATGCTAGAAGGATTTTGTGTTTGTTTTCGATGGATCTACAAATAGAAGAATGCTGACAAAAAGCACTGATTTTCCTGAGTTTTTTCCCACCCGTGTCTAGGAAGAAAAGGGCTTCAATATTTTCTTTCCAGTTTCCCACAGCAGAGCCTTGGGAAGACTTTGTCATCCTGGGTTTGGAGAGCAGTGCAGCGTGCAGCATCATCCCCAGCACAGAGCATGCCACAGGGGCATTCTGCAGGAACAGCAGGAGCACCACGTTTCCTCTGCACGATAACGTTCTTCCTCCTTTTCAGCAGGGTCATCTCTGCACTTCACACCCAGAGCTGCTGGCTCCCACAGGCACGTCCTTTGCATAACTTGCTATTTCTATTGCAGAAAGCAAAGAATCCAAGATGGTTTTTCCAGAACTGAAGTCTTTACTTGCAGGAACATTCCTAGCACAGCCACCAAAACTGCCCTCCCCAGAGCTTTGGAGAGAAAGCATGTCATTTAGGTGGAGAGATGACATTTTTCCATATCTAATCACTATTGTGTCTGAGCTGAGAGAAAGGACAGCAAATGTTTCTGATTGGTTTTGGATTCACATGTGCATTTTCAGTGCATTTCACGTGTGCATTTATCATATTCAGGTTTGGGGTCAGTGGGGTCATGAGCTGAAACATGACCTGTGAGAGCACGTGGATGTGAAAAAGAGGGAGGGAGGCATCTGAAACATCAAGTAAAAGGAGAATTTTTAAAGCTTTACCTTCACTCATCCTGTGTGTCAGGACAGCTTATTAGAAAGCTGGTTTTCTATTCTGCAGCAATTTTTTTGTTCTGTGTCTCTTTTTTTTCCTCCCTTCCCTTCCCTTCCCTTCCCTTCCCTTCCCTTCCCTTCCCTTCCCTTCCCTTCCGTCTCTCTTTTCTTTTTGTCTCTCTTTTCTCTTTTCTTTTCTTTTGACAGGTAATAGCTCTGCTTGCCAGCACCCTATGAAATCAGCTGATGTTTGTGCTGTCAAAATTGAAAGGGTTTCCTATTATTTCATTGATCTCCTTATACCAGATTATAGAAGTCATATGTCTGGCTACCGCAGATGAGAACTCAGAGAACACTGAGCAATTAATCATGTTGCTGAATGCTGAATCTTCTAGGCAAGGTTGTCACTGAATAGATACAAACCTCTTTTGTTTTGTTTTGTTTTATTTCCTGGACCAAGAGCAAGATCTTCCTCCAGAGAAGTCCTGATTCTTACTTCAGTTTTAGGGTGCTGTTTCAGCGTGAGCAAGTCAGAATAACTGACAAATCCTGAGTGTCAGGGTGAAATTAGCTCTGCTGAAATAGAAGAAGAGAAGCAGAAATCGTGGACCACGGTCCTGCCAGAGCAGCACACACCTTGGCATGCATTTGCATTTGCTCAGCATTTTGACTCCTGCTCTGCACCTCTGGGAGCTGTCTAGCTGGCTTTATTTTAAAAGAAACAGGAAAAAGGAATGCACTCCAAGAGTCATGAAGAGGTGTGAGGAGCCAGCTTGTCCCAGAAGATTGATTTTGGACACTGAGTCCAAGAAGCCATGTTTGGACTTGCCTGGGTCCTGTTAGACTTTCAGCGTTTCAGGATCAGCCTCTGTCATAAACCCTGTGGCATTTTAATTGTTTCAGAGGCAGACTGTTTAGGGGCACAGTCAGGCACACACTGTTCTGCCTTTACTGGGTCACACCAAGCAACTTCAGAAGGTACCTTCCTGCCCATCCCCGAACCCTTCCCTGAACCTTAATAGGAGCTCCACAGTTTTGGTCTGTGCCTTATTTGCCCTCATGCTTTCCCTAGGGTGCTTGGCTGAGCCTGCTGACCAGACATACAAGTGGAAAATAACACAAGAAAATTTGCATATTATGTGTTCCATGGGCTAAATGGGAACAAGCTCTAACTCAACAGACATGGGGAATGGATGCTGTGTGTGTTCTATGCTGATGTTTGCTTTTGCCCAGTGGTAGCATCAGTTAATTTAAGGGGAGCAGTAAGGTAAGTTATGTAAGTGCTGCCATTTTAGTGCATTTGTGTTTGGTACTGGAGGGCTGTGCTGGCATCCAGAGGGACCTCAGCAGGCCGGGGACTGGGCTAGGAGGTCCCTTACCGCATTCAGCAAAGGGAAACACAAAGGGAGATGTTCCTCCTGCCCAGCCACCAGCAATGGCAGGGGCTGACCTGCAGGACAGCAGCACTGCAGAAAAAGCCCTGCAGGTCCTGGTGGGCTATGAGCTGACCATGAGCCAACAATGTGTCCTTAGGCATAGAAAGCCAAAAGCTTCCCGGGCTGCGTTAGGAAGAGCATCAGCAGCAGGTTGAGGGAGGTGATCCTTACCCTCCACTCGGACTGGTGAGGTATCTGGAGTGCTGGCTCCTGGCCTGAGTGAGTCTGAGAGCTGGGGGTATTCAACATGGAGAGAGAAGGCTCAGGGGGATTTTATCAACTTTGTCAGTGCAGCTACAAGAGAGCTGCCACAGACGAGTTGGAGACGACATTCATAAAACATGCAGCATGGGAAAAAATAGGCTTGTATGTCAACTGGGGATTTGGTTTTGGAGTTTGCTGGAAGCAACAGCACAGTGCAAAAGTCACAACGAAAGTGGCACTGCTGTTGCAAGCCATACCTGGGGTGGATTTCTGCGTGATCATTGAACACGAAACTTGAAGCTGAGGGAAAAGCACCACATTTCGATGGCACTTAAAGCAGGTAAACTCTGTGAGAAGAATAGCTCAGACCCAACTTAGAGGTGGAACAGGGGCCTGGAAATTTAACTTCTGGGGAAGGGTAAATCAGATGTTTTCTTGGTGTCCTTCCTTTCTCAAACACATTTGGATAACAAATGAAGAGAAGGTGAGGCTGTCTCAGGACATGGGACAAATTGACTCATTTTGGAAGATGGCATACAAATTTTTTAAAGATTCTGATAAAACTGAGATACCTGGAGGACAGGGACACTCAAGGCAGACAAATACAGGAGCAAATCCCTTACTATGAGAGGCATAGGGGCTCTGTAAATTTATCACAACTTAACAGCAGGGAAAACAACCTGATAACAGCTTGTCTATGAATTCCTGCTTGGGGAGAAAACCCAGGGCGTTGGAGAGTGATTTAATCCTGTTGAAGTAACAGGAACCAAAGGCTGGGGATTGTAGGCAGATGAATTCAAATGGAACATGAGGCCCAAGGGGAAAGGCAGCCACAGGAGAGGGTCTCCCTGTTCCCTCCTTGAAGCCACGTCTCCACTGTGTAGCTGAGGCCAGCGCAGATGGAGGGGAAGAGTGGCAGGCCCCAACGAGTGCTGGGGCTAGAGGTGCTCAGGCAGAGTTTCCCTCTCCCACAGCATTCCATGCTCCCTGCCTCTCCTCATGGAGCCCAACCTGAAAAGCCATCACCACCAAGTGCATGCACCAAGTGCCTACCTGAATGGCCCAAAGCAAGGAGGTAAAAGCTGCAGTGACATGGGGACACCAGTTCTCACTGGGGGAATGCTCACATCCTCAGTGAAGCGGGTTGCAGAGATGCCCACCTGCAGCTTACAGCCTCTGAGTGAACCTAAGGACCAGTACCCCACCCCTGGGTGTGCCCAAGCCCTGTCTCACAGGCCCAGCCTGGGTCTGCCCTCTGCCTGACTCCATGGTGCTGCTGTGCCTGCTGCCTGGTGCTTGCTTCAAAATGAACCCAAAGCAATCACAGCCTTGCCTGTTGAGCAAGAACCTCCCTTGTTAGCACATTTATACAGAATGCAAATAGTTAACCTTCTGACTGGGCTGAGCGAGCTGGATATTTTGGTAGGTCCTGCAGGAACCTTGGGCAGTATGGGTGCATTGACTGTACAGCCCTTCATTAATTAGGAATGTCTCTGTACAGTGTTTTTACACATGGATTTACTCTCATGTGCATCTGGCAATTAGTTTACTCCCAAGAATGTGAAGTAATTTTTGGCTTCTAAACCTAAGGCGTGAGATTCTGGTTTTAACTCTTTGCTGCCTCTGGGTGTTGGTACAGCAGAGGATGCCGCACAAGCCTGTGAAAGGCAAGGAATGGCTGCCCCTCTGCTCTAGCAATAGCAGCACAGATAAGGTTCCGGGACACAGGGGAATGAGTGGCTTACTTGTTACTATTGGAAAGGCTTTTCACTGTAATGAATTTCAGAACTCGACATATCACTTTAATGCAAGACTTCTGCTATTTTTAAGTAGGTAGGGGAGTATTCTGGACAAAGCATAGACAGATTTGGCTGTTATCTTACTGGTTATTTCCATTTTGTATTATGTCTTTCATATACTTTCTTAGTAGAAGAATTTTTTATTTCTGCTAAGTTTGGCTGAAGGATCAAGTGTCATCTAAAAATGCTTCATAACAGATTTGTATGTTGAAATCCAAAAATGTTTTATCAGAAGAAGATAAATGCTTGACATCAACTTGCATCAGCATTTGTTAGCGTAAATCCCATGATCTAACTCTCCCAGCATAAACAGTTTTTTCCTGTTGCAAAGAACCATAATTTGTAACTGAGTGATGTACACAGGAACGTTTTGGCAGCAGAAGAAAAATCATGAATCCTTACATGTTTGAGATCACATATGTCCATGCATACAGACAGACAGCTGGATAATTTTCCTGTGCAAAAAGAAGAAAAGAAGAAGAAATGCTGATGAGCAGATGGCTTGGATGTCAGTTTTATGTTCTCCTCACAGCCTTTAAAACAATGATGCAAAGAGAACCTGAATGTAATATGGTTGATATGTAGTGTAAAAGAAAGATATTAATATTTATATTATCATTCACATAAGGTGCAAGATAAAATCATTACACATAGTTACTGATTAAGTTCTTTTTAAGGAATGAGAACAGAGTAACAAATGTTCCAGATGCTTGCTGCTGTAAGCCATCTGCCATAACTTACTGAGGATGACGTTTTCTCTGTTCCTCCTTTTCCCAGATGGGATAACTCACTGCCTCTGTGTTGTCACCTAAAACCTGCCTGTAATGTGAAACAGAAATCATGCTCACAGGTAAGTAACCCATCTTTTCAGCACAAGGCTCAAGATCAGAGGTCCTGTCTGTCTGTGGCTGTTCTCCTTATCCTTGGGGATGACCTTTGTTCTGGGAGAGATGCTGCGTAGGATCGCACATCGATAAGAACAGAGACCTTCAAATTCTCACTCCTACCCACAGAAGCATGGGGAGAGACAAAAAGGGGGAGAGACTAACACAGCTATTTTCTCCAATCCACCCCTACACACAGCTGTGTTTCTCTTGTTTTGTCATTCTCAACAGTACACAAAAGGCATAAAATCATGCTGTCCTGATAGAGTGGCATCTGGTGCCCTTTTAAACTTAGATGCATAGTGAGGTGCCCGGCTGTGAGGAGTCATGCTTCCTTAGTGCTTCATATGGCCTGCATCATTTGCTTTCCTCTTCTCGTTACGTGCTCTAATACTGACTTCTGCTCAATTCATAGCTTAGAAGAGGGTGCTGTAGCCCTGATGTGCAGCCATGCTGTAGTGGCAGCTGGAGGTGCCTATCACCTCTGGCAAGGTTACATGGGACTGCGTGGGACAAGATGATAAAGGGCAAAATCCAGTAACCTTCCCCCCCTCTGATTGTGAGGTTTTGTTTGACACCAGCACCATTACAGGACTCCTGCAGGACTCCAAAGCTCTAGTGATGATGCCAAGTCCTCACAGTTACAGTCTCATGCTTGTAGAGTTAATCTTCTGAAGCTGCATCCTGTCTAGGAATCATCACTACCCCTACAGACTTTGGACTGGGGCTTTTCTCAGGTGGAGGGAGCACTGGGAGTGCCTCTTTGAGTCCTTCAAGCTGCAGCAGAAAGCAGAAGAGCAGCTTTCCTTTGCTGGTTATCTGATCTGAACAGTTTGAAAGCAACCAATATTCATTTTTTCTTGCCCTCTTTTGTTTTCAGGATCAGATTGGAAAGCAGAGAATGGGCCTCTGGCCTCCCTGCGGATGACCTGGAAATGAGCAATGACCCTGAGCGAACCCACTTGTTTGAGCTAAGTTTGTTAGGACACCTGGCTTCTCCCAGAGAAACTGGGAGGATCCAGCATGAATAAACAAGCTGCATCCTTGCTTAGAGCAGGCTCCCAGCCCCATCACTGTCCCCTTGTACCAAAGAGAGAGGGCTGCTGCCTCGTTTCCTCCTGTCCTGACAGGGTCTGGCTGCTTCCCAAGTCCTCCTGTGGGAAGGGCTCTCAGACACCCACCATAATAGGGACACTTACAGGACCTTGTCACTTCTGAGGGCCTTTCCCAATGCTTCTGTGTGGTGCAGACCATTGATGCCCTGCCCCAGGGGGACCTCCATCCCTTTGGTGAGGCCACAGGAGAAGTGCAGCTCCACCTTGAGGATGATGCACAAACATCTTTGCTGTGGCTGAGAAGAGGGCTCCAACAGTAAGGAAATTGTGTTTGGAGACTGTGGTTGCTGGAGGGGGTGCTTTGATGGAAATCCCAGCTTGTGTTGCTGTTCCTGGAAGGATGACTGTGGAGAACGAGAAACACAAATGGAAGAGACTGTTTCTCTAGCATGCCCTGTCTTCTGGAGTGGGCTGGAGGGGCTGATTGCTCACCTGCTGGTCATCAACAATTCTCTGGGGTGGAAGTGATGCAGCTGGAGACTGTGCATCTGCATAAATTTTACAAATTTGTGTCAGGACTCCTACATGTTATCCTTATCCAGTGTGGGAATGAGAGTTACATCTTGAGTAATCATCTGAGGCTTGACACCAGTGTTGCTATGAAAAATAAGTACATGGTTCAAAAGCTGACCTCTGTAATAAATCACTTCCTACTTTTCATGCCATTAGTAAATGCACTCAGTACGTCCACCAGGCTGAAAAATAAGCCAGGACTGTGTCCTAGTTGTACTAAATCATGAAGTACAAGTTACTCCCACTTTGTTGTGGTGGTTGTTTTGTCAACAGCCTGTTGAGCTTTCACCTTGGTAGTGATCCAAGTCTTACAGCTGTGTACCTGTAGCTTAGAGGAAGAGACAGAAGGCTTAAAAATGTAAGTTGAAAAACATTCAGTCTCTTAGTTGTGTGTGTTTTGTATGCTGCATGCTCCTCTGCCATGCTGATTTTGTAAGTCCCTGGACACAAAAGCACACCATGATGCATTGGAAGTGCACAGTGACATCTTCCCTGTCCACATTCTCTTGAAAGTGACCCTGGGCTCCTGGAGCTGCTCTTCCATTACCATGTGTGCCTCATGCAGGCAGTATAGCAGAAAGGATGTCACGGTGCCGGGCTTGGCAGTCTAGGTGGCAGAATCTTGCACACACTGTGGTGCCCTACAAAGCACACCCACTGCCCAGCTTCCCATGAAGCATGGAGGTCTGTGCAGGGCTTGCAGATCTTCAGCCCATGGCCAAGGGGTGCTGTAGCCTCACCCTGTTCATGGTGGGAAGCAGGGCTGCCCCAGCCCTGCAGTGTCCCCAGGACAGTGTCCATGAAATGAGGCACTGCCAAGGAAGGGAAGGGCTGAGCCCACAGGCCAGCAGCTCCCAATGGTCACATCTGCACGCCATACATCTACGCTGCCTTTTCTTTGGGTCAAGGATTCCTTTCTGCTGCCTGATCTGCAGTCAAGCAGTCACCCTGGTCCAGGGTCAGCAGGCGAGGTGAGAAAAAGAAGACCAAACACAAATGCAACCTTATGGGTCCTTTGAAACAGGATGCAGATATTTACCCAGCAGCTAGAAGTTTTCCTGGAATCCCTGGGAACTTAGTACTGTGATTTTGCCCACCTTCGGACTCACATTTTTTCCATGAGTGCACAAATAAGAGAGTGAGTAACTACAAAAAGGAAAACTGGACAGTGCAGAACATCAAGTTCCAGGAAAGTATGTGCTTAATCCACATTTATGCGAAGCACCATGAAAACAAGGTAATGGTGTATGCTCTGCTTTTCTGAGTGAGAAAAAGAAAAAAGGATATATGCTATTTTCAATTCTTTTATTCATTTTGGAGCATTTCTGACACAGGAATCACTGTTGTTCATTGAACGGTTATGCCAAATTTGGAAACAAATCACGCCTATGTGTCAAGAGGGACATTACCTTAGATTGGCTGCAATCCATGCATACGCACTTAGGAACCTTCCTAGAAAATCTGTGAACTTGCTGCTGTAATTGTTTGTGATTATGAACAGTGTGTGGGCTTTTATGGGTCTGGCCTTGGTAGTAAAGCACACCAGGTGTGAGTGCTTACAGAACTGAAAACATTATCTCCATCGAAAACTCACCTAATTTTGCAAAAAATAAGGAAAGATGTTATTTAAAGGAACTGAAAACAATGTCATTTAAAGGCAGCCAAAGCAGAGAGATTTTAGATTGTTTTTGGTAAGTTTTACAGGAAAAATTATTTCAGTAGTCTTATTGAAACCATTATCAAAATCACGACATACCTTTCTGCTTCAGAAAAACAAGAACAGCTCTTGTTTAGTAGCTTGTTGAAGTGGCAGCCCTTTCGGCACTGGTGTTTGTGGCGCTCTTGGACTAGATTCTGCGCTGGTCAGAGGCCTTCTGCAAACCTACAGCTCAAAGCAAATGCTCATTGCTGGGATATGTGTGAGCAGGGGCTAAGATAGTGGACCAGAGCCTTGCTTATGGAAACACACAGTCATGACTAGCTGTTTGCAGACCCACTCTGTAGCCATCAAATAAATTCCACTGATAACTAAATCCTGACTGTAAGTGCTGGCTTAAATTTCACTTCTGCCGCAATGATATTCCTGTCAGTGGAGTCATCGGAGTTGTTCATCGGGTCTCTAGTGTTTATCCTTCATGCCTTTCCCTGAGCTTTGCATTGAGGTTTTTCTAATGTCTCTTTTTAGCAGCTGCCCTCTGGCACACGTTTGTTCCTCAGGAAACAACAGATCTGAGAAGGTCTGTCCTGAGAAGGACCTCACTGTCACCCACAAGCACTGTAAGCAGTGTGTTTATACAGCATTTTGGAATTTACACAGTGGTTTGGGAAACGTGTAGGCATTCATATGATTGTTCTTACAACCACAAACATTTGAGGTGCACAACATGTGTAACAGATAAAGTTTAATTTCTGTTATTCTTAACCATTAATCCTAACCATAAAAGCCCTCAGCCAGAGCCTCAGCTAGCAGTGGATGCTGACGCCCGCTCTGGGCTTGCTGGGGCTGCCAAGAATCACCATGTGCATGGGAGAAGTGACCAAAGCCTGCCGCAGGTGACACCCAGACATGGGCTGCTGCTGGGTGTCCGCAGGCTCCAAGGTCCAGGCCTGGCCGCCTCACATGCTGACGCCTGAGGCTGTGCTTTGCTCATGGAGGTGAGGGGCAGACGTGGAACCCAGTTAAAAGGGAATTTGCCCTGGTACAGGCTGGGACAGTAGCGGTGTTAAAAACTGACTAGGTGAGTAGTTGTTCATCTGCCTCTATGCCCTTATCCAAGGGACAGCAAATTATTTATTTTAAAATAGAAGAAAATGCTTTCTGTGGGACCTGCTACCTGTTCTCTCCAGTGAGCAGTAGCTCAAGTATCCCTAGCAGGGGCATGTGCCCAGAGGAAAAACCTCCAGTTGACCTAGTGGAGGTTTCCAGTCTACAGCACTATTTTTGCCACTAGCTTTTTACAACACTGTGTTATCTAGTCAAACCAGCCCCTTTAGACCACATGGCCCACGTGTTCATTTGATTTGTTGATGCCAACTTTCCTGAAATTATCCATTCAAATCTCTCTGCACAGCTTTTTTACAAGACTTCTCATTTGTTCGTATCATCTTTCAAAGGGGCTGCAGAGGGTCTGGCACTTGGACAGCAGACCTGTGTAACAGATTAGGTGGCCAGCTCATGTTACACCTGCTGGAGAAAGCAACGGCATTGAAGGCAAAGTCAGTAACCTCAGGGAAGAAAATGGTGTTTTCCGCTTGATGATCTCTCATGGTCTTTAACTTCATCTGTTCAGCAGATACTGAACAGCCACTGCACTCTCCCATACTTCTGAGAAAGGCGTTTGCTCTGGCATATATTTGTTCCAGCATCTAGCACCTGAGACGCGCAGTAATTGAGGACCTTCTGCCTAGAAAGGTACTAAAAAAAGAAAGTCTCCTTAAGAAGCCAACATTTGAGAAAGATTCCCCCAAATCAGTTTCTGTTCATAAATATTTCCTGACTAGAAATTAACTTAGGTTTCACTCCTAAAACACTTAAACATGTGCTTAAAGTCGATTCTTTTGCAGTCCCAATTGACCATATTTCTCAAATCAAGGCTTAAAATGACAAAGGCTATTTACAAGAAGTGGTTCAGTTGCCATGAATTACTTTGAAATAATATAGCTGCTTCAGAGAGAGACAACTTTGTAGGAAGTTCGTCTGTAGCTTGAAGTGATCTATGGAGAATATAAAAGCTGTTGATTTTTAACTGACATTCTGCTTTTCCTATAACTGGCCAAGTGAAAAATACTGTCTGGAAAGATGCAGCACTGATGCCATTTGGAACAAGGTGCATTACACTCTTCCTTACTCTGACTCAGACATTAGGTCTTTAGAAAAAAAATGTCATTTTTTTCCTTTGGTGATGAAAATCAAGCCACTGAAAATGAACTTTCTATAGAAACAGAAACATTTCCTCTATAAGTAAAAAGAGAAACAAATGAGTTGAGAAAAAAGGACTCCTTGACCCCAGATTTTCCATAGTACACTACTGCAGGAATTACAATGAATGCTAGCAGATGGGAGTGGAAAACTTTGCTGCTGCTAACACTGAGGTGATGTTGCTGTATTTAACTGAAAAAGCAAGGACCATTTCCATTTTGCTTGGTGCATTTATTTTGCCTGCGCTTTATAGATTCCTTCCTAAGGCATATATTCAGCTCAGTCATTGATCAAACGAAAAAAGCTAAGAAATACACTTTCTGTACTCTTTTGCCTCTCCAATCCATTTGGTACATCTTTGTTTCAGCAGATAGGTACACGTCTGTATGACCAAGCTCAACTCTTAGTATTTGAACAATAAATAAAAACATCTTGCCAGGCTGGTGTTCAGAAGTCTCTGTTCAATAAGATCTCTCACGCCTATTTAAATCCATCAGCGATGCACTGAGGCATGAGTTTAATGATATCCACATGCTTTGTTCCATTAGCTTTAATGGTGTTTATATCCACATTGAAAATCAGATGCACACTTCAGTATTTTCAGAAGAATAATGGCTTACCTTGGTTCGGAGGCCTAGGAGCTAGGGGTGATCTGGTCACCAAGTAGTTTGTCTTCTGTCAGTAGAAATGACTGCTAACATGGAAGGGCTGGTGGTCAGTCCCACATAGCAAACAGATGTGCATGCAATGGGGTGGGTGGGACACTCAGCAGTTTGCTTCAGAGATCTGTGTTGGGTGAATGGCTGGGCGGAGACCTTATTTGAAACTGAAGAGGAAATGGAGGCCAAGGCATTGCTGGGACCCACCAGGCATTTTTCCTAATAATGTTGCTTGAGAGGCTCTGCTGTTAACTACAAACTTCTTCCTCTCAAACTTAGACTGAGAAGTATTTTGGGGTATCAGCATACATTATCTCAGGCAGGAATAATTTTGTTTTAGGAGAAGCTTAGAAAATATCCCTTGTGCAAACAGGGTAGGAGCCCCCAAGGACTCCATCCAGCCCATCACCAGCTATGCCAGGACATGAGTCTCTCCCAGGGCAGGGTAGAAACCCTCCTTGAGCACCGATGGACATCCTTGCAGTTTTGCCATTTTTCAGTAGCCGAGGAAATGGCCTGAGGGGAATTGGATGAATGCACATGATGTACAAAGCAGGAAGGGGGAGGGGTTTTCATATGAAAGGAACCTTATCTTTAACAAAATTTCAACTAAAAGCAAAAGGGGGTGGAAAGTGAAGAGATGAGGGGAAATTGACCACTGACTGCAAATACAAATGGAGAGTCCAAAGAAAACAGACCTTACAAGAGGGTTATGGAGAGGTTTCCATAAAGTTTCTCTTCACCTTTTGACCCATCCTGTGAGTCACTTCAAGATAACACTGAGCACTGATTGTCATATGGGAAACTAAGTAAAGGCATCTCTTCACAGAAATAAACAAACACTGTACCCAGGGGGAATTAGAGAAATGTAAAGTTGATCTCTCTTCCCTCATATCCTTTATTTTTGTGTTTCTGGGCATTGCTTTAGGCACTTGAAGTGCTGTGGAAAAAAAAAAAAACAAAAACCAACCCTATCTCTGAGCTCAGAACCTGGTAGGTGAAATAAATTGAAGAAGTATGGAAGATAATGATTATGATTGTGTTAACACCCCTCTGCCCTTTGCCACCTACAGGAGGAGTTCATTGTCTATGCAACCATCCCCTCTCCACTTGGGCTTTATCAAACAGCAATCAACTTCTACAGAAAGACTCCCATGATCTGCAGGTGAGTTTCTACTGGGCCAAATGAAATTAGTGGTGATCTTCTCTTGGTGTCTGTGGTGGGATCCATCCCATATTCTGCCTATGCTCATATTTGGATTTACAGATGTTATGCACAGAGCATTGGAAGGCACAGTACAGCAGAGCTATAACTGACTTCACTCCAGGTGGGTTTTCAGGACACCTACTCTGCTAGAAAATCTGTACTAATTTCCGGTTCCTAGGTAGTAAACATGCAGAACACCATTGTGACCCCCCATGAAGCTGAAGCGGTGATTGTGGTTGGATAGCTCTAATTAAGTCATAGTCTACAGAGTATAAAGGTATGTTAAAATGTCTCGAGCTGGTGCTGACATGCATTTGGCTAGGCTTTTACCTGATCCGTTGGACCTTGATGCTTAAGATTGGACCATTTTGGAACTGAAGAACCTCCTGCCAAAGGATCACATTCCTGTCTCTTTGAAAAAAATGCACTTGCCTGCTGAGGGCCTGGCTCTCCAGTGATTGTCACCAAGCCTGTCCCATCAGTGGCAGGGAGGGAATGTGCACAGCCAAATGCTAAGAAGCCAAGCCATGAGGAAATGCTGTGGTTAGCTACACAAAAGTATTTTTGGAACACCACTTCTTTATAAAGTTATTAGTGATAATAAACCCAGACAAAAGAACCAACTAGTAAATGCAAGCAGATGGTGTTTCCAGATGCTCCCAGTAATTTCTCTAACACAGTGTCACAGCAGTCAGCACACTGTAGTTATGCTGCCAGTGGAAGAATGGCAGCATATAAGTGACATAAGAATAAGAAATGATCTGGTTTTATTTTTAGCAACGCTCATTTTTTCTTACAAGGCATATGAGTTTATCTGTGTTGACACTATCATCATTTGACAAATTTTATTTGTATTAATGTTGTTTGGAGGGTCTTCTACATTTTCGCATGACAAAATTGGCATTCATCACTTTGGAAAAAGAGATTACGTGAATAACAGCCCACCAATGCAAACCTCAATGACTTCTCTCCCATCACCTCTCCTCCCTTCCAACCGCTTGCAGGTACCCCCCTGCCTTCCCTCTAGAACCCTGACATCCATCACACTACACACTTGGTGTGATGCTGGCTGCCATCACACCACTGAATCTGTCTGAGCGTTAAACTCATTTCTTTGACTCTTTTCTTTTACATTACCTATATAGACAGTGCCTCTCTAGGACATTTATCAATGCCTGGAACAAGGAAACTTTCTTCTCGCTTGGCAAAACTCTGTTAAGCAAAAAATAATAGCAGTGATAATGATAATAAAAGCAGTGATGATAACTATGGCAGCAGCAACAGATTAACCAGGTTATTCATTATTCATTTCACAGTGTAGTGAATACAGTTGCTTGGAAAAATGAATTAGACAAATCTCTTATCATCAGCCAGTCTACTGAAGAAAATATATGAAAAGCACTAAATACTTTGACAAAGTAATACATTTTAGTATCGTTTGAGGAGGAAAATATCAAAGAGGAATGTCAGTACCTTGCAATTTCTGTAGATAAGCATAGGGCAGGCAGCACTGCTCAGCCCTTGCAGAGAGACCTCCTGACCCACAGGAACATCACCATGTGCTTGAGGCTGAGCTCTGCACATCTTACTCTGAGAGCCAGCCACAGAATCAGATCAGAGTGAGGTATCCTTATCTGCACACCGCAATGCCAGAAACCCTCAGAAGTCTGAGAGATAATATTTTAAATAGAACTTTATTCACAAGTGAGCCTGTGTTTTATTTTCAAAATAATTTTGCTATTTCAAAAGCAAATGACAGACAAGCTTTCAAAAAGTTGACTGTTACCCCTCCCCTTCCATCTCCAAAGGTTCTTTTTTCTTGTTTTGGCAGGAGAGGAACAAGATAGAGTATCTTCCCCAGACCTAATGGGAGGATTGTAACCTCAGTGTGAAGCCATCTCCCACAGCAGATGTTTAATCACACTGAACTGCTGGAATGTCATGGTCAAGGCTTGCTCTTTGATATGTGAAAGAGAAGCAGAACTCTACCAAAAAACCATGAATCCAAAGGAAATAGATTGTGTTTTGCTGTCAACAACCTGACAGTTATTAGGCGAGGTTCCATTTCCCCTGCAGGCTATCAAAGAGTAACTTGATCAAGGCATATGAGATAAATGAAGATGACAGTCATGCTGGGACTGGAAACATACCTCCAGCAGTGGCAGCAGTGTGTGTATGTTTGTGAAGGGAACTGCAAAGGTCTTACTCCATGTCTGGAGATGCAGCTTTCTGCTTCAAAGGTCTGCTATGAGCAAGCATGAACGTGCTGGGGCCTTGCTGTCCCAGCCACTGACTGTGGTGGGAAATCAGGACCTTCCCTAGAGATAAAGGCTCATGCAGTGCACTGAGAATAACTCTGCTTTGGGAAAACCTAATTCTTTTTGTAGCAAAAAAAAGCTGAAAACATGAGTCTGTTTGAAACTTTTAATAAAAAACTACAAGGGAGCTGAAGCAATGTGATTGCTGTCCCTACCAGGACCCCAGGAAGTGGGCCTGTCTGCTCCAAGTTCCTGATCACCCTGGTGAGGCAGGATAGTATGTGCTAATTATCAGTCTATTCTGGAGTTACAGCTTTTCTCTAGCAAAAATTCCATTCTGCACTCAAGACAAGGTTGGTCAATGCCAATCTGCATCTGCAAAGCAGTTTGGTTTTCAACAACAAAGCATTTTTGACCAGAAAAGGTTTTTTTGAAAAGCTTTTCCTTTGTTCAGGTGCTTTTGCACTGCATCCAAGTGTGTCCATGGTGCCAAGTGGTTTTCTACCATTCAAATACTCTACATTTTTCAGTTAAATATCTGAAGAAAAGGTTCTTAAAACTTGTGAAATATAAAGTAGACCTTGTTCTTGTAGTCAGATAAACCTACAGTGGAGAGCTGGTTTGAACATTTTAATGACAGTTTTTATTTCATATCCAGATACTGGCTTGATGCTGAAAATACTTTGCAAAAATATAGTGTTTGCAGAAGTATTTTTGATGGGACATCTCCTCAGGCAGTGAGAGAAAAGAATATGATATGGAGATGGAAGCTATGACTGTATTCTGCTTTGTGAAAGCATTTTGGCTTCTTCCCAGTCTGGAACAAAACCAGCTTTAAGCTCCTGTGTACATTTGTCACATAGCAGTATTATTTCTTGCTGACTCTGATAACAGCACAGACCAGGTGTCCTGCTCTTAGACGATCCTTGAGAACACTTTGGAACAGACTAGAAAAAAGAATATCAGAGCCCATGTAAACTCTCTGCAAGCCCTCATCTTCAATGTTATGTTCAATTCATTTTACGCCATTTGTTTCTGTTTCTGGTGTGCTACAGACATTTTAACTGATGTTGTACAGATGCCGCCAAGTTTTCCTGTGTCTTTCAGCACTTGGAAGGCTGTGGGAGGCTACATGCATACGTGGGATACCTGGCTTAGGTGTTACTTCAGCTAACACTATCAGCAAGGAAATGACTACCAACACTGTTGTTCAGGTTGCTGCCATTTATTTCCATGATGAAGTCCTGCTTGGTTTCTGTAATGGGGTTATCTCTGTGACAGATCCCTCAGCTGTGGTAATGGGGCAATGCAGAAATGCTGGCTGCACTCTGCACTTGGCCAGCTGCTGTCTAGTGCTAAAGTGTGGTTGAGCATCACCAGGACACCCTCTGCCATATTTAACCCCCTGTGCTATGAGAGTCCATCTGGAGGAGGTCCGCAAAACAACAGTGATGCGAAAGAGCTGTGAACAAAGGAGCAAAGCTCCACACCATTCCTCTGTCCATGATCCTCATTCCCATCTCCTCCTCTCCCTGCCTGCAAAGCCAAGGGCCTGGCCGCCTGGGGTCTGGAGCCTCCCCTGAGAGCGTGTGAAATAGGCTTCAGCTGGATCACATGGAAAGGTGGAGCTGAGCCCACACTTGGCATGATACTGAGATAAGCATTTCCCCTCCATTTGCCAAGAACCAATTTACAGCAGCTAAGTGCTGTGACTACCTGGCAAGCCAATCCCATTTTAGGAGCTCATCAGACACTGCATTCAGCAACCCCAGAAAACGCTCAACAGAGCCATTACTGCACACACATACAGCTACAGGCCACTTCTCTGATAGAGTTTCTCTGATCACCCCCTCTGGAAAGCCAGAAAGACAAATGGTGGATGGACAAGATCCCATGACCACTATCCACCCACCCAAGGACAAAAACAAGGTGAAGGAACTTCCCCATGGCACTCCTGTGCCTCTACAGAGCTCTCCAACACAGGGGAGAAGATGAGCTTTTTAGAGAGACAAAGAGTGCTTTCTCCTCTGAGGCTGCAGGGAATAGACACATCCTCAGCACATTATAGTGTCTGTGTTCTCATGTGGGATCAAACTGTACCCTTCAGACTTCCCACTCTGGGGAATCTCAAACTTTTGTCACAGAAACAAACATGAGCATTTCCTAGCTCTATTATCTACTTCTAAGGTCATTTTTTTCAGTCTGCTTTAGGACCACTGAATTTCTGAATAGGCATAGAAGCTACCTTACATGATTTGTAGAAATCACCAGCATATGATTTGTAGAAATATATGCATTTTAGGATTTGTGCTCTTGCCACTAGAAAGGAGAGAGGTCTCCCTAGATCTGATTCAAAGATCCAGAAAGAGCAGAATGCTTTTATAATTTTTTAAAATTATAATTTTTAAAAATCTCACATATTATCTGTGTTTTGCAGCACATACACTGCCATTCCAGGTAGTAGTGGCTTTCCTCTGGAATGAAATTAGGAAAGTGTGTAATTCTTGTAATCCTCTATCTTTCACATTGGGGATTTCATTGCATCTTGCAAGTGTCAGTTGCTTAAGGCACATAGCTCAAGTAGGTATAATTTATCATTTTTCAAAATATTAATTGCAGTGATTGTTTGAGTGGAACCCAGGTGTTAAGAAGGAGAAATGCTTCCTCTTCTGTAGGCAACACTCCCTTACCCTCAGGGAGAAAAAATCTTTTCAAAGTGATTCCCAGGTATTCATTTCATCAGCCTGTCATTAAGTTTTCTAACCTTTCTCGATCTGAGTTATGGTCCTTTACATTTATATAGCTGGGCATGTGTCTGAGTTAATAGAATCACAGAATCATAGAATCATTAAGGTTGGAAAAGACCTCTAAGATCGTCTAGTCGAACTGTCAAGTCATCACCACAATGACTGCTAAATCATGTCCCTCAGTGCCTCATCTACAGGTTTCTTGAACTCCTCCAGGGACAGCTACTCCACCACTGGGCAACCTGTTGCAGTGCCTGACCACTCTTTCAGAGAATAAATTTTTCCTAACAGCCAACCTGATTTCTGGATGTGTAGATGTCCAAACTAAAAATGTACCCCCACCCCAGGCTTTGGTGGCACCATCTCACAACTTTGCTGCTGTCTTTGCTGGTGATACACTCCCAATTATAAAGAAGTGATGATAGTTCTGTCACATACCCTCTTTTTGCAGAGGTGCCCCTGAAGTGGAGAGTAATAAAATAGTAAAAAAATCCTTGCCAAGAGTTTTGGATGTTTTTTGTATGTTTACAGCAACCTGTAAACCTGTAAACCTGTACAGCAACCTGTTCCCATTGACATGACCACAGAGCGTAATGGGAACAAGAGATCTACTAACCTATTGAAGAGAGTTTGGACTTTGAGAGTTATCAGTGAAGTACTGTCAGTTCAGAAACTATCAGGTCTACTGAGCACACCAGACCTCATTAGACAATGGATTCCAGTATGACTGTTCTCAGTGTAAGTATATTGTGGGCAGCTGTCTGATTAGAAATAAAAGTGGAACTGTGTTTTTTGTCCTTCAAAAGGATCAGCGAATTAGTGTGCAAACTGCGGTCTGGTGAGTGGAAATCACTGCATGGCTACAGCAATTCCTCCAGCAGAGGTTTGGAGTTCCACCGATGTACCAGGTTGCAGCTACTCTGTGAGTCATGGGGTTGTCCCACCAGTTTCTTGAATTACCTCAGCATAGCAACCCAGGCCACCCAACGAGGAATGGGAGCTATTCTCTCAGATACACTATCTCATGGAGTCTTTCTGAGCCCAGGTTCTCTGAGTCCTCCTGGAGGAGGATCCTCTCTTGGGAACCCCTCTTCTCCCAGACATGGCTCCCTTCTTCCCAAACAGCTGTTGTGGGGTCATTACACTGACAGGACATAGGCCCTGAATCACACTCCAGGGAAAGGACATTTCCACAGACCACAGCAATTTTGTGGAAAGTCTGCATGGCATATTTTGGGGCTGCTGCAGCACCTAGTCTCTGTTCCACCCTCCTGAATGCTGGCAGGTCCAAGCACATATCCACAACCTGCTGTTGTCTGGCCATGCTTGAGCTCCACCTCATGTGGGCACTGGGCAGGGTGGAGGGAGGAGAAAGTGAGAGCTCTCCAGGGGATCCACTGGAAGCAGGGATGGTGTTACAGACAGTGTCCAGTCCTTGGCACCTGCTGCAGTGGCAAAATCTGGGGAAAGCCTGAGTAAGTGTCGGAGGCTGGCGTCTGTCTCCATCTGCACAGTGGATGCATTCTCAGCTCACTCAGGCCACAGAGAGAGCTTAATGGTGCTGGATTTGGCTGAACAGGATGAGGGTTGGAAACCTCTCCTTCCTACAGAGAGAGCTTTACATCTTCTGTAGCTTTGTGATTGCAACGGTACATGTGTTATAGGCTACAATTGGTACTCTAAAAGAGATGGTACTCCAAACAGATACGAAACTTCAGGATTTTATTCATAAAGAAAATAAATAAGGTGGAATGGTATTTGTGGGCCTTCAGTGATGTGCTGTACTGTGTGAAAATACCTCTGTGGGACACCAAACTCCATCTGAGGATTACTAGGGGTGCTTTGGGGGCACCCTGAGTGCCCTAAGCATGCTGGAATGCCTTTCCTTTAATCTCTGCTCGTCAGGAACTTTTCTTTCACCCTACCAGGATGTAACTTGTGACTCCAGCCAGTGTAACAAGATGGAAGACAGCAGACGCACCTTGTGAAAACTCAGGTGGCACATGCTGAAGACTGAGTAGAAATTGCAGCACTTTCCACTTAAAAAACAAAGCTAAGGCACAAAATCTTATTTCTGTACAAAATCTTAATGAGTAGTGCAAAGACACAAGTTGTCTCTCATTCTGAGAAGAATCTGAGATTTCATAACACTTTGGGATGGCCAATGATATTTTTGTCAAAGAGAGAAAATACTTTCATTTACAATGAGATATGGCCATTTAGGAAAGCGTACCTTGTATTATTTCCAGTACTTGCAGCTCATTCATCTTTGGACAGTAACATCCTAGGAACGCAAGAAAACAGTCTGTCATGCACCCACATGTGTTTAATGTGTCACTGTCACAGAGAAGAGCAAAGTCCAAAATAGAGTATGCACTTTCGTACACACTTTGCCAACACACCTAACCTCTGAGCAAGACCCTCACCCTGAAACTCATGAGCATCTCCAGAGCCAACAACTGTGACAAACGTAAGGCATCTTTGCATGAGTTTGCAAATTCCTAATGTTTCACTCCTGAAGAAGGATTTCTGTATAATCCCACATTACTGCATGCAACATCTATGACCACTTCTTTCTAAACTGAGCACTGACCTTAATAAAATAGATTTTATTTATAAAACCAATGAGGAAGAAAGGGAATTCCTTTGTCAGAATAAAGGCAGAGATAATGACCATAAAGTAGCATTTGCTATTTTTATCCTAGAGAGGCAATATTTTCTTCATTTTTTCCCCCTCATGAACAGACCAATAGCAAACTTATTCAAAGATGTAGAAACAAGAAGAGAACACAGCAACTTTATATTGCTGTTACCAACAGTTCTTTAAAGAAGGGTAGCAAAATAGATCTGATTAGAGTGAATATTGCACCCCTATTTGATTTTTCAAACTTTTTAGGCTACTTTTTTATCTCTTATTTTTGCCCACTCAAACGAGTGAGTGTTGATAAAAAGCAAAACAAAATAAAATAAAACAAAGCAAAACTCCAAGCATTTAAAAGGGACAGACTTGCATTGGTTTTACTGGGGCAAATCTTATACTTCTTTCAGGAAGAAACCTCTTTAAAGCCGAAGTTTTCTTACATGGCTAGCTGTAGTCATCCTTTAAAGTGGATATTTAGCAATCCTGATATGAAACCCGCGCAGTCTATGCTCCAAGTGCCAGTGCAGTAACTTATGGTCTAAAAATCCATTAGTATTATTGATAGTAACATGCAACCTGCAACACTTGCCAAGCCAACACTTGAAGCATCACAGGCTAAATCATATGTTTCACCACCTTTTAATTATCTTGTTACCATAAACTGAACCCTGTTTCCATGTAGTCTCTGGAAAAATACAGTTTTCTGTTGTTTGACCCCTGCTAAGTTAAGTAAAGGTGGGATAGCGTCAATTTGAATGGTGTCTTAGCAAGGGACCAGGGATTTAAGAAAAATTTAAAAATATATATATTGAATGGATGTATATAAATACAGTTTCCAGAGTTTTAGGTTTTTAACCAATTTCCAGGTCTGTCTTTAATAAATGGCTGTGTTTTGTTACAATTCCCCCTATGAGATCATCTGCACTTGAACCAAAGTACTGAAATGTCTTTTAACCAAGATGACTATTTTGAGATAAATTTACAGAGCACATTGACAGAAGCATGTTCTTAACTTGGGTTTTGGCACAGCAGCGCATTCATGGACAGGAAAGAAGGCAAAAAGTTTCCACACCAGGATTGGCAAAAGTTTTCTGAGGGCTAGGAGAGAGCCACAGCCAGAGCATCTCCTCCCAAGGGTTAGCTTCGTGCAGAGCTTTGGGGCTTGCCTGGCTCCATATTTTTGTGCTGGAGGGAGACTTAGTCCCTGCTGCCTAAAAGAAGGCATCTGAAAATGGACTGTTTTGTCTGCGTAGCAGTAAATAAAGTTTCTGCCTGATGACAGACTTAGGGAGAAAAAACAGAGGGATCAAGCAACCTGTCCAAGACAGGCTTAGGAAATCTCCAAGTGGTTCACAACCAGCTGACATTTGTAGAATAAGAGAGAGAGAGAGAGAGCAGCTGCAATGTGAGACTTAAGCTTGCTCAGTGTGGCTGCAGGGGTAAAGAAGATGGTGTGGCTACCAGTATCTCCACATCAGTATAGATTTTACCTTTCTCTTTCTGTAAAAATACTGTGCAGCAGTAAGATCATCCATATGAGGGGCTGTACCACTTCAGCTGTACCATTATACTCTAAAGCACATACTTACACATACACAACTGCCATTCACAAAGCAACAGATTTCCCTTACCTTTGATCCATCACTGAGACACATCTCACTCCTCAGTCACACACGGAACTGTGTATCTCACATAGCACTACATAATGGAGAAAGGAGAGGCACAAGATGTCCTGGGTGCTGCAGTTTTGGAGACACGGTCAGTGAGTGGGAAGGCATAAGAATGGCTGCGAGGTCCTGAGGAGACACAGGTAGGGAAGAGGTACAAGAGTGAACCTACCTCTGTCCCCTCTGGAAGGAGTGAGCCCGGATAGAGGTACCATGGAAAGAGAGTGACTTAAGGAACTTGTGAGTAGAAATGGTGTTGTTATTCCACAGAACATGGGCAGGAAGGCAGTAAAAAAGCAGAAGGAGCACTAAAGGAGCAAGTGGCGTGTAGAGGAAGCTGTCTTCCCCCAGAAAAGCTGGAGTTGGCAGGTCAGCATGTGTACCCAAGCTCCCCATCTCCCGAAGGGTGAGCTTTGGTCTCATGCTGTTGGGGGTTTAGTATTGGATAACAAGGGAAAATCAGGCCAGAAACATATAGCTTTATTAACTCTTGTGAAAATGTGCACAGGCCAATTTTCATTCTTCCTGCTTGGAAGCATCTTGGACAAGAGCTCTTTAATTTAGACAGCATCTCCATTCCTGAGGAATCCTGTGACAAGGATTCCTCATGAGACCAGAGGTTAGCTCTGTTGTGCTGCTTTAAAAAAGCCAAGTCTTATAGCTCATTTTTTCCTGTCAGCTCTGTTCAGAAAGGCTGCTTGTGTAGCAGATACAGATGGGTTCAGACATATCAGTCCCAGCTGTTGTGCATGACAGGAAGGAGAAGGAAGGAACTAGCAATCTGTCTGCCAAGGAAGAGCTCCTACACAAGAAAATCTTGGTGCTCGAGCCACTGGGAATTGTGGCTCTACCTACTACAATGGGAAAACAGGGTGATTTTATTTTTTGTGCAAAAGAAGGAAGGGGAGTGGAGAACGCATTTTGTGATATATCTCAAAGCCCAGTTTTAAACTGTGATCCACGCAGTATTTCCCACATAAACAATTCTATGATGTGATAAAGCACAGGAGTAGTGCAATTACCGTAGAGACTGGATGGCTGCACTAGTCCCTGGGGTTGCATGCTGGATATTGCAGTATTGTCCTCGTAGAGTAGGATACATCTAAGTGACTATGTCCAGACTCAAAGCATCTGACTTGCTCTCATGTGATGGCATTAGAGCAGAAGTTAGTTTTACCAGCTTGTTAAAGACAAGTTTTCTAACTCACTCTTGGGAAACATTTGAGAAATGGGAGTTTGTGTCACAGGAATCTGGTACAATAGAGCCCAATACGTTAAAACAAAGGAGGACAGGTGTGGCTGTTTTTGCATAAATTGGGCTTTAGGTGAATTAAGAGTTTTCATTGCTATTGCTTGTCAAGGAAACATTACCTGCAGCTGAAGAATGGGTTTTAATCAAATCCTATAGGCAGTATTACACTACTTTAATTACAGGCAGAGCTGCTGAAATCTGTATTTTGCTTATTCATGGAACAAAATTTTAAAGCTTTTCACTGTTGTCTGTTCAATCAAATCAAACCTGTTCTTTTGTATCTCTGCACTGACCATGGAACACCTTAGAAGTGTGGAGATCTTTTCAGATCAGCAGCTTCAGGTGTGATTCCTTCTGTTTCACTGTGCTTTCTTCTTCTTTGGCTGAGTGACACAAAATCTTATCAAAGCAGGCTTTTTTTAGTGACTCGGCAAAACTGAGCATTCTTGTCTTGATCTAACACACATGGATCACAACCGTTCTCCTGCCATTTTGTTAATTCCACTTCTGGTACCAGTATAAAATGAAAATCAAAAAAAGGTAGCCACACATTCCTTCTCATTGGAGGAAATTTGACTTATCTGCCCCCAAAAGTTTACTCTGGGGATTCTTTAAACAATTTCAGAGAAATTGAGTCTGTTTCTTGACTGAAATGCTCGGTACTTAGAAAAGGCATTAGGAAGAACTTTGCAGCTCTGTGAACAGTGAAGCAAATAGAACAGATTTCCTGGGAAGCCTATACACTTTCCAACACTGCAGGTCAGTAGGAAGAAGTGACACAAGCAGCAGTCAGCGGTTACACAATTCTTCCTACTCAAGGGTAGGGCAATGGAGTGGATGGTCATTCTGTTCTCTGTCTGTGAGAGGACAAATGTTCAGCCAGAAACAAACAGGACAAAGATTTCGTGTGTTGTTCTCATCAATGATCTCATTGCTGAAAAGGTCCTGAATAATCAAGAGGATTATTTAAATGACTGTTAAACATAACTTTAAAGTAGCTGAGCTAAGTGAGTAAGTATTCGTTAAAGGTTGCTAGTTGCACTTTGTGTGATGAAATCCTCAGGGATACTTTACTCACATGCTTTATCCTAGATGCTAAATAGCCTTCTGAGTGCATTGAGTTGAAAATCATGCAGCATGGTGAGGTTAGAAGAGCATTAGGGCCATATTTTATGAAGTGAGCCCAAGGTTTATGTAAGTGGCCAGCTAGTCAGAAGGAGCAATTCATCAGGTTTTCCCTTTGCCTCTCTCCTATATTCTTATGTGAGAAAAAAAAAGATGATGTGATCCAGATGGATTGAGCATGCTAGTCAGATTATCCCCCTGGATGCTGCTTGTCTGCTTTTACTTCTCGGACAAAAAATCAACTGGCACACCCTATCACATGCAGAAAAGAAGGCAAATGTATGTAGGGCAGTTACATTAGAACCTTTTTTTATGAAACAAAAATATACACAATAGGTGACCTTTGTAGGTAAATATAGTCCTTGAATATTGGCACTGACAACTAGAAACAGAAGATTTTGTGAATCACTATTATATCTAAGTACCTGAAGAATATAAAAATAACTTTAAAAAACATATATTTATGGGTAGCTCATTTTCCCTTTTCTATGGTCATCCCCCCAATCAAAACTATGTACAATCTGAGATGGCAGCTGCCTAAAAAAATATTTGCGTGCCCCACACCTCAGATTTTATCTGCTTTGTGTGCTATTTAAGCTGCTTTCTGGAACTAAGTGTTTTTTCTTAAATCACCTCTAAGAAATGCTGATCAACTAGAAGGACAGACATTCCTTTTTTATGATTTATACACAGAAAAAAACTATGCCTTTAATTTAGAGGCAAGAAAGCAGCTTTTAACTTTTCCTATTGAGGCAAACCCTATCTTAGCTACTTAAATTTATTTTAAAATGTCAGTAGAAAAATATCACGATCTGCACTGAAGGAACTGCTGTCTGTCTTACAAAGGCTAGCTTAGGCAGTTGGACCTTCAGCTGACAAACCTCTGTACCTTTCATTGGAGCTATTGCATTTTACGCCAGCAATGGAGCTGGTGCAATATATACTGTATCAAAGAACCCCAACAATCAGTTTGTGCTTGTATTTGAATGTCTGTCTTACAGTGGCTTGAACCTTGAGAACCTGAAGTTCTTCAGCATTACCCAAGGGAGCGCGTTTGTCCCCACTCAATGCCACATAGCATTGCTGGGTGTGAATGGAGAGGTTCCTCCGCTCCTCCTGGAAGGTGGCCTGTCTGGATCTGCTGGAGCAAAGACTCATAGAGTCTCCTTCTAGAGAAGAGAACCCTGGAAATGGGGGGGGCTGACCTAAGAACGCTTGTGCCTGTTTTGCCATATCTGGTTTGGCATCCATTGAGGACACTGTCAACAAAAGTCGCTCCAGATTTGCCAGAGCATTCAGCTGATGTGCTAAGTTGCTGCCTGCTTCTTCAGGGTAGTAGAACCTCAAACAAAAGCAACACAGTGTATTAGTGATGATCATAGCTTTTTCAGGCTGTGTAGCAACACAAAACACCTATCTTATAGAAGAAGATTAAGAGGTTAATTGTTCCTTCGATGCTGCATGACTTATAGATAAAAATCTGAAGGAGGCTTTTTGCTCCTTGTGCCTGCGTGTTGCTTTTCATTAAAACTCAAGGACACATGCCAGTGAAAGACTGCATTAATTCACAGGCACGGCTTTATGGTAAAGATTTACAGTGGGATTGCTAGGAGGCTGTGATCCCTGGGAAAAGGAACTCAACAGACTGTTGGAAAATTAATTCATGTATGGCTCAAGGTTGAACACCGGGAGTGGTGGATCACTGAACAACCTGTGCGAGGGCTCTGGAGGCACAGTGGCACTGCAGAGCCGGGATGCTTGCTCCAGGGAAGGGGTCTGGACATTACAACTGAGCACCATAAGCTTGCATGACCTTGAGCTCTTCAGGGCGTTCTTAAAGTTGTGCAGTCCTCAGCAGCATCCAGGGCCTCATATGGTTAAGGAGGGACCATCAGGTCTTAAACACGTGCTTAATTTTAAGCATGTGAACAACCCCACTGACTTGTGGTTAGCATATATAGAGGTGCTAACTACATGGAAACCCACATGGCTGAGTTGGACTCTCACTGCAGCCCAGCTTGCAGCGTGCTGCCTTCTGAGCAAGCAGATAGGAGGGCAAATGAAGCATTATTGCAATAGGTACTGGTTAATGCCATAACTTATTATAACTTGGCAGGCATCAATATCATGCACCAGTTGTGTCTCCCTGCCTGCACACTCAGCAAATTGCAAGAGTGTTGCAGGAGTGTCACTGATTTGGTGATTTTGCTTGTAACAAGTCTGCTGGCAAGAGCAGGAGCTAATCTCTCCTCTCCCTCACATTTGTCTTTCAGCTGGAGGGAACCATGCCAGTCAGTATGTTGTAGATTATTCAGATCCAGGCAGGAGAAATCAAAATCAAAAGGCAAGTGAATGGGGGTGGGAAGGAAAGGCTTTGAATCAAACATGCTCTTTATTCTTTTTATTAAGTGCCAAGAGCTCTCTCCTGATCAGAGTGGAAGCTGTCAGCACTTGAAACCCTCTCCTCTGAGTCCTCCAGGCCTCTCTCTAGGCCTGCCAATAGGATGGGTGGGAGACTCATCATCTTCCTTATGTACCTAAAGTTAATCACCTAAGCCCAGGTTAGTCACCTCTAGTTTCCTGGAGAGAAAAAGCCTCCTTCAGGTGCTGTTCTTCTTGCCTTAGGGTACCTAGATGCCTGTTTCTCTTCACTGGCTATAGGAGGAGGCTTGTGTGCCTTGATCGGTCTCAGGTTATTGAACTTTAAATGTCTGAAGTTAATATGAAAATTCCCTCATTAAATTCTGAAAGAAAAATATGAGTAAACATACTGGATAAGACCTATGTTCCACCTACACAGATGGACTATTGTGTGCCTGTGTCCAATAGTAGGTGGCTGGGAAGGACAGAGAAGCAGGGTGAGGCTACAGAATACTTTCAGACCTTGGTAATTTCTTGTTCAGGGACTTCATCCCACCAAGATCCTCAAGCAAATTTTTCTTGAGAAGTTAAAATCAGTAACGACCAGCCCAAGATAGAAACTTCTTGACCCCAACTCTGCTTTCAAGTATCTGTGTGCAACATTAAATCAGAGGTCTGTGAGTAGCTTTGTGCACACCCTGAGCACAGCCTGCTGGAAATGCCGAGGTTCATGAACATCTGAAGACTGCCTAATTTCACGGAGATACACTGTACATGAAGATTTTCTTGCGTAGGCACAGATGTAATGGATGTCAATGGAGATTTAGGATTGCCTAAACTTGTGCCATTTTATGTTCCTTTCTATATCCCATCTTGCCCCTCTATGCCACTCTACCAAGGTGTGGGTCTCCTGTAGTTCTGCACTCTATCTATGAGCCCTATGCAGATTTCTCACATGCTTTGTAGTGTCTCTGATGGCATTAGAAGATATTTGTGATTTGGCAACTGAAACCTGCTGCTGGTGGCTGGTTACCTGACATGCTAGCAGGGTGCTCATGGCTGTTTCAGTTCCATGGGCTATAAAGAGACCTTACAAACCTGGTGCATATAGAGAGAACTTCACCACAAACTAGATCGTACTGCAGGTGTCCACTGCCTACTCCTCTGTTTGTCGAACATAGTTCTTTAATGGCAGTGTTAAAGCCCTGTCTCTCCTTTTGACTCATTTGATTTTTAAGACTAATTAGGAAATGAAGATAAAAGTTTCACAGTTAAAACAAGAGCAAACTGAAAGATGTATATAAAAAAAAAAGCTCCAAACAGTAATGGTAATTACTGGTAACCTGACCAGGCTGCTCAATGAGGTCAGTTCCAGCCATCCTGTGCACAGATGCATCCCTATTCACTAATGCTAATTTAAAGGAAATGTGAGTTTTATCTTGCACGATCCCTGCCTTTCCCTTCCAGTTCAGTAAATAACTCCATATTCTAATGCTTACACACGATGCACATTTACCAGCTGCGTACTTTGATCTTCACGCTGTGTTATTTCACCCTGGTGTTTCAAGCTTTGCACTTTCTGGTATGAGAATATTTCAGCTTCTTCATCTGTGCTAACACTTTCTATGGGTGTGAGAGGTGTCTGCTGTACCCCATTCCTCCATGTCTGCAACGCTTCTCCATGTCGGAGAGTCTGAGGGCTGAAGCCAGCAGAGAGAGAAGGCAGCCAGTGTCTCCTGTGTGCCCAGCCCTGAGCACAGCTTTTCCCAGCTCCTGCACTCTTATCAGTTCTATTTTCCTATTCCATCATGTGGGGAGATGGAACAGGTGGGATCCTGTGAGGGGTGAATTTCCTGCTCATTTCCAGTCTGCCTCCCAGTGCTGGCATGATCCATCACTGTGTGAGCACCTCTCGGCCCACTGAAGTGCGGAGGAAACCCCACAGGTTTGAGTGCATCCACAACAAGCTAAAGACCAAAAAGGGAAACTAAACTCTCTTTGCTGCCAGAAATTTGTCTTCAGTAGTCTTACTGCCTGCTCAGAAACTAGTAGCTTTCCTTTTCAATCTTACTTTTTTATGGTTGGGCTTAGCCCCAGAAATTAAAATAAGCATTTCTATCACCTTGTTCTAAGTCCTGGGACAAATGGACCCTCCCTGTCGCAGAAAGGATCTCTGGTGGCATGTGCAGAGGAGACAGGTGAAGGTGTGAGGCCTCAACCTTCTCCTACAGGCAGCTGCTATGGCTGGAGTCCAAAGTGGAGGATGCCTGTGTGTCTTGTGCCCTCCTCGTCCATGATGGTCAGATCATTTAACCTAAGCTGTGGCAAGTCCCTATCTGGATGAACAAGAAACTGGGGGCCTGGGTGGGGGTCTGCATTCCCAAAGGCACTAACAGGCACTTGGAAGCAATTTCCCAGTTATTCCTCACATTCTGAGCCATTCCTTGGATCAGGAAAATAAATGTGTGTTTTCATTGAAACTTAGAAACTGCGTTCTCACTTCTTATGTCTGTCTGAAGGACAGCTGAGCTGCTAGTTCTGGTGATATGAGCCATCAGCATCCAAAAGGCTCAGATATAAGGGTGAACATTTTCCTCTTCCTATCTGCAAGAGTCAACACTGGAAGTTTAAGGGTTTTGCTTGCCAGACTTCAGTTCAAAGCCAGATGTGGGCTGTATTTTTATCTTATTTACCAAATATTCTTAGAATTTGTCTCTTCATCTACAGCATTTTTTTTCTTGTCTTCCTCTCCTTTTCATCCTCATTAAGGTTCTAAAGTCTGTTTTATTTGTTGGGGTCTAGAACCCACACATTTTGTCAGATGACATTTCTTTAAGTTGACTTTACACTCGAGCGGATCACTTAAAAGTAGTTCATTCAGTACAAGAGAGCCTGTTTGCCGACACAGAAGTTAATGTGTCAAGTTTCCAAAGAAAACTGCCAGAGCTGACTCTCTATTTAGCTGTTAGAGCTTTCCTTTTGTAAGCCAAGGATGTTTATGTGCATCGTAAATATATGGGCATCATAAACATTCAGACATCTGCTGGGAAAAACACAAGTACATTGAAAGTTATTCCAATATGTTCAGGATTCCTGGTTTTCAAATTATCCAAGAGTCCTCAAAACAAGGACCTGTGTACAAAGGTCTTCTCCAATGTCCAGACTTGATGTCCGGAACCCAGAATTCAATCTACCATGAACAGATCATTCCAACATACTAATTCACTAGCCTCCATTTAACAAAAAACAACAATCCTCTAATTTCACACAGGCTCACTCATCTGGAGTTCTTCCTCATCTTGTTTAAGTCTCCTTGCCAAGAGTCATGGGGAAAACTCTTACAGAGTCCAAAAAATTTATCCCAAAACAAAAACAATCTTTTATTTCCAACATTCCAAATCCCCCCAGAAAACCCAGCTAGCAGACCAACAACGTTTGTAAAATTGTCATTACAAAATTAAACAAACCATGTTAATTTTCCATTTTTGGTCCTTCACAAGTAAGAAGATCAGGGTGAGGGGTAGAGGCAGGGCAGGGTAGGGGGGATCTACAGGTGAATGGAGGAGGGGGAAGGAAATGTAGGTCATGTGTCTGGAAACATTTTCTGACTCTTCCAGTGAGAGACATGTCAAAGAGGCCTTTCCAAGACAGAGAGGAGCAGGAGGCTTTTGTCTGTGAAGGGCCCTCTCCAGTGCGGTGCTGGTGGAGAGCAGGGTTCTGTGTGTGGGCTGACTGCCTTCCCACACCTGACCTCTGCAGGCAGATGCACCAGCGGGGCTCCCCAGGTCTGGGCTGTAGCAGGGGCAGCAGCCGTAATGGCAGCATGGCATTTAGCACATGCTGTGCAGGGCAGCCTGGATCCTGCCTGCCTATGAAACCAGCTGTCGGGAGGGCAGGCTGTGCCCACAAACCCATTCACTGCCCTTTGCACTTCAATAGTTGGATTAAAGCTGTCTAGGAAATGTGTATGCATAGAAATACAGCTATATTTCCCAGCTACACTAGAACTTCACTTCTGTCACCTGCAGACAACTCTCATTGTCAACAGTGAGCCTATCTGAGTCACAGATGTGCTTGGAGAAAGCTGTATGCCCCACAAATGGCAGCAGTGTTGCTCCTGTGGCCTCATACCAGTGCGGTTGTGCTCGATGTGCTATCAGCCCTAACAGGCCTGAGCCCATCTGAGATGTCTGCACTTAGAATCATAGAATTGTTAGACGACCTTTAAAGGTCATCCAGTCCAACTGCCCTGCAATGAACAGAGACATCTACAGCTAGATCAGGTGGCTCAGAGCCCCGTCCAGCCTGGCCTTGAGTGTCTCTCCCTTTGACCAGAAGCACTGGGAAGACCAATAAGGCTGATACTAAGCTGGAAATAATGCCAGCAGTAACACTGAGCTGTGTGCTGCCCACCCCCATGAGCACATCTGCACTGCTGCCCCCAGAGCCCTGCCTGTCAGGATGTACATTGCCGAAGTCCAGCACTGGTCCCAGGTGGCTCCCTGCAGTCAGAGCTAATAAAGCCTCCTGGCAGACATAGCAGCGGAAGATGTGATGCAGATGCTGCTCACCAGTTCTGTCGGGGATAGCCCAGATCCAGTCAAAGGAAAGTGAAACCAGAGCTGGTGAGTCTGGTTGTACTACAGTTGCCCCACTGCCGCTGCATGGTGCTCCCAGTAAGGGCTGCCAGCAAAGCAGGGCACCAGCCCATCACTGCCCTGAATAATGCAGAGCAGACTGCACTGCCTGCTTCCCTTGTGGGAGCTGTCTGAAGGCAGATCTTAGTGACCAAAGTCAACAGCCTCAAGCAAGCACAGGGCTTGGTACTTCTGATTATGGGGTCTTCAGGTGCATTAATAAAGTAAGGGTAGGATTCACCTCATCTAGCAGCTGAGAAAGGAGATCAGGCTGCCTTTACACAGTGAGAAAAGGGCACAACATAGCTTCTAAAACAGAGATGATTTGCTTTGTGCGAATGCATGGTGGAGCAGGATGCAACTAGTTCTCAGAGTCCAGCTTTTCAGATCTTCTTTTCTAAAATGATAGTTGAAATTTGCACACATTGATCCATGTCACAGCAGATCCAGTCTTCCCTCCTTCAAGCAGCACAGATTCCAAGTGGAGGAAATTTCTTACAACATCGTGGCCTAACATACACAACCTTTGCTCTTTCTTATTCTCAACCACTTGAGATTTTATGGGCTATTATTTCAAATTCTGAGCACAGAGGAGCAGGAAACGGTGTCATTTTGAGTACCCAAGATCAGAAAAACAACAGCAGAAACCTCTTGCAGCCCTTACTGTTGTCTACAATGAGATGCATATTTTTCTGAATTGAAGAGGATTGCTTATAAACAAAAAATCTCTGTTTACGTGTCATCTCCATAAAAACAGATTCTAAAGTCACTTAGATGTTTAATAGATGCTACATAGCCAGGATCTCCTTTCCTTCTTCCCTCTCACTTAGAAGCATCTGTGAGTTCCTCACTTCAAGCCACTGGCCTACAAACAAACCTCAAATAACCGAGTCCTCTTCACAATCCATCTACCTTCTCTGCACGTGCATTATCATATGAACATAGCTACTGAGTAATCATGATGTTCACTTGGAGATTAATTATTTTTAAAAAACACGTCTTGCTAGAAGTATACAGTAAATATTTGTGGAAGACATTTACATTCTTATTTTTTCCAAATATAAATAAATTGGGTCAAAAGAGGCTGTTACATTAGCAGCTGGCAAACTGCTCACTTAATCCGTCTTGTTTCCATAACTGCAGAGCTCACAGGGCAAGGACAGACACGGAGCATGGACAGGCTTTCCTCTCAAATAGTTGTGATCTCATGTGTGTTCTGGTTTCAGCAGGCAGGCCTGGAAACCCCACACAGCCTTTTGCTCACCCCCCCTCCTCCTCCCAGCTGGGATGGGGGAGAGAATCGAGAAATAAGGTAGAACTCGGGGGCTGAGATAAAAACTATTTACTAACAGAAAGAGGAAAATAGAGTACAATAACAGTAATGATAACTATATACAAAATAAGTGATTGTACAAAGCAATCGCTCACCGACCGCGACCGATGCTCAGCCAATCCCCAAGCAAACGGGCCCTCCCCGCTCACTTCCCTTCCTTATATTACATGATGTCATATGGTATGGAATATCACTTTGGTCAGTTTGGGTCAGCTGCCCCATTCTTGTCCCCTCCTAGCTCCCTGAGGCCCCCCCAGCCTCTTTACTCTCCTGGCAGAGACATACAAATGTCCTTGGTTCTGTTCAGCGCTGCCGGGTGTTATCAGCCATGTTTTCTTTCTAGAACCAAAACACAGCTTTGTAGCAGACACTGAGAGAGAAAATTTCAGTTAGAAACTAAGACAATGTGCAAAATGCACACCTGCAGATGCAACCTTAGTACAAGTTACATTTTACTAACAGCTCTTGCCTGGCCTCCTGAGAAAAGCCAAGGACTGCAGTGTGATTTAACATGTGTATTCTGCATCCTGCTCCTTTTCTCCATGGAGTTGCATGGGATACTTAAGTCTGACTTTACCACTGACTTTACCACTGAAGTCAGTGGTAAAACCTCTACTGACTTCAGGTGGGCTCTGAGCTATATGTTCTGCTTGGCCTGGTGGTATGCAGCTCTCCTTTTCCCACCTAGCAGGCATCTGTATTGACAAGCGTGGCCCAGTCAGCTCCCCAGTCCTTTTCTACCTTACTACCACCACTGAAGTTGGTGGTTTGGCCATTTTAAGCTCAGTTCCCAAAACTAAAACAATTCAGATCAAGTGAAGCAAGAGAGTTAAGTATCTGAATACCTGGCACACCACACAGTTGAATGTGGCCCACCTTCAGTTCCAGACAGGCTGCTGGTGATGAAGTTAATAAGCTAGGCTGACATAGCAGGAGCATAGTTAAATGGTCAAAGTAGTACACATACAGGTGTTGAGGGAGGACAATGCCAAAGTTTCAGTGTATTTGTATTTGCCATGAAAGTAAAGACAAATTGAAAATAACTTGAAAGCCCAGCTTCTCATTGTGTGCTGTGAGAGGGCAGAGGGTTAGGTCTGGCTTCCCAGGCCTACAGCCATCTCTCACGTCTGGATGTCAGCCGGTATCCCACTGCCGTGGGACAGCCTGCAGCATCAGAGCTGTAAGAAGTCTTGCCATCATTTCATTGCTAGGTGGTCCTTAAATCTGCCAGAGGAGCTCTTTCCAGCAGCTGGCACCTAAGGATTCCAGTTTTTAATCTTATCTTTGCAGATAAATGGCATATGTAGACAAGAATTTGAAGTTCCCAATCCTCTCCCAAAGACAAGCACCTCCAGGGCCTTGTTTGCTCACACTGGTTTATTTAAGTCTGCTGCTTCTGGAGCAACAGCAAGCCTTATTCTTACCAGATTCACCTGAGATCACACCACACACCCATCAAAACATGAGAGCTTGCACGCAGCCATGCAAACACAGACAACAGATGCACCTGGTAGCCAGGCCAAAACCAGAGATTTTTGTAAGTTCAGTATAGAAAGTGGCTGGCTGAATTCTTCATTGTGTATCTCAAAACAAATTATAGAAATCTGTCTATTATGGAAATAGACTTAAGCTGAGATGATTTCCCTAGGTTTTTCAATGTCCTTATGTTCTTCTTGTCCACCAATAAGCCAGTTAATCAGCACTCCAAAATGTTGTCCTTCATCGTTTATCTCTCTTCATAGACAAACATTTCCCTAGAGTTTTTCTGGTTCTTATTTTATTAAAATGAAGTCTCGTGGTATCTCTGAGGACTTCACTTGCTTTCTCTTCCTACTGTTGAGTTTATTAGTAGACAGTCTTACAGATTTCAGACCTGATTAGCTCCTATACCGCTGAGAATGCAAACAAAACATCCTCCAGCTTGCCTGCATTGAGTTCCTTTTATTGTGATAATTCTTTGGAATGTGATTTTCTTTTCTTTCTTACCTTCCTTCCTAAGAAGCTGATTTAAATAAGTTTTCTTGACTTTTCTCATTCCAATTTTTTATTGGCTCTATAACATCTTTCAAAAGCCATGTACTCAGGTAAGTTTGTGGCTACACCGTCTTTATAGACATTGCTCATAACATATTAATGCAGCAGGTGACCAAACTGGCATCTGGAGGACTGTCAAAAAAAAATTATTTTCCCCATTTTGCGAATTTATGGCTTCACAGGTCTATTGGAGATCCTAATTCAGCAAGTGTTTGCTCTACTAGTTCTGGTTTGAAAAGTTCAGAAAAACAATTCCAGTGAGACTTCAAGCCAAAACAGCAGAAATATTGCACGTGGTTTTCATTCCTTAGAGCTTTCATGTTCATATCCAAGGGCTCTTGCAAGACCAATTGCCTTTGAGGTTGACCAGCTTCTTCAAATTCGGTGTTAAAATTACATCTCTTTGCACCCATCAAGTGAGAAAAATCTATTTCAACATCAGGTCTATGTGGATTCACTAGTGATTACTTTCTCCAGAAAAGGAAGCGATGCCTAACTTAAGCTTACTTGGAAATGATGAACAGCACTTTTCATATGTGTTGCACATGTTTTTATTCTATGGGGAATTTCAAGGATCCTCAGGCAGACCAATTACAGCAGTGTCCCTGGAAAAATGATAGGAAGGAAACTATTATTTTGCCAAATTAAAAGGGTAATATATGCATGTTATAATAGAAATAATGCTTTGCAGTTTAGTCTCCTCTTAATCAACATCATACTTCAGCTCTTTTAGCTGATGAGGCATGCGTGTATAGCCAGGCTTTTGTCTTCCCTCACCGAATACAACTATCTCATAGATAATACATGGCTATCCTATTTTCTACCAGGATTCACATCATCCCATCAGTGGAAAAAAGTGACCTCAATTGAGTGCTGCTAAGTCCTCACAGCTAGTAGCAAAAGATTCCTACAGAACTCTTGGTTAAATGACACTTGGTTTGCAAGTGTCCACACACAAACGCTTTTGTCTGGCAAAGGATGGAGTTTTGCTGCATGATTGTACCTCTGTAGTTGTACAAAAAAATTGATACTCACTGGCCAGTATTTATTTCCATGTCTTTCAGGGTTCTTGCCAACAAAGATAAATAAAATAGATTTACTTAGTTTGTGCCTTTGGGTTTGTACATAGTAAGGTGAAGAGAAACCATGTACACACAAATACACTGCAAAATTATCTACTCTTTTGGCTCTCTACTGTCTTTAACACAGGCTGTGTAGTGAGGTCTGACCTCTTGTTCATGCACTACCGGTTATAAGGACTTTGTGTTGCAGGATGCTGTGCAACTTCCACCTATCACTGCAATCACAGGGTAAAAACTCCCATAATTAGTCAGAAGCATCATGGATCTATAAATACTGCAACAGAAGCTTTATTTCTTGCTGGATAAGCAGCAGTAGTAAATGTAACTTGAAATGAGAGTTCTGCTCTGAGTGGAGTCATGAACTTGCCCAGGGCTGCTTCCTCCCACAGTGGCTCAGCATCCTCCTTGGCAGCTTCCTGCACACCCTCCTGCTGGCCTGGCCACCTTGGCTCCCTCTTGCCCAGTGTCAGTCCTGCATGCCAAGGCCCCTGATCTCATGTCAGCAGGAAGATGGCATGAGGCTGGTTCCATCCATCTGTCCAGACCACAGCGTCTACAGCCCTGGCACAAAATGGGAGGTGGGATACCAAACAGCATTACAGTACCAAAGGCTTGAGGATGTGTGCCGGATGTAGTGATCCCACACCACTTATGCCATTATTCTCCATACCCTATCCACATTTGCCAGCAGATGGCACTCATTATATATTGGACTTGTCCAAAACTCACTTTGGTATGGTTTTCCAAAATGCAGTGAACAGAGATAGGACATGCTCTGTCCCTTGGTGTTTACACAGGCTGCTACATTTCACTTGCTTATCTCACAGTAGCGACTACAATTTCAGCTAGGTCTGTACTGGAAGGGAAACCGGAAAGGTGAGGAGATGGTGGCCAGAAATGTCCCTCAGCAACAGGAGGAGTGTGGTGTGGACTGCAGGGAGGCTGGGGCAGCCTCCTCCCTCCGGGTTGGGAGCCAGCAGCCATGCTGCCCGCCTCCAGGCCTTCTTCACCCAGCTACCCACATCCTGCTAAATGCCACCCCCAACCAGGCCCCTTCTCAGCTCTCACAGAAGGAAGGTCTAGGGAAAACACCTTCCTCCCCAAATATCCCAGGTGAGGCCAACTGACCTTCTGAAGCTGTAGCTGTTCCTGTAGGAACACTGCATTTAGGAAGATGATAATAATTAATTGTAGCTAAACCATGAAGCAACAGCAAACTTGTGTCCATCCCTATAGTTTAAGAACAGACTTAAGAATGGAATGAGTAAGGCACCAGTGGTAAATTATTTTACCACCGGTAAAGCTGACTTATTTTTAGAAGTCAGCTTTATTCTTATTTTATTTTTAAAAGCTCCTCAGTGCCAACTCAAATGTCTGACAGTGACTTGACTGCAGTATCAGTGATCTCTTGTCACTAACAAAAGCACTCTGTTAACAACGACAGGTTTATTGAGGGCAAGACAGTGAATACAGTAAGACACTCAAAAGCTGATTTGAGCAATGTTATACTTGCAGATAAGTGCTGTCTTGTCTGGAAATTCTTTTCAAGCTTAATGCTATTGAAATCCTAAGTGACCACATACATCACAGCCTGACAAATGAAATATCATTTATCATCCGACTTTCAAGGAGTTAGATTATTCCCTGTCTTCCTGACAAAATATAAAATATATTGCTTGTCTCAGAGTGGTACTTATGTTAAAGCAGCGTATTAAACTTTCATAGTGATGAAAATAATCTTTTCCCCTATTCCCTCAATATTCAGAAAGGGCCCTTGAGAATTTGCTCTTATCTGAGCTCAGGACTGTAAAGATTTTTTTCCAAATGATCACTTCAGAAAGCTATAGGCCACCAAAGAAAGTCTCTTCAGAGTGGAAAAACTTAGACAACCTTAGTCAACACAAACCATCAGAAGAGATCTACTGGTACCACAAGGAATGGGCATGTCCCACTCCGAGCTGTCATCTTTCTGCCATCCCATGTGGCATGGTCCTCTCTTTGCCTACAGGCCCAAGTTTCTGCCCAGACAGCCTGAGGAAAGGCAATGGTAAACCCTCAGACACTCCTGCACCAAGACAGGAGATGAGCTGTGGGCTGCACCCCTGCCCACAGGCCTTGGAGTCCTGCCAGCAACATTGCTCATAACAGAGCCTTATCAGGCTTGTGCACTCTACGTCTTCGCACCACTGCTGCTGGCTTTGGTTTCACAGGTTTCACAACCTGGAGCCTGCAGCTATCTCACGCTGCACCTGCAGAACTTCAGCTTGGATAGTTGATTTTGCCACTGTTTTGAATCATTTCATTGGCTCCAGAAGAACACAAAACGGAGCTAAAAAGGCATTACTGTAAATGCATGTATCCATCTCCTTTGCTCAGGGCAGGATCAATGCCCTCTACTTCTGGCCTGTCATCATGCTGGCGATCTCATGTCCCTCCTAGAGAATCTGTTTTAGTGGCTGCTGGCCTTACTTTCAGAAAACGTTTCCTAATGTCTAACCTCAAACCTCTCGTCCTTCAGTACTCACTATCCTACTCAGAGGCAAGCAGATGAAAGAGATAGTTCTCTTTATCTGTGCAGTTTTAGGTGTCTGGATACAGTTACTTTTCCTTTCAGTCTTTTCTTCTGACAAGACCATACCTTTAATTCAACCTTCCCTAATTCTGCATGTCTTACAGCAATTCTGCCTATTCAATCCAATAAAACATCATTTTTTCCTGTAACTGTCTGATGCTGTTGATTCAGTCAGTCTGTCATCATGCCTAATCCCCAGATCTTCTTCTAGACATACAGCGTTACCAAATTATTCAATATTATATTGAACCAGATAATTTTTTTCTATCCAAGCATGACACCATACTTTGTTTGCTGGGTTGTTCCCTTCCTACATCATTTTAGACCTCAGCTTCAACTTGTCAAGATAATTTTGAACTCTCACCCTCCTCCAGCATTTTGGAAGTTTGGTAGCAAATCAAAATTTAATAAGCATATTCATTCTTTCATCTTTCCAGTCATTGAAACAGTGAATAGTGCTGTCCTCAAGAGAAGCTGTCTCATCTGGAGCCAGAAGCTCTGTTTCCCATCTTCTGGTGTTTCCTTCTCATTCTTTCTTACACTAGCACTTCTTTCTGCACTCCTGATCTGATTGAGCTTTGCCTGGCTGGCCCTTATCTAAGCCTGGGGCAACCCTGCCCCAGGTCCACCCCTTCTGGTCACAGGTGCAAGTGTTCTCCAGGCCAGTCACGCCCCTCCATCATGTGCTCAATCATCAGTTCAGGCCATGATCAACAGTTTCCATACAGAGGCTGATTCAGTACCCAGCTTCCAGTGCAATGCTGCCTCAGTAACAGCTACTCTATAAAAGTTATTCTAGCTCTTGAAGAGCTACAAAGTAAGGATGTATTGCATCTTTGCTTCTCCTCATTCTTCTTCCTTGAAGGGATGAAATTATTTGCCGTTGAGATATCTGTGTTAATTGTTCTTCAGCTCTTTTCATCCTTCTAGGAATCCTAACATAAATTATAAAATGTCTTTCTGATCTTTTTCTGGATAACTGAAATTATGCTGTGTATTCTGTAATTCCCTCAGCCTTGTTTATCCCTTTCTCTAAGGGAAGGGCACTGTATTTGCTCTTCCTCAATCTCCAGGAACACAGTCTGTCTCCCTCAAGCTCTGTTAGCTTGATGTAGCTCTGTCTTGACTCCTCAGTCGCTTCAGGTTGGGTCTGTGGCCTTGTGCACAACATAGCTGTTGTTGTCGGGATTCTTCTCCTTGCCATGTGGAAGACTGTCAATGGAGCTAGATTTCTTTTTGCCCTGGATGCTGTAGTCCCACTCCCATATATGACTCTACTTCTGAAGATGGAAGATTTAATACCCCAAAATATGCCAAAATATACATGGAAATGGCAGCCAGAGTATAACAAAGATTTCTGAGCTTTTGATCCATTTTTGTTTCTTTCTTTCAGGCTAAAAAGGTCAGTAATTTTAGCATGATGTTGCATCTCTTTCAATTTTGTTTCAAGTCTCAATACTCTTGTGCTGCTATCAGCCCTATGGTGTATCAAACATTTTTGCAAGCATCAATGTCTCATTCCTTTCCCTGTCTTGCTGATTCTATAGAAAAGATCTTTCCTTTCATTTTCTTTAAACTGATCCCCCTTCCCAAATATAAGCTCTGCAACTGGACCCAAGTATTGCTTTCATTGCATTCATGCTTTGCAAATTTTTTTATCTTGAATATCAGCGTTGCTGGTGGTCTGAGCATCACATGCTGCCTATTCCCATCTGCCTGTTCGTTTGTCTGTTAATCACAGCCACTTCCTTGCTGTGGAGTTCACCAGACTACTGGCTACCAGCAGCTTCATATACTGTGTGTTGGCAGACAATGCAAGGGAATTCCCATCTTGCAGATGCTGAACTGGCTTTTTACTGAGACAAGAGTTCCCAGAGATGTTATGATCAAGCTAGCACTCCAAGCAAGTACACGCAAGCCGACTTCTTTGTTTCCCTGTAAACTAATCTCATCTTGTCCCACCCTTGAATATTTCATGCAAGCTGTTTTGTTCAAGAATGGTAGAGTTCAGAAACCCCGATGCAAGCACCTTCCAGGTGGGGGAGGCCTCAAGTTGCTGTCCCTTGATTTGAACCAACTCCTCTGGCATCTAATTCTGTGTCTTGGTCTGTGGAGATGGTTGAGCGTGCACACAGACCTGAGACAGTCGTAATAAATCATACTATTTGCTGTGGAAATACTTGATGGCTCTGCAGACAGCTATGAAGGAAGCCTGTGGGTTTGGTGCCTAAATAAATAGCCCTCTTAAATGTTTCACTCACTCAATTCCTTGGGATGGCTCAGACTCAGAAGTGAGCAGTTTTACAGCCACTTCATAAGGGAGGAGGGCGGGAAGCTGTAATTAAACTATCTCCTTTTGGCAGCACAGCCCCTGTCACTCACACTAATGGGGAAGTTTGGTGCCAAGCGGGAAGGCGCACTTGGAGTACGAGATCCTCAGCACTCCCTGAGGACGTACAGTCTCTGAAAATACCTTCTAGAGGACAGACTGTACCTGAGCTTGGTTCAGCCCTCCTTCCGCTCTCCCTGCCCAGCTGAGGAGGAAGCAGGTGCTGGAGCTGTGAAGGGAATCTAACATGTATGCACGCACATTTGCAGCTATATGGGAAAGAGCTCTGTGCAGCTACATTTTTGGCCTAGCTCTTCAACCTCACAATTATTTTATATAATTTACAATACATCCAGCTTCATAGTTTTGATTGGGGAGCATTTCTTTCAGGGAGCCATAGGCAAGCTGAAAAATGTTAATCAGTTTTCACAGTGCTGGCTCACACTCTCTGAGCTGTCAATAGCATGCTCTTGAGTTGGCCAGACCCGTGGCTAGTTCTGGGTCACGGCTGTGTTTGAGTGGCTACACAAACTGGTAGGCATGGAAATGTTTGACTGAGGACTGATAGAGCCAACTTTCTGCATGCAGAGCTGCTGGGCCCCTCTAGCGGATGCAGGTCATCGGCACTTTGACAGGATTTGACTGAAGGGTTTTTGTAGACTGTAACAAGCATACATTACGGTAATGCTGACAGCCCTCCCACAGGACTTTCCTCTTGGACATTCCTTCATTCAGTGTTTCAACCTGGAAAGCTTATGCTTTTGTCTTCACCCAGAAGCACTGGCAGAGCAGAGGGGCACTCTCTCCGCTGATGTAAGGGCAGCACCATCCACCAGCCCAGACACGGTGTGCTGTTCGCCTCTGCATCTGTTACTCACTGAGCAGTGTTACCCACTGAGCCAGCACCGCTGCAGCTCCTGTGAGGGAATTCAGCCACTTTCAGCCACCGATTCTCACAATGACGTGGCTTTTCTGAGCCTGCTGTGCAGCCAAGCCCTGTGCCCAGAAATCATCAGTCAGATTCATTTATCTGACTTATTTTGAAATCCTTTTTCAAAAATACTATGTGTGATAGTTTTTCTTTTCCTTGCCTCCAAGTTTTTGAGCCTTCAAGACTGTGTTTTACTGGCCTGCATTTTTTTGGATCATTTTCTAAAGGAGATCAAGGCCAGCATTCCTCACTGTCATGGGACGGCGTCTTGAAGAAACGACATTGGATACTGCACTAAAGCAGTGACTGCTCTTTCTGCTTCCTCCATTCATTTTCCTCTGTGGAGTTGAGAGAAAGATTTGTGGAAGACTAGCTGCATTCTTCTAGTCACCTGAGGCCTCCGTTATTTGTCAGTGTTAGTGCAGTAGAAAACCTGAATAAAGTTGGCACAAGGGAAAATCTTTCTTTTGAGATTGGCACCCCAGCTAACCTCCCTAATTTACTGCATCTGGCTTGCCTACTAAAACACAAGACAAAGACATTTCCAGCATTTCAGGAACAAACTTGTCCAAAAAGCACCAGCTAGTTCTTACTTTATGAGACATTAGCTTGTCCATGACTATTCCAACACACCCTGTCATTCCAACAGTTTGTGCAGCCTGGTCAACACCCCTGATTCCCGAATGACTTCTGCTTTAATCCTCTTGGAGTGGGAATGCTGGCTTTATTTCTTGGCTCCAGTCACAGACTCTGTGGTTTTGGGGATATTTGAGTACCAATATTGGTTTTCTCTTTAGCTGTTGATGCTTTCCAAAGACTGTATATACAGTTAAACTGCCATTAAATGCAATATTTTTCAAATCTGTCTTGCTCATTACAGTATGAGATACAAGCTGAAACTGTAATCTGTATTAGAAGGCTGCATGTCTTCTAGTATTGGGTAATGGAGCATGCTGAAGATATTTCCATGTTGCCAAAAACAACAATAAAACTAAGAGACAGTGTGTCGCATTTCCCTTATAGACAGATCCAGCTGTTCTCAAGTGCCTGGAAAATCACAAGGGTGAGCAGCCGCAATAGTTAGTCCATCAACACTACTCATATGGCTGCCAGAACCAGCCCATCTGAACCTTCAGTAGCTCAATTTTATAGGCAGGGAGCTGAGCAGCAGTGGCCTAAATTGTCTTGAGAGTGCAGACTTTTTCTCCTGTCTGACCTGGGTTTCTCTTGCATGAAAACATAGACAAGAAGCAATGGGCACCCACTCCTTTTGTCCCAGTTTGGCAGTTGCCTTTGGGCAGCCCCATCTGGGAAGTGCTTTTGGACTTCCCTGGTGAAGAACACCCTGTGATGGGCTGAGATTTGCGTGAGCCCTGAGATGCAAGGAGGCAGGTAGTGTGTGTGCTGATGTGATAATAGGTTCACACTCCTGTGAAAGGCCAGTAGAGTCTATATTGCACACCTTCTTCAAGGCATATCCCAGACTGCAATAGAGATTGGTGTTCTCATCTTCAGCCCAAATTTGAGGCTTAGCTAATACCTTTTCTCTTTTGAGGCTGACCTTTCAAAATGCTTTTCATTTCAAAGACTGCCATGAGTTTTGGCAGCATAGATGAACTGGAGAGTCCTTCTGCCCTCCTACCCCAAGGCTCTTGTCAGTGATTTTTCTGGCTTATGGTGGTTTTGCAGCCATCCAGCACATTGATGTCTACAGTGGATCATTTCTGTTTCACAGCTGTGGTAGGACATGTTTTGCCTCCTCAACACAAAGCAGCAGCAGAGACTGGAGGGACCTGCCAGGGAAAACAAGGTCTCCCTGGCTGAGTGCACTAACATGCACAGAGCAAGTTGTGCAGCCGGCTTTGGCCCAGACAGGGTTCCATTAGGGCCTTCTTTCCACGAAGAGGCACAAGGTAAAGATGTTTCTTCTTAAACTCAGTACCCACTTTGCAATCAGCTATGAATTGCCTTAGTTTGGCAGACCTATATGCTATCATTAGCATTATTTGGTTGTGCTGCAATTTCACCCTCTTATGATTTCCTTCTTTTTTAAGAGACTTCACCAAGATGATGTCAAACAGCAGAAAGGGTCAAGAAAAACAGCATGTTCACCACACCCTTGAGTAAAGACGAAGCTGGATAAACTCAGGCATAGTTACCAACACATCAAGGAAAGGCATATTTGTTGGAACTTTTTAAAAGAAGCTAGTTCTTCATTTAGATTCAATTAGAGTTGGAAACCAATTCAGACTAAACATTTTAATTATGAATATAGTCCTTTTATGCCAGAAATTGCCTGTAAACAGACCATGACTCCTCCTGAGATACTTACTATTATCTGCATGCTTTCCACAAGTAAACATCTGTCTGTGACTGGCTCACAAGTTCTTTACCACAACTATTTGTTCACGTATCTGAGATCCAATATTTGAGCTACATGATTAGTTAGTCAAAGACATATTGTGTTGTCTGTCTTTTCAGCCACATCTGAATGTCTACAGGAGCAGCTTCAGCACAATGTTTGTTGAAAACAGCACATTTACATGATCATTCACTACTGCCTTGCAGCAAATGCTGTCAAAAATAGAGGTTCTGTCCCCTTCTTCCCAGATCAGTGACTGTAATATTTGCAAACATAATAAAATCATCATTGATTTAAGGAGTAGCCAAAATCTTTGCAGAATTCTTCACTCACTTCTGGTTTCTGCCTTGTCAACTTTAAATGCTTCCTCTCATTTAAAGGCTTTCAGTAATGGATCTTGAACAACGTTGTATTGAAAGCTTTTATAAACCATAGAGATTTGCCTTTCTGGTCCTTACAAGTGCCACAGACAGAAGCTGAAAGAGCTCAGGTATGAACCTGTTATGATCTTGCAGTATGGATAGGTCCCAGCTGTGTTTCAGAAATCGTGCTACATCTTTTGAGTAAAATGTACTGGAATTACCATGCTTTTTACTGTCTTCTTCAAGCAGATCTCATCTTCTTTTGTGGTACAAGATACAAGTCAGCCTTTATTGTCAGTATAACTAGATTTGCTTTCAAAATTATGACTGAAATACACAATTTTACAGCTGAAGGTAAGAAAGCATTTTATTTCCCTAAATGAGAGAACTGAAACTGAATGCTGGAGAAGACATGAAGGAGTTTTCAAAAGTCTTGTCTGGCTGTGGCTCTTCTCATGTTGAAATGCAATGCAATTCAGGAAGGAACAGAGTTTGATCCAATTCAAGCGTTTTTGAAAACCTCACCCAGATTTTTACAGTGTTACTTTGTATTATTCCAGTTTACCCACAAACTTGAAACAGCTTTTTGGCAATTACACAAGTTTCAGGACCTCTTGACCTAGAAAATGAACTGTTGAACACAGTTAAACATTGCCTTTAAGGTCTGTATAGGTTTCATGTTGAAATCTGCTGTCCTAGTTACACAGTCTTCTTTAAACACTAACTTGATTTTTGACATGTGTATGGTGCTACTAAGGCATGCAAATATTCAGATAGGACTTTTGGTTGGTTTTCTTGGCCTTCTTCACTTCAAGTTTCTAGAATTACCAGTACCACAGGCTTGGATTTCTCTGTCCTTGCAAGTCTATGTTCTGAAAACAAGAATTTAATTTGGTTTATAGGGGACAGAATGGTGCCTGTTCCAACCCACTAAAGTTAATAGGACAGTTAATAATGAGTAAGTGAAGAACTTGGCCCAGAATCTGCCTACTTGACAAGCTGTTTCAGGAAGAAGGTAGCTTATATTTAAAGACATTGTTACCAGAAGCATATAGAGGCAGGAATCTCTCACTACTATACTGGAAAATCTATATGCCAATGTTAGCACTTGAGCATGCATTGGATCTTCGGCTTTTTTAAGACTAAGTAAATATGAGTGACCATTAGTAAAATTGCTGTTTGAAATATTAGCAATTTTATTTTGGAAATTCTCTTCATTTTAGCATTTCGGTCAGAAAGAACCTGGGTCAGTTTATATCAGAAGATGTACAAATTTGGAGGAAGTCTTGGAGAATTTTACAGAGACATGTCTAGCAGTCTCCAACAGCAGAACTTGACACTTTGACTAGAGACTTTTTTTTAAAATTTTGTTTTGTTTTTTATTTGATTTGATTTTACTTTTTCTTAGTCCCCCTCCCATTCTCTCCACACCCATGATGGTAGTGGCCTGAGTCATTCTGAGAAGTCTGGATTTAAGTTATTAGAATTTCTGTTCTTCATCCTCTGAAAGCTTTGCCAAGGTGCTGGCAGCCTGAAAACCCTAGCAAAATCAGGGCCAAATCAACAGTCATCCAGCCATTTAACTTTGCAGTGCTGTCTAATCTCAGCAAACCACAAGTGTCAGGGAGTATTTTCCACCTAGAAGACCACAACAGTCCAAACTGCTTCTGGAGGGGAGCCCAGTGAGTTTAAGAAGAGCACAGAAGCAAGGAAATTGTAAGGACCAAGATATCTTTGTGTCACATGGCGTAATAAATCATTACAGGTTGCTTATATCTTTTGTGGGCTTGAGAGGGAGAGCGCTCCCAAGGGCTGCTGCCAAAGGATATCTGCACACCCCACATTTGTTGTTTCTGCTCTCCTTGGCCCAAGAGAAGAGGGTGGGAAGGACCTAGGCAGTCACACAGGGCCTCATAGTCCCATTCACTTGTATCCAGAAGCTCCACCTGCAGGAGCCATCCTTTCTCCACCCTGCCAGCACCTCCAGAGAGTGGGGTGGGAAGGGAGAGTGACCCAAGAGGCAGCCTGCCCACCTGGGCTGAGCGGGCGGAGGGCAGCAGCCCAGCCCCAGCTCTGCTGCTCCTTGGACCTGTGCTCTACCATCTTAGGGGCCGTGAGCAAGCCTAGCCTCTCCATCAAGCAGGACGTACAGCCAAATGGCTTTTGTGGTGAGCTGGGTAAGCATGCTTACCCGGTATGTGCTCTGGAGTGACTCATAGCACATGTCATCTGTGGCACTGAAAATCATATTTACTGAGAGATGTTGTCCAAACCAGCATCCGTCTGGAGAGAAGTCTCTGGTTTGGAAGGATGCTTGCAGTAAGCCTGGGATGTCACACAAGAATGTGTTATGATACTCTCTGATCTCCTTCTGTTAAAGTGATGAAGCAGCCAGACTGTTTCTCATTAATTTTGTGGTGCAGGACACTACCACATGCATCACTCCGTCCCCTCCTGCCCTTTTGACAGGTGTTTCACCAGCATCTGTTATTTTAGCCTCAGAGCACCCAGACTCCTTCATCAAAAGAGAGCAGTGGGAAGCAGATAGTCATGTGCTCTTTTAATGACTCAGGCATCAGCATGATGTCCATGGTGCTTAGGCTGTTAAAAAAACAATTAATACAGCTTAAAAAAGAGTGAAGTGATAAAAGCCATCAGCGTGATCTTGTCAAGAACTGACTGCCTCAGACTAATCTAGTTTTTTCCTCTAAAGGGATAATTCACCTGGAGAATAATGGAGAAGTTTGAGATTTCGACATTCTCCACCCTGATTTACTTATGTGAAACCAATCAAAATGTCCCAGTGGACAAGCTGTGCACACCTGGATGTCTAACCATGTGCAAGCAGCAGTCACCTGTGTCCTGCTGTCCAGCTCAGCAGACATGTTATGCAGGAAATCCAGAGGTCTGCACCATATCTTCCTCTTTATTTGCAGTTTGGACCTGGGCATAGAGAAAACTACTTTAAAACTTATTGGCAAGAGAAGAGAGAACAAACATCAACCATCAAATCTAAAATTATTTATAAATCACCATCGAGCCTCTCTCTTTTTTTTTTTCTTTTGGTTTAGCTGTTTGACCTTTCTCTATAACATTCCTGTCTGGCTGACTATCTGACTATTTTCCTTTTTATATCTGTTCTTGCAACACTTCTTATTCCTCTTTCACCAATTTCCTTCATTGCTGAATGTGGAGGACAAGAAGAAATTTGCAGCAAATGGGGTTGCAGATCAATATGAGCAAAGACTGTGTCTTCTGGGATGGGGAAATGTTGCCTTCAGTGATGGGGAGGCGATGGACTCCCCTCCACAGGAAGCTCTGAGAAGCAGACGTGACAAACATCTGTCAGGCCTGGTCTCAAAGTTCTGAACCAGATGTGCCTGAGGACTCTTCCAGCTTTGTGCTCCTACAGTTAACTTTAGGAGAGCAGCTGTGGATCCCATAGCTGCACAGAGGACGTGTCTCTTGAAGATCCAGAGCTATTTTATAAAATCTACTGCTAGATTTTATTGTAAAATACATTTCCAGTCTCTCCTCAGTCATAGGCAAACAAGTCACATTACACCTGTACATTGGGCAAAGAGAAAAGCCTCTCCTACTCAAGATTGATTGTATTTACTTAGAAACTCTTCAGAAACATGTTCATCTGTGCACTTTTGCTCTAGGTACCTCTGGTTGCTATTTCAAGAGCAATGAAAGAAAGTGGACATTTTTCACACCACATTGATCTTCTCACACAGGTCAGTGGTAAAACTGGAGCAAATTAGCTCAGCCAGCACTTTCACTAGCTGAGCAAGACATGCCAAAGCTCATGCTGGACTTCCCAGCAGTGAAGGCAAATTGAAAGATGCTGACCCAAGGAGGAGTAGATCTGAAGCCATGAAGCCCTGTCATGAGAGAAAAATGGAGAGAGAAAGAATGGCAAGTGATGATGCATGTGGTTGTCACCATCCCATACCTCCGATCTCCTCACTCCAGCGACTGCAGCTGTGGCACAGACAGTATACAATACACAGCAGGGCCCTGGCCATTTTTCTGTACTCAGGCATCCGTTGCCCTCCATAAATAGCCCTAGATCCAGCTTAGACTTGTCCTACTTTGGTGTCTGTGCATTACAAATTATGAATTATTTGGATTCTCCTTCATTCAACCCTGCTGCCACATCTGCTTGAGCAGAGCTCAACTGCAGATCACAGCCCTTAGGAGAGCCCAACTGGGAGAACCCAGTCAACACCATCTGTGGGAGCTGGGAACTAATTAGCCCAAAACCAAGTGCTGCAAACAGCATAATTTCCTGCATGCAACATAGTGTCTGGCTGAATTAAGGGCCTTCAAAGGCTGCACCACACTCTGGGAGGATGGTGTTTCCTGGGCACGTTCAAGTAGCTATTTATGTTTATGGTGCAAGAAAAGAACCTTTAGAAGCATTATAAATCTCTGTATTCCTACAATTAACAAAAAACTTATTGATGCCTTAGACTCTTATGGATCTGTAAGCCCTTTAGTACTAATCCTTCACTGTTTTTGTTCATGAGCAAAGTTCTCAAGAGGCTTTTTAAAAATGCGAGTAAACTGGCTGAAGAAAAGTACATCAGGTCAATCTCACTTGTTAAAAATAAGTTTTATCTAGAAAATGGAAAGTCTCAAACACTCCTATGCAATCCATTTTGGTATATGAAGATGTTTTCTCATTCATTCAGACTTAAGCTTTTCAAATAAGCAGAAAGTTTGGCAGCACCCTAAAATGTTCTAATTTGATGGCACTTCTTCCCTGGTCTGTCAGCACAAAATTTCAAAAGGCCTGCATCTCCATGGATGTGCCTGCGGGTGACTGGATGTCTCAAGGGACTTGTCAGAAGGTGACAAGCAATCATCATGTCTAGTTCTCAGCTCAGCATTGAGGATGGGCTTCAGTAGCTGTTACTGGCTGGATGAAGCAGCACCAAAGATGCTGAAGGAATGGTTTGCAGGAAACTGCATGGGATGTGTCAATCTTCCAGTAAGTGTTAACTAAGCTATTGTGGGAGATACTAAATACTATTTACACAGCTTCTTGGCAGACTTGGCCAGCCTGGATTGATCGTGGTGCTACAGGCATCTCCTTCCTTTGAGACTGCAGCAGTGCCTCTGCTCCTGCACAGCCAAGACCCACCTGCAATGGAGATGGTGGTTGCTGTGCACTGTTTGTCATCCACTACCTTAATTTTGGGAGCCCCACGCGCTCATCTCCCCCAGACTCTGAGATTTTGGCAAGATGGTACCGAAAAGGACACTGACAGGAAGAGCCATTCCCTATGTGCCCTGGACAGGGGAGGAATTTACACAACTTTCTTTTGAAACAGTTGCCACTTGTCCTTTCCTTTCTCTCCGTGGTTCTTTGCATATGGACCGCAGAGGATTATTATCAAAAGGAAGGCATTTTTAATGCTCGTCTAAGACACCTCCATCACATCTTTATACTCTACCCCAGCTGCATGCTTTCCCTCCGTTATCTTTCTGGTATCAGCAAATGGAAAAGTTTCGAGATGACTGTGGCTGGACCTGACACAGAAGCTGGCTTATTTTAGCTGGGCTGCTCTAATTCTGTGGTTCAACACTGGCAGCCAGCCAGAGAGACAAAAAATGAGCATTATTATTTCCAAATGAATTCCCAAGAGTGCATTCAATTAGAGAGGTTGTTTTTTGACCTTTTGGAGGCTTCATTAAAAGCCCCTATCACTTTTCCAGAAAAAACAATTTTGAAAACAGATGGGAGTAAATGAAAAATTTATGCTTGCAATGCCACGTGGCCGAAAATGAGCAGTCTTGAATGATCTCTGCTGTGTACCACCGTGTGCAATTAAAAGGATGCATATGAAGCCTTCATACTGTGAAGTGCAAAGACTTGCCCATAGCCTACTGGGAACCTCCCTGTGAGACAAAGACATACACCCTGTTAACTGAGCTGGTATGGAGTTCTGCATGTAGGCTATAAAGTGACTCAGAAGCAGGGAGCTTGTGGAGGCTGGTATTAATCAGTATGTGATGATACAGAGCAGGAAAAAATACAGGAAAGAATTATTTCTTAGAAACAGCTTTATAAAGCACATAAGAAAACTCTAAGAAAAAAGTAGGAAATAGGTTTGGGAAAGATCCAAGAAAGTTATCCCAGGTGCCTAAACTCTAAGAAATGCTAGAGAGATGGGACAGTTGTCAGGTCAGTAGTGCAGGACAGCATTCAGAAGAGGTGACATTACTCACAAAAATTAAGTATTGCTTAATAGGCACGTGTGATCCTGTGTTATTTTTAGCCCCTGTGTGACTCTGCCTATATCCCTTTTGGATCCAACCTAGAGGCCCTTCTGATATCTGGAAGAGTTGTTGTCCAGCTAGTATAGCTGGAATGTCCCACTGGAGCTACTCTGCACTTCCACCTGTGCAATGCAATGTGCTGTGCCTGCTACGTGCTTGAGGCTGGATAACTCTCTCCTGGTTTATTCTCAATAAGCTGCTTGCTGTCCCTGAAAGTGAGCTACAGCCTATCTCTTCTTCCTCATTGGAGATGAACTTAAACCAAGCACTTCAGACAGCAAATAAATTTAAATTGAATTCCTTTAATCTGGTTTGTCTCTACTCCTTCATGTGCTCTATCTAATGTTCTAGTGCATTGTTTGTGCAATGGGCTGTGGCAGAAAGAATTCAGGTACTTCGTATGAGCTCTGCAGGCAAAACCTTTCACTCAACTACTTGAAATGTGAGTGAATGAAATTGGTCACAATCCATTGCACTTCAGATAACTGTAGAAGAGATTTGGGTGTCAGAGCAGGACCAAAATACAGTCTTATTCCTTGTTGAAGTCAGAGTAATAATACTAGATGAATATTGTGCAGAGTTGTGCTGCCAGGTCTTGCTGAGCAAGCTCACAAGTTCAGTGCTGCATTGCATAGGTCATGCCCATGACAACACTTAGTTGTCCACCTATCCTTAAAAAATAGTTTGGCCTTTACGCCACAAAAAGAATATACATCACCATGCTGGTGCCTTCGTCGTTAAGACCACTTGATGTAGACTTTTGCCACAGAGCCTTGCCATTTTCTTTCAGTACATGCAGAGGAGGCACCTAATTCTTCAACACCTCAACTTACTCATGATTCATGGATATTTTCTCCAAAATGGTTCCTGTCCCTATCTCCTTCAGAAATCTTTGCAGATATCCATGTCCTCGGTTGGCATTCACACCATGCAGGAGAAGGGACTACCTGTTATCCATAGCACGAGTGGGGACTCTGCTTCACCCCAGGTGACAGGGCTCCTCCAAACCACACTATCCGAGGCTGCGAGCACCCAGATAGGTGAACCATGGAAAGGGAAGTGTTTTTCTGGTCTGCAAAGAGAGCATATGTTTAACTGTATGGAGAACATATGAATCAATTTCCTTATACCCAGCTGCTTGCTTTGTTTCTCTGGAAATATTCTTTCAGAATCATTAGTGTCCATATGATGGGCAACAATATGGCTAAACTGAGCTTTGTCTGGAATAAGATTAAAAGGGTTACTTTACTATGTCAGTTGTGGTCTATTTCTGCTGGGTAAGACACATTTAACAATCCTTTTGTCACAACTGTTAGGTCATAACTTTTGACATTTGCAGCTGTGTATATGTCTAAATGTCAATTCTAAATATAAATAAATAAATAAATCCAAGACCATGCCTTCCTATGAAAAAGACACTTCTTAACATTTTTATTTTTAAAAATCTTCACTTTATTTAAGGTGTGAACATTTGAAAAGCATTCCCTGACCTATAGCTTTTTCTGTGTCCTTTTACAACTAGTTGGTAGTTCTTCCTGACAGGGAATGATAGGGAAGAGGGAAGGAGGAGTATTTGAACCTGCTTGTGCCAGCCTGACACTTGCAAAATGAGGCTTATTAAACGCATAATAATTTCCTGCTGCCACTTAGTATCACTCTGTAGTCTATCTTTTAAAAGGAAATAAACAACAATAACAAACATAAGCTTATAATTGATAACATCAGTGAAATCTGCTCCTCTGGAGATGCCACAGGCATGCGCTTCCTTACCCAGTTCTGCAAGTGCTCAGAGACTGTCTGCCTCGCCTATCTAGCTGCACATTGCTGACATAGACCCAACGTGAGTGTGTTGCAGTCCCATCCATCCCATGCAGCTTATTGCCAGAAGAAGACAGGAAGGGAGAGTCAGCCGAAGCCAGCAAAGTCCTCCTCCAAGGAAGAGGTGCTTTGTGTCGTACAAGGAGGAAAACCTGCAGCTGGAAAGAGCAGCCCTAGGAAGAGACCCTTGCTGTCCTCAGTGTATCCATCCCCAGATTGAGCACTTTTCTTCACAACTCTTTGCAGCATATGCCTCATTATGCCTTTGTGAGTCAGAAGCCATCCAGCAAACAGGAAATTTGAAGAGGGGAACTAGAAGGTGCACTAAGGCTTTAGAGGGTACTGGGCCAGCATTAAAATTTTCACTACTAAGTGACTTCCCATGCTGTCCTCGTTTCTTTTCAGAGCAATATGTTTTACAGCTTAAGAAGGAGCACAAGCTGCCACAGAGCACAAAGAGGAAGCTGCTTGCTGTCACCTAGAATTAGCAGTTGAAATTGGGAGAGGATGGAAGGAGTTTCCAGAGGAAATGTGAATTGCTTCTGGCTAGATTCAATTCCCCTCTGCTGCAGGGATGTTCCCACTGCGGCACGCAATGTACCCATGTACATGGCTGTAGCTGTTTCCAGCACTGCACTCTTCTGCAGAGACACCCTATCCAAAGTTACTTAAAGAAGAATTATATAAAGAGGAGGAAAGCTTTTATTCTCTGCATTTAGCCATCCTGCTTCTTCTGTTTACATTAGCCACGACTTTGGGGGAATACCTAAAAGCTGAGGTTTATAAATGCATCAAGTCCAACAGTGTATCCATAAGCAACATAAAGCAGTTAAAACTTCGTGCCAGTGTTTTCCCTCCTTTGCATGCTTCTTCTACATGATCCAGAAGCTTTGGGACAACTGCTGTAATCATTTTTTTTCATATAGATGACAGGTTACATGGCAATGATATTATGCTCTTTAATAAATCCCCGAAACTGTCCTATTGCTTTCTGTTAATTCATTTTGTAACTCTTGTCTTGAACTGAAACAGATGGAATTAGCACAAATCTGATGTTGTTAAGGTTCAGCACTTGGCAAACAAAGGTGCTTTGTTGCTAGGAAAGCAATTTCTAACAGCACATTTTTAAAATAGAAATTAATGCTTTACCCTTTGCTTGTTGTGATCCTGTGTCATGTGCCTCTAAGAATTCATTTCTCTCCTTGGAGTAAAAAATTCCACTCCTGGAGTCCAAACTTTCCTGTCTGCTTGGGAGCTATGAGCATACAGTATACAGGAAAAAGTAATGCTCATTCAGAAACCAGTTACTTCGCAGCATTAAGAGCTCGATATTGATTGTCTCCACACTGAAGCACCTCTGTAAAAACAAGCAACTTTCGTTAGTGAGGAATCCAAGCCCCGTGTCTCTGATCCTGGGGAGTCTTGCTGGGATAATTAGTGTCCCATCATCAAATGTGGCCAACAGAATGTACTTGTGTGGAGAACTGGAGGAAGTCATGTTACTCCATGCAGGGCCATTTGGAAAATGACCATGAAACAGGCACAGATCAAATACGGTTATGCAGACCACAGTGAAGCTGCTGACAGGCCATGATGGAGGCAGGACAGTGCTCTGTGTGCACTAGCTACGCTGAGAGGAGACCAGGCTGCGCCTGCACTGTGCCTGGCAGCACGTCCATGTGAAGGCCCCACATCTGCCCACCCCAGCAGTGAGCGCTGTGGGTGCTTCAGCCCCGTGGCAGGAGCAGTATCCTTCTTGTGCTGCATGGTCCGGGCTGGGACAGCATCTGGCAGCAGCTGGGAGAGACGTAGCGGGAGGCAGCAGAAGGGAGAGCCATGCAGACCTGTGCGGGAGGGCGAGGAGGTGTCTGGAGCCAGAGAGGGGAGCAGAAGGAGAAGAAAGTCAAGGTGGAGACTCTGTGGGAGAAGAGGGGGTGCCTGAGAAAAGGGGTCATTTTGGCAGGCAGTATAAAGAACCTTTCTTTTCCTATCCAATTACTGGCTGCTTTTACAGTCCAAAATTAATGACTATAGTCCAAAACAATTACAGGCTTCATTAAAGCCGTGGGAGAATGAGCTGTCAGACTGAAGAGCTGTCAGGCCTTTTCATCTACAGAGAGTGGGAGGCTGCAGGCTGCTGCGAGCCACACTAAAGACAGCTCCAGCAAAGGAGCAGGGCTTTCCTCTGGCAGTGGGACAGCGTGCGTGCTAGAGCAGTGAAGCCAGGAGGACTTGTGCCCAACGTGGGCAGCAGCTCAAGCTTCAAGAGCCACCAATCAGGCATGTTTGGGAACTGCTGTTTGAGCAGGTTCTGCTGCTGCCCCTGCCTTTCTAGGGGACAGGGCTCCCATACACCTCTAGGGACACCTGGTGAGGCCAAGTCAGATAGCCTCCATTTGTATAGACGGCACTCCTCCTCATGGAAACCATCTTCCAGATGCTCTGACTTTCTCCAGCTGGACAGTGTCACTGGCTGGGCAATGCTAGGCATCAAAGTGATAAATTTCAACCTAAAAGAACACCTTTACGTAACTTGGGGGTATGAAGGGGATGGAAGGATGCGTACTCTGCACCAAGTATAACCAAGATAGATGGCTCAACAGCTTGACATGAGCAAGCTGTGGTTCAGCTGGTCTCACATCAGTCAGAAGTCAGTCTCATGGCCTGCACCTGCCAGATGAAATGCTGGGGGGCACATGCTCAGCACAATACTTACAATCACAGCAATGTGGAGGACTCCTTGTAATCGAACCACAAGCCACCAGTTCCATCTCCTCCTTCCAAACGTTAGACTTGTGTATAATTCCTCTTCTCCAAGACAGGGAACAGAATTTGAAGAATATTTAATGCTTAAAAAATCTGTGCAGCCGTGTTCTATTTAAGAAAGCAGCTTTACATGGAAAATGTGTTGTTTTTTCCATTATGTTAACTTCTCACAGCTCTGCTTGCCAGTTGTAGATCCTTGCTTTCAAGCTACTGATGAGCCTCAGCATCTGTTCTTCAGGGTATCCAGGCCTCTTGCAGATTCTTTAAAAGCAAAAGAAGTGAAATATTCCTTTTGTAAAATGACTGGAAGTCTTCCAGAGTTGGAATCAATTAATGAAATAGGCCGTCAATATATTGCTGACATAATGTTGCAAGAAGAGTAAGTTGAGGACTTGTCCATTCATTGTAAGGCTACCACAGCCATCTCCCATGCTAACCTGAGCAGCAGAGGTCCCCCAGGCACTGGAAAGGGAGTGGGGAAGTCAGTCCTCCCAATAAATTGTGAGTTTAGAAACTAGTTTTGAATATGGCTGAGCCTAGCTGCTCTTTAGGTCTGAGTTACAATGAAGTCTCCTTACATTGATAACAGATCAAATATTTAAGAAGGAAAAAGAGCATGCAAAATTTCTGGCTAAAACTGATGACATTTTTTAGGTAGCAGCGATAGACCTGGATGCTTTTGGCCAAAAATAAGAGTATTCAGCAGATCTCTGTGAATCAAGCCAAAGTTTAGTGACAAAGATTGTCACTCCTTTGTTATCCAGACAAGATTTGTCTGAGGAACATTTCAACGGTATTGCTTTCAGTAATTAGTAACCCTCACACACAGGAAAGAGCACACCTTATCCATCACTGCTAATATCTAGGTAGGCAGTAGGGCTCAGACTGAGAGATGGCCTTTTGCAAAGCTTCTCTGAATGAGGGCTCATCATTTCTTATGGAAAGATGAGTTGAAGGTTTTCCTAAGTGATGCACAGAGCTCCACATTTTTATCACTGCTGAGGTGGTGTGGAGGAAATGCCTTTTTTCATGCTAATGACAAACTTGGGAAAGAAAAGTGTGGCTCGCACAGTATGATGGCCAAGTGTGTTGCCAGTGACTGCTTTCATTTTATCTTTTGCCGTGTCAGAGGTCTGCACATCTTGGGCCACAGTCGCTTCTGGGACACAAGGAACTGGAAACTGACATGTTGGGAATGGACACAACCCCAAGGTCTGTCAAGACCCCACTGCCATCCATGTGCAGATACCCCTTGAGAAAGCCAAGGACAGACCACCTTCTTGGCACTGCTGCCACTGGACCCAAGTGTACTTGGCATAAATCCATCAAGCCCTTCCTCTGTGAAGTGAATGTGCATCAAAATGGAAAGTGAATAGGAATGAGTCACAGCAGTTTTCAGTGTATCTACTCCTTGGCTTGGATACAACTCCATTAATCAAGCTCTTCTTTGTTTATCCTTTTTTCCTTTTTCATCAAGTTAGCCTTTCACAGACATTTTGTCTCTCTCCATTTTTCCCCCTTTAATCACGCTGGTGACCACAGTCCTCAGACAAACACGTTCAGAGAACAGAACAAGGCCGGTATCTGGAGCTCCTCCTTGCTGCAGACAATTGCATGACTTCATCTGCTGGCCATGAAGCAGCCAGCAAGGGGCTGCCAGTGGGTAACGTCAGGTCACATATGGCCAGGCAACTCCTGCCTCTCTGCTGGCACCTGTAGGGCCCCAGAGCAGCAGGGGATGGGGACATGGCATGCTCCCAAGGAGCAGAGCCCATGTGGCAGGTAGGGAATAGGCTGTGCCTGTGCTTCCTTGCATCCCCAGCTCACCCAACTGGGGGACTCTGGGAAGGTCTAGGTGCATATGGCAGGGAACACAATTGTTTCCTCCAGTGTTCAGACTTGAAGATAGCAGAAAGGCAATTTCAGTTGTTTTATAAACTGCTTCTTTACAGCTTTGGAAACAGGAGAAGCGCCTGAGTCTATTTTCACTTCATCATTTCTCTGCTGTTGCATGGTCTGAGGACATTGATGGTACCTTTGATCTTGTGTTCTGCTTTCCTGAGGCACATGCCCATTTTTGTAGCATCTCTTTTCTCCTGCTGAAGGCCTGTAGTTTGCTGTGAGGTGCTGAGCAAGGTATGGGATCTACAGGCTCTCCCAACACAGCCATCTCAGGTCTGGCCACCAGCAGGAGCTTAGGTGAGGACCTAACAGCCCAGGTGGTCTTTTTCTGTCCCCATGCTCCCCGACTGTCCAAGATAACAGCAGATTTGGGTTTCACTCATTCAAGGTGCCCCTAAGATTTAGCGAGGCATACCAAGTTGACTATTGTCATCCCAGTTCAGGAAAAAGACAATATTGTAAAAGGCATTGTTTTTATCCTCTAGTTCTCTTCAGAAATGTCGTCTAAAGAGAATTCACATTTAAAATGTCTTAGGAACACATAGACTTCATCTGTTTGGTTTTAGACTCCTCTTTCCCACTGGGGGGCTACAATGAAGGTTGATTTGCCAAACCAGGACAGAGGAGGCAGGGATTTTTGCTGTCTCTAGACTCACACCTTTGCTCTCCTACCTCCTGTTAAGAAAATCTTCCCAATGATATATGATATATAGATCTTGAGAAAATTTTTGCCTGGCTGTTCCCTGCTGATTTTGTGATCATTCACAGCCATGCCAGATGCATGGACTGGTAGTGTATTTCACTTCCTTCATTTAGTGTGAATTGCCACCTCCAGAGCATGTCGCTGATGTCTGGTCCCCTCACACGTCTGACTTTCAGAATCTCTGTCTCAGTCTCATCTGTCCATCTGTGCTGTCTTCCTGGAGCAGAGGTGTGACTCTCACAGTGCCCATTGCTCAATAGCGCTTGGCCCAATGCATGTTTTAACAGATATCGCACAAATGCAGAAGACGAAGAATTATCAGTGAAATGTGTCACAGTGTACTCTTTCTAGTACTAGTTCTAATGCTGAGTGCCAAGTGAGAACAGCAGATAATAGAAAACAAAAACTCCCTGCAGATGTGTACTAACAAGAAGGCCAAATCCAAGAGGCATCTTTACACATCCCACCCTCTTCCCTTCCATTACAAGCTTTAAATAACAAGAGAAACATATGTGGTTCCACCTGATAAACTTCAGTTCATCTTAGGGCTTTAAAGCACCACTGCACTGTAAAGGGACAGAACAGAGCACAATTAACAGGAGCATTATAAAAGAGACATTTTTTATCTGCTCTATTTTCCCACATGAAAGCCACTGCAAATGAGGAATAAAGGAAAGCTGAAACTATGCACATACAGATGGAGAAGTAAATCCAAGGGAAATGGGTGCCTGGAGTCAAAGAGCTTTACGCAGGACTGCATGGCTTTTGATAGAACTGCCACCCACCAATGTGCAGAATCATCAGCTCCACCCATGAGGTCAGTTAACACTGTTTACAAGCTGTTTCCTTAATACTTAAGGAACACAGAGCTCTCATGTAGAAGGGGTCAGATCCCAGCATGAAAATCCTTGATAGCACACTGCGATCTAAGGGAATATCTATATAAAAATGTGCATAACTCCAAATTGTTGTATGTGTCAACAAATTATAGACACCCTGCTGACACTCTTTTTCCGGTGCCCTTGTAACAAAATGTAATTTATAATTCAAAAGAGCATTGTCATTTCCCATCTGATCTCCACCAAGTTTTCTTTTCATACAAAAAAAACCATAAGGTGAAAAGTATGTCCACATTGTTATAAGAGAAGTCCCAGCAGTAAGGAACATGTCTGCTATGTCTGTATCCTGTAATTACAACGCTTCCCAGGACTGCAGACTTCAGAAAAGGTCCCCAGGGAGCTTTGCACAAAAAGGACTGATGTCCACATACTGGCAAACATACTCCACATCAGTCCTATCAGCCTCTTCCCAAAAGCTGGACACTGGAGAAGAGGCTGAAGGAACTGATGTGGGGTGTGTTGACCCCACAGCCTACGGGGAAGCTGAGAGATAGCTCTGCTAGCTTCACCTTACTCAAGCCAGGCATCTGCAAAGCAGACTCTGGGGAACTTCATGCTGCAGTGGCTGTACTATTTCTGGTACTCAGATCACCTTGTTCACAGCAAGTTATGTGTGCTGTGCTGTGGTCTGTGGTGTAGATGTTTCCCTGGAAATCTAATTTCCTAACTAAGGAGGACAAAACTGAAAGCCAAACTTCTGAAACCTTCTTCCTGGCTATATTTAGTTCTACATTAGCTTTGAAAAAAGCAGTGAAACTTCAGTCACACACCACCATCCCCCTAAAGAAAGAAATCAAATCAGCACCTAAGCTATCCTTCAAAATTTCTGTCCCATGCAAGGGTTTAGCAGGGCTAAGTCTTGCTTGTGAAATGGAATAGTCTCCCAGGGAGGGGTAGCTCACTTGTTCCTGCCTCCTCCTCCAGGACCGTGGAACATTTATAAGGATCAGGAAAGTCCAGTATCAAGAATTTTTGGTTGATTTTTTTTTCAGCATTAATTTCCTGTTCTCCTTTCATGCAAAATGCTACCTGGACCAAGCGCAGTGCCTGGTTGGCCTGGTGTGACTTTCTGCATAATTGTAAAATACAATGAGACCAGAAGCTATTCAGAGAAGACTAATATAAAGCAAAAAGAAGGGTTTACTGTGGAGAGCCTCCAACAGAAATTTCCTTTTTCTCACCACAATTTTATATGGGATTAAAATCATATTCATCAGCACTTTTGTAAATGTTTTGCACTGACATTACAGTGCCAGGGTCCTGATGTTTTCTCTTATTAAATCTCTTATTAAGCATTATAATTTCCCTGTTATTCCGTCTGTGTTGTAAGAAGGAGTGTATTTTAGCAACGTCTGGAAATTTCTGTTTACCACAGCCATCTGTTTGACACAGCTCTCTCAAATTTTGGAGTCATAGTGATTGGTTTGCATCTTCCCTTTGTGAAAAATCAGGGTTAGGAAAAAGTGAAAGAAGGGTGAGGCTCCATCTAAGGCTGCTGTACAGTACATGCTCTGTGCAGCCCTTGTGTACCAAGTGGTTCACATGCAAGGAGGTTTCCCTCCCTGGATCATCCTATGGAAATGATCCTCTGCAGAATGTCCCTTCAGCATGGGGACTAGCATGTTGCTCCTGGAAAACAAAAATCCTAGAACTGATGCTGTAATGGATGCAAAACTCAATGAATACTACAATAGGGGATGAATGGCACATACATGTACTCTGGCCCTTTAGTGCCTCAACTCTGGGTCTCACCCATCCCTCCAGTATCCCTGAGCTATTGTGGGCATTTGCATGTGCAGCCTAGACTCTAGTACCCTGTGCAGGGTCTGGAGAGCCCAACATGCCAGTTTCCCATGCTATCCCCCAGATCCACACAGGGCTGGTCACTGCAGAGCTTCTCCCTCCCTCTACCTGACAGCTAAGGAAATAACTCAGATAAAGGGTTTTACCTTACCCAAGCCACACTGAGCTCAGCATGTTCTACGTGGCTCAAATCTGGCTTTAAATTAAGCTGAGACTTTGAGGCCTGACCCAGCATTTGTGGCCTCACTATATGCAATCCCAGAGTGCTCTTTCAAGGTATTAAGATCCCATAAGAGCTAAATCCTGGCATGAAAGAGTTTTGCAACGTGGAAAACGTAGAGAGCATGAACTGACCTAGTAAAATGATGCGCTGCTATGAATGAATAACAGCTTAAACAGCTTTTGAGAGTAACTCTAACAGCTTACTCTCTGTACAATGAACCGAATTTGCAGAAATCTGATTGCTACTTCAGTTGCCACCACGATGCTTCCTCCTGCCACATTCACTACAGCTTCTGTTCGTAGTTTTGTGCCAACAGGTAACACTGCCTGTGTCATCTCTTCCAGACCTTGGGAAACTCTTGCTTGCCCTTAAGAGGCCATTCCCCAAATCCAGCAATGAACTTCTGAATTTAATGGCTAAGAAGGAAGATTTCCATTAGTCAAGCCAGTCCTGTTCCTTGGCAGCTCCTGCCAAGAAACAGCTTTGCAGCAGAAGCTGCAAATGAAGTGCCTCTGTCTTGCTGCACACCAAGGACTGGGCCGTTGCTCAGCTGCCATCAGTCTCCTGCAGTGGCTTTTGCAGTCAGGCTTCAATCTGCACTGCCTCTTGCCAAGAAGTCCTCTTCATGGCTCTCTCTCTTAAGAGAGTCAGCAGCAACATATTCAGACCAGTGCTGTCTGACATGCACATTTTCTGGTCTGCAGGTAATTCTGGTACTTTGGGATATGTTTTCACCTTGAAGTACACCATAAGTGCCTAATTCTTATGAGAGGCAATCTCAAGAAAAGAAAAAGAAATTCAGTGTTTGGGAAAACTGCACTTGGAGATTTCAGAGTTTTATGCCTCCCTTCTGGGACTCTGTCCCATTGTAACCGAGGGTTTAATTTCTCCTGCCTGGGCGCTGAGCAGCTCCTCATGCATAGCGATGAGACACACTGTCGTCACCAGATTATTCCTCTGAGGTTTGGACAAAATAGCAATGAGAAGAAAATGTAAGGGGACAAGATCTCCAAATCCATGAGTGGTTTATTGTTTTCTGGCGTTGTATGGACGGATGTGACCTCAAACTGTTGACCAGTAGATGTAAGCCAGAAGAATGGAAAAATGGCTAGGGACATTACATGAGCAGTCTGAAAGCAGGGAAGAAGGTTGTCATGATTAGGTGTGGTCATAAACAGCCCAGAACTGAGCAGAACCCCTCTCTACTATATATAATCACCTTTCCAAGGAGAAATGGATTTGGCTTTCACTTCTTTTCAGCTACTTCTGTAGATACTTTCCCTCTCTGCAGACTCAGAGCCCTCCATTACTTTTTGTCAGTTTTCCAAACAACGCTTGTCATATGAAAATCGTAACTATTTTCGATCTCTAAATATGAATCTTAAAAGGCATTGGAGCAAACAAACAGCCTGAGAATATATCATGAACATGTATGTGTATGGATTCAGACCTCACAGAAGAGGCCAAAGGCAAATGCAACCAGGCCCAGCTCCTGGTCTGGCCTGGGGACTTGCTCTGGATTCAGCACCTGACATCCAATGAGCTGCATGTCTTCAAACCAGGATGTTCAACAACAGGCTGGAAACTGAGATCAGACCAGTCTTCTTGCAGGCTGATTTGAAACCTCCACACATTGTAATGGCTCTGTGCCCCATGCCAACATCCTTCTCACCAGCCAAACTAGGTTCTACATAAAATCAAATGGCAGAGGGTTAAAAGGAGATGTATGATTCTTTGTGTCCTTCTCATTCCAATTGCTGGCCATATTGGATCTAGAACTGGTCAAAACAAGGCAGGCAGTCTTTAGATTGCCATCGGTGGTCTGTGTTAGTTATTAGCCCTTCAGGCTGTTCTGCAAACTTGTGTCAGTGTATCCAATAGCTCTGTGCTCTCTGCCTCACACCATATCCCCCACTGTTTTTAACCCCTGTATTGTTTAGAAGCTTATAATAACTGCAGCTTTGGGGCTAGGGTGACAGGAATAAGCTCTGTTTAGGACAGCTACTGTTTCCTCTTGTCCTGCACCTCAGAAAGTCAGAGGCAAAACCTGCCCTCCTCCCTGGGTTTTTCTGCTCTATAAGGGCAAAAAAGCTGGGGACAAAGTGGTGAGCAGCACAAAATTATGTCCCAGCTGTAAAACTGGTCTAGAAATGCCCGTCTGATTCCCTGATTCCCAGTGTGCTACAGGAGCAGTATACGTCCTCTCCCGTTGGAAGCAACCCTAGAGCAGAGGGATTGTCCCCTCCATAGGGTCAGCCAATGAGGCCTCATACGAACAATGAAAGCACTCTGAGGGCATGGGTTTGTCACCATCCTCTCCATCCCAGTCAACAGCTCCTCACCCCAGAGTACCTACTCAGGCTGCTACAGTGGAGGTGGCAATGGTACACACGAACCTCAGGGACTTACCACTGCTGGGGAACAGAAAAATGTAGGAGGTAGTGGTCAGATCGACTAGTCATGGACTTTTTTAAGCCTTCATGTCCTGCCTTGTCTTTTCCCCAAGGCTTCTGTTCACTGTCCAGTTTGTTGGAGGAACTTGAGGGAAGTTAACCACACTGGCAGGCAAAAGCTTCACTTCACTGATGTTCTGTTTCCTGGAGCACAGGAGTAGAAAGGACACAAAGATGTGCATTTCCAGCTGGCAGGAACAACAGAGAAAATATTTCCTGGATGCAGAAATAGTTATGCGGAATACAGTCTTATGATTTTAAAGAAAGAGATAATGACCTACAAAACTGCTAATTACTGTAAGGACTCATCCTCCTTAGGCAATTTGTCTAACTAGTGGAGATAGGCTTAGTCCTTCTGACACTGAAATATTTGTAATTCAAGATTTCTTTTTTTTTTTTTAATGAAATAGGAATAAACACCTCTGAGCCAATAGCACTTGATGGGATACACTCTGTCATTATTGTCTTTCCCTTTGCAGAAGGGTGGGATATTGTGACAAAGACTGGGTGGGCTCTCCTTACTTTTCCAGTCACAAAACTTTCCAGATTTAACATGCTGTCCCCTCAAACTAAACTATTTTTTCCAATTTTTTTTGTGTGTGTGTCTAAGGAAAATATTCCTTTGATTGATGGCATAATTCAGTCTCCATCAAAATTAAAGCCATAAATTCCCTGTGGTAGCCAAAACCACTAAGTAGGAGACTCTGTCTTGGAAGGATTTAGAGGAGAGACATTTTGGGAACTCAGATGTGAGATGCCTGGAAGGTGCTGGTAATGTGATGCAAACAGTTGGGGGTCTTTTGGCTGTCATGAGATGTGCTCCAGAGAGGAAGAGCAAGAGAATCATTGTTTCTGATAAGCAGGTGGATAAAATTGATGATGTTTGTTTTAAATATCAGTCAGAGATGCAATCCTAAAGTCAAGGAATCCCATCCTATGATCAATTCAAAAAATCTATCATATCACTAAAATCCATCAGATGGCTGCTTTTCCCCAAGAACCAAGGACCTTTCCACCCATAGAGAGGTCCACACTCTCTGCATGGTCCTTGCCAATTTTTTCTGAAATTATGCAGTGGCCAGTCAACATGAGCAAAGCACATAGCACCACACAAGTGAATATCTGGGTCAAGGCTGAAAAGGACAGGAGGCAACACCCGTCTTTTGAGAAGAATTGCTCTGGTCAGAAGCAAACTGGAATAGGTCAGGAGAGATTTGAGACTCCTGAGGACAGTAAGTACCTCCAGCTGTTTCTGCTGACACGTACAGATGAGTACACATGGCTTTAAGTCAAAACCTCACTCACACGTGCCTTCTGCATGGAGTGGGAGACCGCTCAGGTCGTGAGTGCAGGTCCTCGGGGCCGCTGCAGGCTCAGCGCCAGCCTGGCCCCAGCACCATCTCATGGGCAAAGCCCCCACTGCTCCCTGCCTCTGGCCAGCCCGTGTCTCGCTGAGGAGACACTGCTGCACAAAGTCCCCACACCCATCCAGTGTCCCACTGTGAAGAGAAACGTTTGGGTATAGCTGGAATATTTGGCCACTCCAGCGCGCCAAGGGCTCGCTTTCTAACATTTGTAATGGCATTTCCGTTTGAAAGGTTTGGGAAGTTATTTGAGAAGAAAAAAACCATTTGGAAACATTTTTAAAAGGTCAAAATCAAAATAAACATTTGGAAAATAGAGAATCTGCTCACCCAGTCTGAAATGTTCATTTCCTTTGGATTTGCTGTGCATATTTTTTTTTTTTCCAGGGCTTCAACATTTCTTCTTTTCTGGTCAGAAAAGAATGTCAGATTCTGACAGTTCCTGTGGGGCTGGAGGAACCTTTCCCACTCGGCCCTTCTGTGTGTGCATCATTCATACGAGAAATGGGCCCTCGGACTGTAAACCAGCTGAACAATTTGCTTCCAAAAGGAAACCACCACCAGAGTAGAAAAAGATGTCAAGAACAAAAGTTATTGTTTAATGCGATAAAAGAAATCAGTGTTGAAAACAGCTTCCACTGCATGCCATCTCCTACAGTCTGTCATTTGAAAACAAAGATCCCACTCTCTCTCCTCTGCAGGGTTGACCTAAAGCTTATCTTTCTCCTGGTTGTGTCTCACTTGAATTCTATTAATCTTACACTCCCTGCAGTCTCCCTGACTTTGCTTGTCAGGTCTGTGGGCAGGATACTTTTGTTACACGTTTTCCAAAGCACAGCAGGCTACTGCTCCCTGATGCAGGCACTATACCAGTACAGATAATAAATAAAAAGGAACGTGCCAAGCCATACAAGAATTAGAACTTTGAAGTTTTCTCTCTTTTCTGTTTTTCTCATTGCAATTTTAATATAGTTATTGAGAAGTCAATATATTTCACCCTCGCTGCTCACAAAATATTCTCAGATCAGCAGAGATGTAGAGCTGTTGAACATGCTTAAAGCAAGAACGAGAAATTGTTTGCCAAACAGATGTAGAACATTATTACTGATTTCTTGTTTTTCATCATTCTTCCTCAGTGAAGAAAATATCCAATAATTGAAGTCTGAAACTGGAAACAAACCTCACAGCATTTGGATTCTAAAATAAAAGAGAAACCCAGCAACTGCACTCGCCCTCCAATTTGTCCTTCAGCCTTAATGTGTTTGTTGTCCTTGGCATTATTTTTAAAACATCTCTATCTGAAAAGTTATCTCCTAACAAGAGGGGATTTCTGAGGTATTGGCGGTGCCCTCTCTGTAACCCAGTGAAGGGAGCAGCCTGAGAAGGCTGGGATGTCTCTGGGTATCACTCGCAGGGCTGTCGGTGAGCCCAGGTTAGCTCACAATTCCCAAGTCCTGAGCCCTCCCTAGGTGTGGGAAAAAATCTTTTAGAAGCATTGACTTCTTCCTAATGGAAATGCTTTAACTATTCAGGGAGGAAACAGGGCTGGGAATGGGAATGGCTCAATTTCTTCTAAAATAAATATCAGGTTGATGGATTTCTTCAACAGTAGCTAGGAAGCATTTCTTGCCCATTCCAGTTTTGGAACCAATTGAAAATTTTGTGGCAGCACACTACACCCTCATGCTGACATTAAAGGCAAGCAGCACTCTGGGATGAAATCTTGTCCAGCCGAAGGTGAAGGAAGGTCTTCTGCTGACTTCACTATGGTAAGATTTCCCCCTCAATTTTGTGGTCCAAGTATCTCTATGGTCTTTACTTATTATCAAGTAGGGGTGAGTGATCCACCAGCCAAGGTGGATCAGGCCACCACAGGAACACTGAGACAAGCAGCTCTGAGATCTCAAAGGGGGTCAGAAATACCCTCAAGTGCTGTGTACTCGCACGGGGATGCTGCAAGAGGTTCTGAAAACAGCAGCATAATGAAGAGCCAGAGGAGGCTGCCAGAGATGGGGGTGGTTGAAGAGACGATTAGAGGAAGACGAGGTGAAGACTTTTCTCTAAACTGTGTGAAAGTTCAGCTTGAAACTGGGTGAAAGTTCTGGGCTGTGCTGTCTTTATCCAAAACAGATTTCCTACCTTCCCTCTTTGTGTACAGAATTATTTCCTTAGTTATTATTTACTTGCTTCCCTCTTGCTGTATGCAATTACCCTGATGAATGTTCTGCTATTTTCAAAACTCTGAGCTTCATAGCCGAGGTGGGTTTTGGGGAAGGCCACGACTCTGCCTGCACCAACAAGCAGTGTGATGCAGTCAGAGCAGATCTGTGGAGTGAGTTGGTTGCTGAGGTCCCAGCCTCACCCACACAGCTCCTCAGGGCTCCCTTCAGCCCAGCCCCAGCCTGGCCAGGTGCCCATGAGGAGGTGCCATGCTCAAGGAGTGCTGCTGGGCAGCACCTCTCCCCCTGGGCTCATCTGGCAGAAGCTCATCTGGAGCTCCCCAAGACCAGTCTGCATACACAAACCCTGCTGGGTGATGATTATCCCTGCTCAGAAGGGCAAACAGCAAGGATATGCCCAGATGCACCAGCAGCAGCTCTTTATTTTGAGGGCACATCTTACAATACTCAGTGTTTGTTTGGCAGCCTTTAATGCCTGATGTCAAGCTAGCAGAGGTGCACTAGAAATACGTTGTTTTAGAACCCAGCATTTGTGATCTCAGAGGAAATCTTGGGAGAGCAAAATGCTCCAACCTAAGAATGGAAGTGAAGAGACTTTGCTGTTTAAAAAAACAATTGATGTGACTTTCTTTGGAGTGAAAAGTGCAGTGCTGCCCTTTGTGATTCTGGGTAAACTGCAACAATAAGACAGCACTCTCTAATGCTAAGGACTAGCTAAACTCTCTTTCTGACTTCTCTTCTAAATTGTCAGTATCTCCCATGTGCTTGTTGCCTCCTTGTCCAGGAATGGATTCTCAATGCTGACAAGAGTTCAAAACATTCATCTTGAATGACCAAAACCTTTTCCTGGAGCTGTCAAGACATAACTCCTGGGCTTAAGTGGGAAATTTGCTGAATACAAAACAAATATTCCGTGGTGTGATCCTACAAATGCCCATGAGTCAATAAATCTATGAAAGCTGCTCATGCACATAACCGTTTGCAGAACTGGGTCCCCAAAAAGGTTCTTTATAGGAATAATCAACAAATAATGGTGAAAGGTCCAGTGCAGAAATTTGGATGCTTATTATACTTATGTAAACCTTTTGGATCAACATAACTTGGCTGCAAATACAAGGTCTAAGACAGCGGAAAGTATTGAAGCACTTCTATTAGTCAGACCCCTGAAGAGTAGGGAGCATCATGGAGAAGACAAAACACTGGAAATGAAATTAACCAAACTTTGTTGAAATGGCAATAAAACCATGTTGCAGACGGAAAGAATATGATATATTGCCAGAAATGGTTAGCCTTTCCAGGTCCATTTCAGTCAACACTTTGGCATGTTTGTAACTTGAATGTTCTCATTTTCTGAACTGCAACATGTCACCACTCTGGACCCAGAGCACGGTCATGCTGCTGTCAGTGTCGTGCTGGCTGGGGGCATCTGTCCTACCATGTCCCCAGGACGCTGTGGCAGATGACATGCAGCTGGCGCAGATGCTTCAGTCGGAACCATGACCACATCTGTGCACTATGTGTACTGTATGCTAAGGCAACTGATTGCCTGTAAACTAAGGCAATGCCTATTTCAGGTACAGCAGCAAAACTTTTATCACTATTGCTTTTTTATGACTATTCTGGGGAGTCATTCTGAATTGAGTTGGATAATTAATTATTAATTAATAATATCAACTAATCTAGAACCACCATCAGTAACCGTGAATTAAAAGTAACAACATCTTCGAGTACCCATTAATTGGGATTTTTTTGGAAATACTTAGCTATTAAGACATTAGAGATTCACAGACATTATAGATGTTAAAAGGCATCTTAGATTGCTCACTACTGGTAATCAAATTAAATACAAAATTAAAAACCTTTGATCCAGACATATTGATTCATAGTACTCTCCTTGATTGATTTGCTAACTCTAACATGGAGTTGTTTTTTAATACTCTTAGTTATATTGAATTAGATTTCCTGGCACTGAAGCAAAGAAAAAAAATAATAGCTATTAATTATTAATATCTGGTTTAATTTTGTTCTGCCTATAGTAAGCACAACTGGAAGGGTCTCCTTTAGAATTGTTGATGGTCTTTTTTAATCCCATACACTACTAGCTGCTCCATGGGCTAATGTGGCGATGGAAATATGTACGAGGATGGAGAGAAGTATGGTACAGAATTCTGAGAAACAGGAAAGGGATTATGTACATAATGTAAGCATTTATAGAAGTGACTAGGAAGCAGTGACAGTAGTTTTATGGGAATATGAGACTGGCCTCAGACACATGAGTTTAAGGTTGACTTTTTCAGCTATTTTAAGACAGCCAGCTGTAACTCTTCTTGGGATGCTTATTTCATTTTTGTTCATTTTTGTTCCAGTTTATACGAGATGCCAAAGCAGTTCTCCTGTTCATTGCATAGTGATATTTCCAGGATTCTTGAATTTATGAAACACAAAGCTGGGACATTCTAGCTAGAAAATGACATCAGACAACATTGCCAAAGCTGTGTCCCATACTGACTGGCAACACACAGGGGACTAGTGAAAGAAATCTGATCATATCTGTACTGACAAGTCAACAGAAAGGGGTGAAATGTCCCCCTCACTTCGTTTTTTTTTTTTGTTTCTGTCTTCTGCAGTCTTATAGATATCCTAGGTATGAAGCAAATTGTCTTCTGTTCTGACCTCTGGAAACATCAGGAACAGCTCTCAGGTGACTCGTGTGGGTCTTGGCAAACACTGTGTTATGCTGTGCTCAGCCCTGTACTGGTTCACCTCTAGAAGAGGACCCTGGCTCTGCGGCTGGTCACTTGCTCCATCACTCAGAAGAAATAACACCTTGCTCTGCAGCAACCTTTTCTGGGTGGGGTAATTTTATTTATTTTGCTTTTTTTTTTCCTTAATTATTTTGTTTTTCACAAATCTTATGATATTGATAAGAAAATTGAATTGCCTCTGTAGTTCTTATTGGAGTCTTTATCAAGTATAATGTTCTTTCATACGGGATTTGGAACATTTATGATCCATTACTTGATGATGGAGAACTTACTGTTTCCCCTCTATCACGGAATTGATTTGAAATTGGCCTGGAAAGGATGCTGAACAATGAAGAATTCAGAATTACTTCATATTTTCCATGCCCCTGCCCGACCTGAAGATCACATTCACTGCAGTAATTTTTCTTAGGCCATAGTCAATTAAAAAGCAGAAGGTCAAAAGGGTACCACAGGCACCTTTGAGGTGTCTGGCCTGCCAAAGTACTGTTTGATTCTCAACAAGAAAAATGTTCCTCACCCCTCCTCTGAAGTAAACAACAAATTCCAAAACTACATGTGTGTTCAGATAGCTCAGCATGTCGCTATCAGACGATGCTGCCTTCAGATCAGATCTCTTGTATCTAGTGGATTCCTAGTGAGACTTACGAGAGGTGGGGCTGCTTGGGCTCTGCAGGAGGTCTCTGCATTCCATGACACTCCAAAGCACTTGCTGTGGTCCCTTGAAGTGCCAAAAGATGTGTTTAACGTGGGTCTACATTTCAATGGCAGTCTAGCTTCTGTATTATATCTATAAAGTGGAAAATGTGCTACAGTAGAAGAAACTACATATTTCAGAAAACCTACTTGTTCCTCCAGCAATTGACTGACACCTGGAATAGGATGTCTCAGTTGCAAAGAGAAGTGATTGGGCTTGAAAAGCGCAAGGTTAGGGCTCTGCAGTACAGTCTGTTTCGCATGGGTGATACAGAGCAGGCACAAACTCATCCTGGGCAGCCATGGTCTGGGTGACAAATGTAGGTACCTGCCTTGGACATCTTCTGGCTCTGTTAGGTCTTCAGACTTTTCACTCTCAACCCTTTATTCTGCTTCATGGGTCTGAGAAAACTCTTCAAAATGTGGGTGAGGGAGCAGTACTGGTGTTAGCTGGGGCTGTGTATTTTGGAATGTCTTTTCAGCACATGCCAAATAATGAAACCACTGAAACCCTGAACCAAACTGATGACTTTTCATTTCTTGAGGGATTTCTGTCCCTGTCCCCAACCCCTTGGAAATGGTAGAGCTTAGGAACGTAACTTTTAAAATTTATTTTCAATTTAAGACTTCCAGAGACTTTTGCAGTGTTCTTCAGGAAAAAAGGAAAGAAGGAAAGAAAGAAAAATCATTCAGACTCTTCAGTTTTTAAAGCTGTATTGGTAGTGGGGAAAAATGAATGTATATTGGCATATAAATAATGTGTGGATTACAACAAGAGTAAATATAAATTGGGTTAAGTATTTTTTCTTATCTTCAGCTCACTGTACTTCTGTCTTCTTTCCAGCTCAGCAGAACTTTTAGCCAGCTCACGTTTCCTCAGAGACCCATAAAAGCTCTACAGCCCAGAGCAAGACCCATAAAATAAGTAAAACCTCCCAGTGTAAATTTCTGCCTCCCTCCCACTTAGCAATTAACTCTTCTTCCGCTCACTTACATACAAGTCAGCTTCCCACAGATTTAATGCCAAGTTTTCTGCTACTCATTTTTCACACCAATCTCAGGATGAGGGGAAGAGATTTTTAACCATCCTGTCCTTGGGCTTTTCTGGGCCCTTCTCATCTTTGAGTCTCTCTTGGGACAGCTGCAGTCTGATACTGACTTATCTTGATTTTCTTGGCCATAGGACACTCAAATCTACCTCCTTTCAATCATTTCTCATATAAAGAACATGTCTTACCCATATCTGTGTGCCCGCATCTCTCTGAGTACCACCTATGCTAGCAATGTAGAAAGAAGTGAAAACTTGGATTCCTGAAATCAAAATTCAGGTGAAGGTTTTGGCATTAGGCAGCACTTTTTCCTTGCTCCAAGAACACAAAGAGGTTACAGTAAAACCCCATGGTCTCAGGCATCTCCCAAATTTCCCTGTGACACAGCTGCAACTCTTTTCTAGCTCCCATCCCTCCTTTGCTCTTGATGGCAGACCTGAAACAGGTCTCTTTGAACACCCACCTTAACCTCGTTAATTTTTTTTGCCCCTTTTATATTCTGGAGAATAAAGAGTCACTTCTACTCTCCATTTCATTTTCCTACAATTCTACATCATAATTACTTTGTGGCTGAGTCTGTTTACTCAGAAAAACTATGGTGCAGTTTGCTTTAAAGACCACTTGCAAGAACAAAATATCAAACGCTGACTATGAGGCATTCACCATACAACAATTGCAAAAAGCTTTTGACTTTGACCGTTTGTTTTCAGAAAGCAAAGTCTCCTCTATGGCTGGCTTCCAGCCCCTCTACAGCTGGCTAGTTCCTGCTGGTTTCACAGGGACAAACAGGACAAGCAAACGAATGTGCCTGAATGTGGCCTACTTAAACTCAGTATAAAGAGCTGAAAGCTTTGGAAGACAAATCTCGGTGATCAAGATATGTTCAGATGTGGATGCACCATCCCTCAAGATACTTTCTGGAGTTCAAGAGTGGGTTAAGCTGTCCATGTTGACACAGCCAACAGACGGAATATCCACACAGCAAGGGAGCCAAATGTGAACCTGGCACTGCTCTGTCGGCTTCTCTGTGGTTACTCCAAATATTAAGATCCCCATTTCCTACCTAGGTGGAAGAATTGTGATTTATCTGGGATTTGACTGTCTCTGTCCAACCATATCCATGCATTCTGGCATGTATTATTTCCTGATAGATCTACTCAGATCTTGGGGGAGAACCACTTCCCAGTTCAGCGTCATAACACATAAAACAACAGTAGCCAAATAAACATTTCTCATAAAATAGGAAAATACAGTGATAATGTGCATGGAAAGAAGGCCCAAGAATATTTGCTGTGTGACTAGAACAGACTCCTAGAATCAGTCAGAATTAGGGGAAACAGCTTATACGAGGAGTCTTTACATGCCCTTACATGGCACTGTTCATTCTTTGTAAAAGACAGATTTTCTTGTCATCACTTATAACCCTAAAAATAATGAGTCTCACAGGTGAAGCACAACAGACATCTCTGCTGATACACCACATTGGTATATTGACATGGCTGTTCTGCCTTCCTGGCAGCACATGGAAGTAGAAATTGCAGTGTGAGCCCAAACATAAGCATTTAGTTTATTGCATCTGTAAACAGTTTGTTGTCCAATTTTATATGCCAATTCAAACTCAAGACCACTAAATGTTCTGCTCCTGAGGTTGACAACTGATGTGAAACCATAATTTCCCCAACCCAGTGCTGAGGCAAACAACTACTGCTAATTAATGTGATTTTTTACGGGAAACCTCAACTTTCAGAAGGCATATTTTGCATTCTCAATAAGTGAAAGTATCACTGTAATCTAGGGAAGGAGATGGGGATTATGCAGCTCCAGCCTATTTCTTTGTGGCTGCTAGCAGTTGGCTGATCTGTGTACGTAGGAGCCTGTAATTCTGGCTGTTAGTTGAGGCCCTGTGAAAGGACTACAAACGCAGGTGTGAAACATGCAGATCCTGTACCAGAGTGGCTTCTCAGAAATCTTTCAGGTTCAGTGGCAACTACAAAAACAAAAGGTTGTGGAAAAGACACAAGAAGACTGACAACTAGACCCAATGCTAAGTAGTTTTGCTCGTAACTGGACTTCATGAACAATCCACAAGTCTCCCAGGAGCAGTGAAACTTCAAGAAACCCATGGGCAGATTTTGACCCACTCTGAAGGATCCCCAGAATCACTGAGTCCAGCCCTGAGAAGCATCTTAAGATGGTGGGGATTCCGGAAGGTCCCTTTTATATTTCTCTAGCTGCATAAAGCAACATTAGGACGAATAATATTTATTGGGCAATTCTCTAATACAGGAAACCCCTCTGAGATGTCTCTACTGACACGGTTGCAATCTCCTTTGCAGTTATTCCCTGGCAGGGTGAGATCCAAGAGGACCAAGCAGCCTTTGTTTTATGTACTGCCTGCTAATGAAATACCAGGTGTTGTGTGTAGGAAGGCCAAAGACATATTTCACCATCATAAAGGGACAAATAGAGGATGAAGGGGACCTGCAGATCAGGGAACAAAGAACTCCAAAACGATGAAGTGTGGAAAGGAATTAGATGGGCAGAAACACTATTGCAGTTATATTCCAGAAGAGTTTGAAAGCACATTTTCCCTCCTAGAAACAGTCAGCAAAGCTTTTACTCCTACTGCAAGATAAACTGGTTCTTGCTGCCCACAGTACTCCAGGGAAAAATCACAGTGATGGCAATTTTAAGAGCAGTGTCTCCTGAGAACTCAGCAGGAACACATTGTCTATTCGCACTTTGTCTGATTCTACTTATAACCTCCCAGTGCTTTAGATGTAACAGATCACAAATTTTGTGAGCAATGGACAATCTTTCTTAGACATTGTCTCTAAGAGATGGGAATTGCCTTTGCTGCTCCTGAATCAAAACTTGGCTCTCATTAATCCTATTTTCTTGCTATGTGTATGCAATGCTGAATGTACATGCCATCTGCACTCCTGTCACTCATCCCTGCTGTAGGGAGTTCCTACAAAGCCTGGCCAAGTAGCATCTCCTGCCATCTACAGGCTTATTGCACAAGCACAAGGGTATCACCAACACTCATGTGTGACCTGATCCCCAGAGGCAGCTGTGAGCTTGCACAGATGATATTTGGAGAGGCATCTGCAGGAACTACTCGCAGCAAGAAGCCAAGCTCAGAAATTCTTCACAGGAGTGTAGAAGACTGCTTTCTTTCCTTCTCTTCTCTCACAGCCTTCCTCACAAATGCTTATGCCTCTGTGAGTCATTTCACAACTTACATTTACAAAACAAAAAAAGACAAAACAAAACAAAAAACAATAACAAAGTGGGATTTTTTTTTATAGGTGTTCATTTCCTAAAAGAAAACAAATGTGACATTATGGTACAATTCCTGTAGACAGAATTAAATGCATTGGTTACCCATTGCAAGCTCCTAGCATGTTTCCTTTATCAAAAATATCAAAAATGCTAGAAAAAAAAGACTCACACAACCAATCCAGCAATCAGCCACGAAAACCAAACTTGACTAATGATATATTCATAGAATACCTGAAAGTTTTGAAACTAAACACGCTCCTTCACCACTGATTTCTCCATCCAGGAATACCTTCTCCCTTGAGAAGTCTACGAGAAGAGCAATTGCAATGAAAAGGAATCTATGCCCACTTTTTCATGCGATGGTGTTGTAAATGGCCTTAACTCATGGTTTGGCAGAAGATGGCAATTGTCCATTTACATGTGAAATTATTGAGGCTCATGGAAAGTTGGCAGATGCAGGACTTCACACACTTGCAGGACATGTGAGGAGCAACAGAGAAATATGTTACCTCAGAAGACATCACTGAGCCAAGAGACAGTGAGAAGATAGAAGAGGCACAGGGCAGTGTCAGTAGCATCCTGAGCTGATTTAGGAGTGCTGGCAGCAGGTTGAAGGAAGTGATCCTTCCCCTCTTCTCAGTACTGGTAAAACACATCTGCAATGCTAGGTGCAGTTCTGGGCTCCCCAGAACAAGAGAGATGTGGGCATGATGGGATAAGCCCAGCAAAGGGCCCCAGAACTGGTTAAGGGTTTGGAGTACCTGATATATGGGCAGAGACTGAGAGAGTTGGGACTACTCAGCCTGGAGAAGTCTGAGGCGACCTTAACAATGTGCATAAATACCTGATGGGAGAAGTAAAGAAGGCAGAGCCAGGCTCTTCTCAGTGGTGCCCAGTGGAAGGAGAGGTGATAGGTACAAAATGGAACACAGGAAGTCTTGTTTAAATGTGTCTGCTCTATTCTGCTCTGAGTCTGCCTTCCCACCGTGGTCATACTTTTCACCCACTGTTGTGGTGCAATGCACACAGCAATGTGGCACAAGTCCTGAGGGAGTGCTCCCTGCTTAATGGGACACAGAAGAATGATGAGAAAGGAAGCAGAAATATAAGACATGGCTTTGTTTTCACATGTTAGCAGCTCTGGCCCCTCAGGCAGGCTGGCCATTCTCCAGGGGTGGGACTTTTTAGACATTCCATGATGCAAGCCTCGCCTCGGGAAGCAGAGCTGCACTGCTGCAGCGTTGACCTCATTCCCTTCTGTGTTTACCTCATTCTCTTCTGCTGGAGGAAGGCAGTTCTTCGCATGGATGATGTCTCTGCCAGGCTACAAAAAAGGACACGGACTTTGGAGATGGAAAACCATGGACTTTCTTGTAGGGAGGAACAACAAGGAGCATTCTACGTTGTTCAGTGGGCTGGGTTACCTCCTGCCAAGGCCTTCAATTATCTATCCAAGCAACACCCAACGCTGCCTTCATCACCAAAGAGCTCTTCTGTTTGCATCCTGGGTCTGCACGCTGGGCTTTGGCTGCCCCCAAGAACTCTTGGCATTTCTCATATGCTGATAATTGTTCCCGCTGCCTTTGAGGCAAGAATCCCAGTTCTCACAAAAATATGGTACAGTGATCATAGATTAGCATCTGGAACTGACAAGGGTCAGACAATGCTTCAAGCAACTTCTCCGCCTGTCTCTTCCTCCCTACCCCTTTCCCCGCTGTGTTTTTCTCCCTTTATTTGCTAGCTCTATAGAATTCCCCACTGGGCAGGGCCCTCGCATCCCTCTGCCCTGGAGAGACTTGGACTAGAGGCAGTGCCGGCGCAAGCTGTGTGAATATTCTCTCTGGGGGGATCCTCCCTCTTCTCCATCCCATTCCCTCAAGTATTCCTCAGAGGAGAAGACAGGGTTGGTGCAACGCCACTCAGAGCCTGTGAAAGGACACAGTATTCACCAGGCTGGCGCCAAGAGCTTGGAGACCAGATGCAGATGTGGATTTGCCAGCGAGAGAGGCACGGGAGGAGAGATGGAGGGCAAGACTCATCCGTCTTCCATTAGCACCACCCAGAGCACTACGATGTACACTGTCACACAGTGCAGTCACAGAGCTGCACAGATATTTTGATGGTGTCAGGGTCTACCTGGCACACGGGCACACTGCTTGTCATGCTGCAGGCTACAGCCCTGTCCCTACTGTGAAGCAGCAGGACCAGTGTGTCACAGGGGCAGTGGGGAAAGGAGGTAGGAAAATGGAGGGTGGACCAGTGGTCAGGCCAAAGCCTGAGAAAGAGGACCTGGATGGGAAGTGGCTTTCCTGACCCACATGTCTTCGGTTTCCTCTTTCTGATCCCACCACCTTGCAGATAAACAACGAGCAGCATGCAGAAATAGTATCATCTCTTCAGGGAAGGAATCTATTATCACAATAATGTGTTACCTTGTTCTTGGAGCAAAACATGCAAATGTGTTGATCAGATCAACTCATGCAGCACAGAGGATTTTTCCTGGCCCCAAGATGAAGGGAATAGACCGCATACCATTGCAACTCATGTCTTTTCCTCTTCCGTCCTACTGCTGACTTTGTCCTGGCTGGCTTAGCCTCATAGAAGATTTACACTGGAGAGGAACAGTGGGCAGTGCCCCCCACCCCTGCCCCCCAGTACTTCCTAATTCCTCCTCAGTTTTGAGGCTGTGGAAAAAAATTATACCCCCATCTCTTCACCCATGATGACATCCCAGAATGGGACTGCCCCACCCCAGGGGTATTTCCAGCAGGAGATGCAGGAAACAGATCTCTGCAGATGAGCAAATCAAAACCCACCTGTGGTCTCTGAGGGGGAAAATGCAGAATGTACTGACTGTGAAAGGGAACATCCATCTTCAAGCAATATGCCAGACCATGACTGGTGAAACCATGACTCTTTCAAGTCAGTGGCAGAAGACACTCATGCTGAAGACTGGGCTCCAGGCCAAGGCATGACTTCGATTCAATAGAAGAAAAATTACAATTTATTATGGGATGTCTACTCTAGAATGATAAAAAGTCACTGAATAACTCAGACTGGAATGGATCTCTGCAGTACTCATATTCAATCTGTTGTCCACAAGGACCCTGAGTCCTCTTCAGGATAGCTGCTCTCTAGAAAGTACTGCTGCAAGGGGATATTCCGTCCCACGTGCCAGACTTCATTTCCCTTTGCTGAACTTTATGAGGCTCCTGTCAGCTCATTTCTCCAGCCTGTCAAGGTCCCTCTAAACAGCAGCTCTGCCCTCCAATGTGCCATCTGCCCCCCAGCCCAGTTTAGTATCAGCTGCAAGCTTGTTGGTGGTGTGTTCCATCCCATCATCCAGGTCATCAGACAGTATTGTCCCCCGTACTGGCCCTGAGGGGTCACACTTATAATCAGTTGTCATTTGGACTTTGCACTGGTTTTGATCACAACCCATCAAATCCAGTCACTCAGAAAAAGTCAACACCTACTCTTCTCCCACGGAAGACTTCAAAGAAGCTAATAATTTGTCATTTTGTCAGATTGCTTGACAGAGATGACCAGACGGGATGAAATAGAAATGGAACCATGTATCATAGATTTATTAGGGAAAAAAAGTATATTTCAAGACCATATATTTGGCACTGTACTGAAGTAAAAGTATCTGAGAACAATTAAAACGTTAAAACCCAAATCACCATGAAAAATAAAATGTTCTCTAATCACTTTAGTTCCTTTTCTCCCCATACAATTTACAATAAGTACTGGAAGGAACTCAAAAGGGTATTAGTGCTATCCTAATATAAGCTGGAAGGAGAGTGACAGATGGGCCAGGGGATCTGTCCCCAGGTATGCTGCTACTCTCCTGGGCTGTCCAAATAGTGGAGTCTTACTAATATGAGCAAAGGTGTTGGGATGTTACAAGGAAATGGTAAGACTACAAAAGTTACTGAATAAACCATTAGTGCCAACATTGCCCAAGACTGCCAAAATCCTACATTATTGCAAGCCTCCAAATGCCAGCTAAAAATCATCATTATAGCTTCCAGCCACGTCAGCTTTTTCTTTCTGATCTGAATGGAAGAGGTTTTGGTAGCATTTTCTAGGAAGCACATCCCAATTTGTCCTACGACAGATCAAAGTCAGAGGAGTTTCCTGCTATTTGAGTCTTGTAATGGATTGGTTGCTTGGCCTTTTTTTTTGGAGGGCAAATAAGAGCAGTTTCTTATTTGCAATTTACCTGTCCCATGTTTCCACACAGCGAAACGAAAGATAAGGAAGGAATAAAGCAATAAATAACATACCAACAAGAAGAGAATTGATTGATAGTTGCACTAAACCTGTCCTTATCTCAACCTGCAAGCTTTTTCTTCATTGTATTTTCTATCCCATTTTGTTGAGGAGAGAGAGTGAGAGAATGGTGTGGTGAAGCTGAGCTACCTCTTGGTGTTAAACCACCACAACAGTAAAGGACAGAGAGTTTAACTGATGCTGATAAACTGCTGGATAAGTGTTGTTGCTGGACTATACACTCTAACACGGACAGAGGAGTAGATTCCCCTTGAACATCCCGTCCATAGGCTGCCAAGGAAACAGGACACAGGCTTTTGTTCAGTAATTAAAATGTCAGATCAACAGTACTCATAAGAAGAATGTAGCTCTTTTCTTGGTTAATATATTGTGCATAGCAATATCTCAAAGAATTAACAGCACCTTTTAGATAAAAATTCCAAATATATTTATCTAGTGAACAAGAAAATCTCAGCATCTCTAAGCAGTACTTCTGCAGATGTACAGTACTGTATTTATATAGATATACATAGATATATATATATATATCAAAGTGAATTTACACTGTGACCTGGTGATTAGTCCAGCAGCGGGTGAACCCACAGAGTAAGTCTTCAGGAGAATATATCGCCTTTGGTGGGTGGCCAGCTACAAGGCACGATTGCATAGGGGAGCCCTGGCAGCACCCGCTGCTGGCAACAGGGGACAGTTTAGCATTCCATTCAGCAAGCACAGCATGCTTAGGTCGTTCCTGCAAGATATAAGAAACTTCCACATTTTCATGGCTAACACAGTTCTAGTTTTCACAGGTCGCGCATGTTGCAGCCACCTCTCTGTGCCTTAAAGACCCAGAGGAGGAAGGTGGACACCAAACCTAGATCCTGTCCATGCTTCCAAGTGGAAGTCAAGCAGCACCAAAGATTGAGGCTGGTGAAGTCAGGACCATGTCTGGTTTCGCAGGGGTTTCTTGAGCAGCTGGTCTTCACTGGTTTGCCTCATTTCTGGTTGTTTTTTTCTTTTCCGACTCAGCTGCTCACAGTCCTCTGGTAGAAATCATTCAAAAAGTGTAGTCAGCCTGTCCTGCCTAAGATGGGAAAGCAGACTGCTACCATTTCCCTGGGATGGGCACACCACACTCATACCAGCCCACGTAGTAGTAGGGTGTTGTGTATCCAATGCGTCCAAATGATACAGGCTCCTGGCGGTACTGGCGGTAATACCCTGTCGGGAAGAAAACACCCATTTGCATTTCAAAACAATGACACAGTAATCTAACTAAAGTGATAGACACAGTGGGAGTCAATCTCACAGTCCAAATGAAAGCATACAAACTGTCTGCTAGGGAGCTTTATCAAAAGGGTATTTGTTAGCCCTGGTATTTGGCCTAGATCCTTCTTGAATGATTTAAGTCTGGTCTTTCATATTTCCTGTAGTTTTGATTGGTTTTACCATTCAAAATCTTTTCAACTATTGTGTAATGCTGTGGTCTGCCAAAAAGCTTCTGCATTTCACACCAAAAGGTGGCTATATTTCAGCAGCATTTATGAAGTCTGCAGATCAGTTTAAATATATGAACTACTCTAGGGCAAAAAATACCATCAGATCGTATTATCTCATCGGGCTCAAGAGATTATCAACAAACATTAGCTTTTCACAAAATAGAAATGTATCATTTCATGCAGTAAATATGAAGTTAAGCCCTTTCTGCCCCATCTGATAGCCTTTTTCTTCATCTGTAGAAAGAATGCAACTGCTAAAAGCATTAGGAGAGGTTCAGCATTCTTCTCTGCATAGCTTGTGCACTGGAACATCTGAAACACTGATATGTTGTGCCAATAACGTAATTTCTGTGTGCTCTTTATCTCTGTCGCCTAGGCCCAGTAATACACCATTCCCCCTTCTCAACAGAGAAATGCAGTATTTCCCAGCACTATATAAATATCAGTGATTATTTCAGTTTCTTCCTGGTAACACCACCATGAAAAGAACACCAACAAATAATACGGAAACCATTAAAGTCAACTGACTAATTTATATCAAATGACTTATTGAAAAGATTGGCTGACTTTCATGATTGGGTTCCTTTTGTGGAGCAAGCCATCAGCCTCTTGGCTGTGTTAGCTGGGCAGTGTCTCAGAGGAGCTCCTTCAAGGTGAGATTTTTCACTTGGAAGGAAGTTTCTACCAGGCCAGAATAAAACTGCAGTCTGACAGCAAGTATAACTAGACACACTCCTATGTGTTTTGTATTCACTGAACTGGTCTGAAACCACTTGCAGGGTGGTTTGTTGAGCTGCAGCTGTCCTTTGTGTCAAGTGGAAGAGTTCCTGCTCTTTGATTCAAGGAGGCAGATCTTAAAATTGGGAAAAAGACTTTATAGGCAATTTCTTTCTTTCTTTTTGTTTTTGTACTTTGTGCCTGTAAATTATTTGCATTACATGCCCTTCCTTCTCTTTCTGTGCTGTGCTCCTTACTCCTGAGCCATATGGATAGAGTGACAGGCACTTGGCCAGCATCCCACTCCCACACTGCCATACCTCGGATGGTGGGCAGGGCTTCAATGTACGACTGAGGTCCGGTTCTTCCATCCAGGTGTGAATCCACAAACTGGCAGTGGTCTTCACCCCTTCCCCAGCTATCCCCAATGCTATAGAAGGTATCTGAAGGGTGACAGAAACAGATCATTTGATTCAGCATTACTTTTGTTTGAGGTGCTCTTCTACCACTGGGGAAACAGATGTGGAAGATAGCAGGAGGAGTATTACGGTGACAAACACAGTATTATCCATGAACAGTGGTTGGAAAGAGAGAGAATGCTAGCTTCACATTACAGAAATAAAAAATATGGAAAAGAGAAATGCTTTATAACTCAGTAAGGAATGTTCCCCGTTTTACAAGTTTATGGACATGACAGCACAGATAACAGGTACAGAGAATTTCATTGCAATGCATATAACACAACAGCATAATCTGCAAAGCCATTGAGATGATCCCAGTACCCCAGATCAAAAAAATGGAATTTTGTTCATCATCTCAGCAAATATATCTATACAAGAGCTACTGTTAACTCTTGGGAGTACCGCTCACCGTGTCACTGTGATACCAGCCTTTCCTCCACCATTCCCCACCTGGAACTGCTCTGGGGCTCTTGAGGGCACATTGCTCTGTCTGACCATGTGCACCCAGGGCTCACCCACCAATGGGGCATACATGGGACTTTTCCCAGGGAGATATGTGGGGAGTAGAACTTTGTTTTCACAGTACAAAGCGCACTGCTTTCCTCAGGATACAAACGTGCACAGGCTTTTCACATGAAACTTCCTCCTGTTTTCTTTCATCTGTCTCAAGAGTTCTGCTTGAAAGCTAACACCATTGTGGGAGCACAATGCAGAGGCAGGGCAGCCCAGCTATCACATCAGACCTTCTGGAGAGGACCCTCAGGTAACCATCACGCAAGGTTCAGTGAGAAGTAAAGAAAGTGAGAAGATGGAGATGACATTGAGTAATCATATATCAGGAAAATAATCTCAGTGCCTACCTTTCAGGTCATCACTGAGGTAAATCTTGTACCTTAAGGAGTTACAAAGAACCACTCCTACGAACTTGCGGTACCAAGTTCGTTTCACGTACTGCTTGCCACTGCAATCTGAATAGGTGGGGTCATATTTGAAAGTGAATGGGATCCAGATAGGCTCACCACCTTGGAGTAAAAAAATCAGCATTAAGGACAGATGTCAGCATTTCAGTCTGCATTTTACTGAGACTAACATCTGACAATATGTTTTTCAAGAGATGTTGCGGTAGGTAGCATGCGGTAGCACGATTTTTCTATTTTCAGAAATACAAATCTAAGAACAAATACTAAAAAATAAAAAAGTGAGGACCTTGATTAAATCCCTTCTAGGCAGTACACAATAACGACTGTTAAAATGGTAAAAAATGACTTCATGTACTGAATCACAGTTTTAAGTAAACATTCTCACTGATTTTAAGATACTTCTCTACTTAGTGATACTTAGCTTGTTTTCTAAACAGACTCTGCCGGTAGGTCTGACAGTGACACTTCCTGAATGCTATTTGCATTCTAACACCACATACAAAAAACAATCCTTTCACTAAAGAACAGATGTTAAAAGTTCTGTGGTGACTAACAGCCCGTGATGTGAAGTCTATCCTTACTGTTTTGTTAAAAAGAAGAAAGCAGAAACCTACTTTTCTGTTTTGCTTTCTCATATTACATCAAAACAGATGAGGTTCCAATAAAAGAAAAGTGAGTCCTTTTGTGGGGATCTCTGCCCAAAGCACTGCTGCAGAAGCGATGATTTAATTGTATCACAAAAGATTAAATATTCTGCTGGCTTGCTTAGATGCTTGCTTTACACCAAACAAAGAGAACATAACTCACTTGAAAAGGTTCTTGCACTAATGGATACAGAATGAGATAAAAACCTTCCACTGTGGTAATCAGTATTTTTCTCTCTAGCTACAGAGTAGAGCCCTGTTTTTACTGTGCTGTTTTGAGGTGGTTTACAAATGAAAATGAGAGGTTTTTCTGTTAGTCATTCTTCCTTTCTCTCTAGCCACACAGATTAAATCCTGCAGACACATGCAGGTGAGAAGCAATCACTGATCAGTAATCCTCAATACTTCACCAGTATGAAGACAGATGTAACTGGACTGACTGACTTTATGCAGTAAGTCACAGAGTGAAAGGGCTGCCGGATTTTGGCCATAGCTTTTTCTTTAGAACAAAGTAATGAACTATCTACTTCTTGAGTGCAGTATTATTGCTGTGAATATAGTCTGCTTTCATCCATAGCTTTTGCCCACCTTCAACAGTCCTGAAGGATGACATCGCCCTGTAGTTACCAAAACTACTTGATCCCCACAGGTACCAAAGCTCTGCTCCAGTAGACCTCTTTTGGGCTTACCTTTTTTCTACCACTGCAACAACATGAAAATATTTTCTCTTTGTCCAGTCACAAACCACATAAAGGCTATCACCTTCCAAAATCTCCTTTCCATAAACAGACCCACTGTAGTGAAACTGTCAGGTCATGGCTTGAACTGGTGATTGAGCACCTGGTGAAGGGGTGTGGTGGGCCCTGGGAGCACACGCAGTGTTTGCACCTGTGTTTCCCTGTGACTGGAAGGGAAGCCCAGGGTGGAGTCATCCTGGGCTCATATAAAGGACAGATACTGAGAGGAGAAAATTTCTTGGAGCTTTGTTGCTTCCGGAGAAAGAGTGCTGCATGGCCAGAGATCTCTTTCACCAGTTGGGTGAGTCAAAGCTTGTGTGGAACCTTTGTTTATGTCTGTTGTTAAAAGCTATAATACTTCCCTTGGGGTTGTGAAGAACCTCTGAAGGAATTTTGTTTCTGTTTGCAAAACACCCACAAAATAACTGATAGCAGAAAACCTGAAGGTGAACAGGAGTATGGAAAGCCTGCTGGTCTTGGAGGCTTCCCGTACTGGCTGTCAGAGACATAGCACACTCTCTGATATCAGTACATCATCAGAGACATTTGAGAGGACATGTTAAAAACAGGCTAACAAGCACAATAAAAATAGAAGGGAGGGACATGCAGGACATTGTTTTCATGAACAATGTGGTCAAAAAGCCCCAGAACTAATAATCATCTGAACAGCTTAGGAAAGCTGAAAGAGTGTAATAGTCATGAAGTCATCTTTGCTGCTTCTCTTCTGAGAGCATGCACTGCCTGGGGTTATCCTACCACTGTACATGTCAGCAAGGTCATTCCTAGCACCAGGACATCAGCTCTTCTGATTATGCACTGAGCGTTCAATATGCCACAAAGGATGCAAAGTGACAGGCTTGAAAACGTAAAGTCAGCTCAACAGCTTTCATGGCATGTCCCTGTCATTCAGTTCAGCTACAAATCCTGGATTTTTTTTATTACTTATAAGGGTGTGACAAACAGTGCGGACGAGCATAACAGCCATAAATAGAGAAAAAACTTGTTACTGTCCAAGCTATGGTCAGGCAACTGAAGGACATAAAGCAGCAATACAGGTTAGTGCTTATTACTAAGCAGTGAATGCTGTCACACCATGCAGAAGATGGGCCTAAATCAAGCACATAATCTAACATAACTTTAAAGTGTTTCTTTTGAAAGATCAGAGTACAGGGTCTAAGACGTTCTGTGAACTAGTATAATGAACTACTTCCCTGTCCTGCTTAAAAAACTGGAACTCCAGCTGCACGTCAGGATGCTTCTTACAAGTACATTCTAATTGTTTTTCAAAGATGTTATGCACTTCATGAAAAAGTACAGGAATGAGACTTACCAGGTGGTCTGACAATGAGGAGGGGATTATCTAGAAGAATGAAACACATATGAAAGGAGTCTTAGTATTTTATTCCAAATATTGTCTTATAATAAGAAATACATAGTGTCACTCAAGAAAATGGCAGTTGAAGAGTAACTGACTGTAGTTACACTGTGAACGTGGGATTTACATCTCATTGATCTGCAGAGCTGGGCAGTGTTAAGTAACACAGGCCTAACTTCCAAAGGGAAATGTAACCTACTTTCTGCATGCAAACCTTAGTCTCAGACATTCATCATGCTTAGCACAATTGTTTAGTGGTGGTCATAATTATGTGAAATTTATCATTTTAAGTCCATGTGTCACAGTGGTAGAAGTTCTGCAGGAGCAACCTGGACAGTGCCAGGAGCTCTGTCCAACATGTCAGGAGCTTCTGCTTGCCTGAAATAATCTCTTCCTTAATGTAAGGAGGATGGAGTAGATGTGGAATAAAGACAACATACGAACAGTATCTAGTAAGTTAACCTCTTTGTGTTCATTACACTGCCACTTCTGTCATCTCTTAACTGGCCCTTATTGTGCAAAAAGTATCTGAGGAAAAAGTATGGTGCTTATATACTGATGAAAGTGAAATTCCAAGGAGTTTTTACAGTTTGAAAGAGAACAACGACTTTCTCTTCAGTACATTACTGAGAGAAAGATGTAGTATTTTCAGTAAGCTGCGTGATCCCACAATAGCATTCTTTATGGAATATTTTCATCAGTTCAGACTTTTCAATTGTGCTATACCATTTGGCTCCAGTTTTACCAACTGCTTTTGTACTCATGCCAGCTGGCCACATGACAAATGAAGGATCAGTGCTGCAAATAAAACCTTAACTTCAATGGATTTAACTTGTTAAATAAAGCTCTTAAGGTGGCTGATTTTGGATGGAAACACTAGGCATTTGAGACTGCATACTGGTAGTTAGCTTATCAGCAAAACTCCCTGCAAGATACAGCATGCTGTATTTGCCCAATGTCAGACCTTCTCCTTGCATTTATACTTGAGTTTGTCTTATTTAGTGAAAAAAAAAATCTGAATGTGTTATGCAGGAGTATTTACTTTTCTTGCACCTTTGTCTCCCTTCTGTGAAGACTTCCATGGTTCTTAATGGATTTTCTGAAGTGAACACTACAGGTTGAAGCTGAATGAGCAAATAAAGAGACCACAAAAACCCCATGTTGTCAGAAAGGGCAAACTTTGTAAGAGACAACTGACCTTTTGCTCAAGTAAAGATTAAAGAATTTGCCCTTTATTTTTCAGTAGAGTCATTGGCCTTTGGCTCAATGGAAGAAGAAATTGGTAAAAATAGCTCACTTAACACACCCTATTTTTAGAAGGGGGTGTTGATCTTGAGCACACTATTAGCCCCATGAAAGAGCAGCATGCTTTTACAAAAAAAGAACAGAGAACTTTGCCCATCTGATGGAACAATTGTTTCCTGTATTTCTTCCAGAGACAACCATTTCCAACTGTTCAGCTGTTCACAATTAGGAAGCCAATTTACCAAGTGTTCGGTCAATCTATCAAAGACATCAAACTTCCCATTGCTTCTGTATTTTGGAACATTAGTAGTATTTTGTATTAAATTTAACTTCCTGTTCCCCTCAAGCTCACTTTAATGTCACTTATTTTCATAGTGGCATTAGGAGTATATATTGATTTTCTAGCTTGACTGAAAACAAATAATTGACCTAAAAAAAATCTAAGTAGCAATTTCAGCAAAACACCATTATTACCATGCTCATTTAAGTCATTGCCCTCCCACACCTTTTATTAAGAAGTTCTGAGATGAAAAATAAAAAGCAGAGCATACCAGATTCTGTGATAAATGAAACTGAAGAGCTAACAGGTCCATAACCAAAGGGATTCTTTGCTTGGACTTTAAAATAATATCTGAAACACAATGAGGGGAAAAATAAAATTACACCATTGATTCCATTGCAACAGCTAAATTATAAATATTAAAATAGGGTGAGAATCAAGCGAATATGTTCCCTGTAAGTTTGGGCGTCCTTTGTATTAAATGGACTCAGGCTATGAGCTAACTGTTACATATAAATTCTACTTCTTTGCAATTCCTAACATGTATTTTTGGATCATTTACTTTTATCATCCTCACAACTACATCCACTTCATATGAAACAACTACTAGCAATAGACTATACAAAAAAAGTTGCATGGAAATACATTCTGATCTCAGGAAGCTTTAAACCAGATTAGCTCCTAGGAAAGCAGTGGGGTAAGCTGCAAACTAAAACCGTATCAGATTTATATGAAATCAGAGCTAAGGTTTTTGACCTTTCTTTACAACTCTGGCAGCAGTAAGATTACAGATCTTGAATAATACGATAAATCTTCACATGTTGACTCATTGATTCCCAAATTATTTAAATCGCATGCTTAACTAGGAGCACATGACTAGCCACTAGAACTCCTTTCTTTGCTTGACAGAAACAAAGTTACTCTGACAAGAGGAGATGAATGCATTTCCCATTCTGCATTTCTTTCCCTTTTACCTTTTTATCCAGTCCAGCAGAAACAAACTAGAATGGAAGATTACCGTAAAAGGTTCCAGCATGACATTTTTTAAGTGCCTGTTTTTAGGTCTTCCTTTCTTGCACGCTTACTCAATTTCATTCTTGTAAAGAAATTAATAAAAAGACCACTCTGTAATATTCACACAGCCTTTGTTTCTAGAGCTAGCTTGTAAGAGTGTAATGTGTGACTTAATAGGGAGGTGGTGGAGTCACCGTCCCTGGTGCTGTTCAAGAAGCGTCTAGACGAAGTGCTAAGGGATATGATTTAGTAGCTTAGTGGGTAGGGATGGTGATAGGAGGACGGTTGGACTAGATGATCTTGTAGGTCCTTTCCAACCTAGTGTTTCTATGATTCTATGATTAATGTTTTGTAAGATGCTCATTCTTTGCAATGTAAGAGGCAGCAAGCAAATTCAACAGTATTCAGTTGCATGAACCTTGCTGTTTCTAGTCTGCCGCTCAGTATTCACCATGTGCAGTTTCCTGTTTCATTTGTCTGTTCCTCAAGGACTCTGCCTCAGAGCAGAGCTGGGATGTCTGCTGAGAGAAACCTCTCCAGCCAAGGCACCAGCTCGGGGCACACAAAACTATTCACAATGATAAAACAGGGGACCCAGCTGAATCAGCCCTGTGGCAAAGGTGAATTTCTTTTCTCATTAAAAAGAATGCTTTTTTGTTGTGCACAGTCACAGTCAACTGCTTCACCTCAAATCAAACTGATCTCTATGAAAAGGCTGAAGAGATATGCTAATAACATCCAGTTCTTCAGCAGAAGGATGGCTCTCATGCAAACACAGGTTTGCTGTGGAGTAAGCGGGTTATCTCCATGGCATGTGTCTGAATATCCACAGAGGATTCGCAGTTTTCTGTTAAAAGATGCACACATCGTGGCAAAAAGAAACCACATTAAATAGTGAAACATAGCAAGGCTGTGTTTTTGTTCATTTCTAGCATAATCCTTTCATTGGCAGAAGTCCTGTCCTGTGGTTTTAGCTATTGGCCTTGATTTCCTGACAGCAGCTTGTGAGTGTTCAATGAGGGTGGGGGAAAAAGGAGAGAGAGGCAAGAAGCTTCCGGCATGCCCCTGTACTTTGGCCCCTGAGCAGAGCACACAGCTGAGGACTGCTCTAATTCCCATGTTACCAATTGTCAGTGGCAATGCTCTGTCCACACCTCATACCTCCAGGATTGAGGCAGAGAGCAGCAGGTGGCATGAGGCTGACCACAGGGACGGGACATGGGGCAGTGCATCCTCACACTGTTATGCAGCTCTTGGTTTTACTACTTCAGAAAAGCAGGAGAAAATGTTTGCCAGCCAGAAAGTACAAGCCTTTCAATGTACTTGCTTAATGTGTGTGTATTAATGTTAGGGTTTAAACACTTCCATGAGACACATAGATGCCACTATCCACATTTAAAACAGGAGAAAGCAGCCCTAGAATCACCTCCACAAAATGCATCCACTTAAGTGGGGAAAAGCGTGTGGCTTTGCATTTAGTGCTCAGTGCAATAACTGATTACTTACATAATTGTACTTTCAGGTGTCCTGCTGTGTACATAAAAGCCCACCTGGGACACAATGACTGTTTGGGTAGCCTGACTGACTGTCTGGAAAAACAGTGATGAAGTTACATTTCTCTTCAATTCTCTTAAATTGGAAAATTAGTTCCTAAGCCTTTAAATATACAAGAAGCCTTTCCCAGTGCCAGGAAGACAACCAGGGCTTGTGACTTGCTGACGTGTGATTTAACCAGAGACCGTGCTATGTTTGCTGTATTAAGTGCACCAATAAAATAATGAAGTCAGGATATATTTATTTCTCAGACACGACAAATAAAAAAGAAATTGCCAAAGTAATTTTTTCTTTCTAGGTCCAGGCGTCTGACATTTTCATTAGTCAGAATCTTATATGCATTACAGCCGACGAATTTGCCAGGAAGTCTCAAATCAGTATAACTTAACTGTCCATCACATAAATACATGAAAAGAAATTGTAATATGCAAGTTGAGTGTGCTTTGATTACACTTTGCTTAGCCAGGCTTGTAATAAATTATTACCAATAGGCATATAAGAATCGCAACTGAAACAGATGCGATACTGTTTGTTTTTAATACAGACAAGAACAAACCTTTTTTCCTAAAAAAAAAAACCCCTCCTTTGAGATTTTATATGCTACACCTACTGACATGCAAAGAAGCGACATAATAAACTTCAATGGAGCAATGAATATGTGATGTTTATGTTCATTTAGACTATATGACTAATCACATCACCATACCTGTCACTTTCAGCAAAATGGTTTTATGACCTAATTCCAAGTGTCTCCCTCCTGCTGGAAATTAATTGCTGGCACTTGCAGCTACAAGGGCAGATCATCACTCAGCAGAACAGTTAGGGAAGCAGCTGTTTGCAGAAATGTTCATCACCCACAAATAATTTCCCTGGTCCCACCAGCAGCCAGCTGAGGTGATGGGAGGTTTAGGCTGCACTGCACGCATCCCCTCTGCCCTACATGAGATGAAGGTTTCATCCACATCTTTTGGGTGCTCTTTGGCTCTGCTCTGGTGACACAGAGCAACTGGTTGCAGTTGATGCTACTTGCTGAACATACCGAGGCTTTGCTTTAATGGAGATACAGAAAAGAAACAGAAATTTTCAGCCCATCTGGCCCCCAGAACCAGAAGGTCTCACAATCGTTCTGTTTGCAATTGTGAGCCCTGAGTTTGAAAGCCTCTTGTGACATGCTCTGCACAACACTGCAACTGGCAGCAGGCATTCTAGGGTCAAAACAGCCCTGAACGGAACAGGAACTGAGTGGACAGGGAAGAAGGTTTGACAAGACATGGAGATATGGTGGCAAAGGAGGGTGTTTTAAATCACAGGTCCATCTATTCACTACTGTAAGGCACTGCCACAGCTTTCTTGCAGAAAGGCAGAAAAAAGCCTAGCCATGTTCAAGAAGGAGTTTGAAATGTTTATGAAGAGGATTATTATGTCTGCGATTGCAGGAGATTGGATTTAGTGGCTGAGTGGATGCTTTCCAGCCCTTTGCATCACCCTTCTGTGATGGCTGAGAATTAATCTTAGGGAAGGGACATTGTCAAGACTGCCACTTTTAAGATTTAATACGGTTTAAAGTAATTACAGCGTTTACATTCACATGTCACAAGGAAGCAGCTCCTGTACCCACTGAAGCTGACCAGAGTTTTGCAAATGGAGAAACTTCCACTTTTCAACTGAAGGTGAGGCCAGGCCTCCAAAGAAAACTTATCACATGGGTTAAATTAATACTTCCTTTTTTTTTTTTGTAAAACTTAAACACCAGGCAGACGTTTTCTAGGACATGTTGACAGATTCAAGTCTTCTCTGGAGCTGACTTCTGCCACAGGGCCAACCCATTTCCAGTACACTGTGTGCACCACAGCTTGCACCACCCATAACCTCTCGAGGAAGACCCAGCAGTCAATAGCATCTACGTACAGCATGTGACCTAATCAGAGATCTCTCACAAAATGCATTCCTAAGGCAAACACAACATTTTTAGACCAACTTCAGATATCTTGCCATGTTTTCTTAATTAGGATGGGGTCCCTTCCCAGTGGTTAGGGAGTTATTTTTAAGACAAAAAATATGCAGTCAATTCAGTCTGTGGATTTGGAGAATGTGAATGAGATTGGCTGATACACACAATTTTTCTGCTGAAAAGAACCCTCCTTCTCCACCACAGACCCCACACAAAGCTTTTTTCTTTCTTCCACAGGGCATACAACAGCCTAATGGATTACGCTACTCTTCAGAAATAACATGCTTAAAACAAATAGATTTTGTTTCAATCTCCTCGTTTCGAAACAGCGTTCATATTTGACAAAGGAGTCAGTAGGTTCATAGATATGGATGAACCTATAACTTTGCTGTTCTGTCAAAATATCTGGTATAAAATCAAAATATCAGGTATCTGTCAAAATAAGTGATTTTAATGTATTCCCTTTGTGCCCATTTATTTCCCACCCCATCACCATGAATAATTCCAACACCATGCACAGTATGCATGCTTGTTTTGCCACTTCAGTGAGACTTTTTGCAAGATAAAGATCTAAAGCTCCTGCCAAACCAGCTTCTGAGCAAGTGCCATGGCCTCTTTATATACCATGATATCTCCTCTTCCAGCACAACTGATGTGAGCAGACAGTCAAAACAGGCCACAGAGAGCTGGCACCTCTCCACACTAGCCCACAGCTACTAAATCTTGGGAATGCCAGTATGTGGGAATGGCCATATCACATCACACAAAGGGTATACTTTGGTATACTCTTCCCACAAAATCTGATTCGGTTATGCATATGACTAAAACATGAAGATTTTTAAGAGATTTTCTCTTATTGATGTGTGTTCTTACACACACACAGTCATCTACTCCAGAATTAACATGGTAAAAGTATCATATAAATAGCTGTGAGATTTATAAAACAATTTTCTGTCAAACAGAATAAATAAAATCTAGATCAGACATTGATATACACTATGGCAAAGATGTATGACTACCAATTATCAACTTTTTTTTACTACCCTACGAGAACTGAAAAGAATTGATCAAATCCTTACCGTGTGTTTGGCTTCAAGTTCTCAATTGGCAAATGAGAAGTCCCTGCAGTCCTGGTTGACCATTTGTTTTTTAAAAAGTCATCGTAGGATGCACTGTAAACCAGATAGCCTGTAAAAAGAAAAGACAAAGAGCTGGGAGGATATCTCAAGCCTTATGCGTCGTGTTAGATTTCATGGTTTAAAAGAAGTGTAAGCACATTTGAATTTGTAAGTGAGTTGATGCCTAGCTCTCCTGGAACATCCCAGGCAGCACGAATTTCCTGTCATTAGCCAATAATGACAGCGCATTACATTAGAGGATGATACCAGTATCCAAATATTGATTTAGAATACAGTTAAGACAAAAAGATGGCAGTCAACCCATTCACTGCTTTAAGTTACACACTGATTGTGCAGAAATTAATAAATTTAGAGATAGGTNTTTTTTTTTTTTTATCTTTAGGCAAACTGTGTTCAGTAAGGTACTGGATCTACAGTCTTAAAGAATGAAGTGCTGTAGGACAGATACCACACAGGCGTCTTTAGGTGCAGCCTGATCCCTTCCGACACTTATCACTGCTTTGGCTCTGCTAGTTCCCATCCCTTTGCCATTGCTGTCATCCACAGAGGTGGTAGCATCAAAGCAGTGGCCTTTTCCATTGCTTACTTCTGATATTTTGGATGCACATACAAACAGGGGTTGATTTTCTTCTAAAATATTTTTGTGATTTATTTATTTCACTGTTTTTTTAGCAAGTTTTGAGATTCATTTCTGAAGTCAGTTTGTGCCTTTCTGTGGCTCTCAGAAGGTCCAACATTGCCTTAGAGCAGACTGAACGCGAATGTGAAAGATGCTCCAAAGGCAAATTCGGGAGGTGCCTATAGTGGTGCTGAGAGTGCTGCCCAGGGGCAGAAGTAGTCAGACAAGCTAAGTGCTATCACAGACACTGTACTGGGGAGAAGCAGTGCCTTCAGAACTGCTGGCACAAAAGCAGAGCCAAAATCTGAAATATCTGGACTAGCACGAGCTGGTAGCTCTGGCACTGAAGGATGACAAGGGGGGACCTTTCTTACCCCTCAGAAAGTTGCTCATCTCCCTCAGAGAATTGTAATGGAGAGTTTTATGAGCAGTTGGTTCAGTGTAAGGTAAAAACAGCCATTTAGCAAAACCTTCTCCACCCTCCTCTCAGGAGAACAGCCCAGCAACCCCAAGTGCTGGGGCCACCAGCTCTGTAGTACCTGTTACCATGTCTCCTTGAACAGGCTTGGCCCAGTCCACAATGACAAAGGAGTGACAGCCTTCTACTGCCACAACAGTGATGTTGTGAGGGGCTTTGAGAGGACGCAGGTCTTTCTCTTTAAGGTCATTAGGGATGATCTCATCAAGGCTTTCCACTTGGAAGTGCTCCAGGGCCTCTGTCAAGGAGCAGGGGGCTGCTGGATCTTTATTGAGATAGGTCACATAGGGTGCTAGAACAGACAGGGAAAGGTTTCATTTAGTCAGAAGTTTGTAGATTTCACAGAGTAGCACACAGGCTGACAATAGTCTGTGTGACTCCTATAGCTCTGAGTAATAGATAGGGACTACTGGGGCCTATTGCCATCTGCCATCTTGGGATCACACCCCTCATGTGTGCTACTGAACCAGCGCTCCTCATGGCCTTAGTCTCTGGGCACACAGAGAAGCAAGGGGCAAGTGCCTCACAGATTACAGAACAGCAGAGGTGGGAAGGCACTTCTGGAAACCACCTACTCCAACTACTCAAGGCTGTGTACAGTCAAGTTCTGAGAACCATCAAGGATGATCCACCATCTGTCTAGGCAACCCATGCCAGTGTTCAAACACTATCACAAAGAAAGAGATTTTTCTTATGTTTAAACAGGATTTCCTGTGCTTCAGTTTGTGCCCATTGCCTTCTCTCCTTTCAGTAGGCACCACAGAGAAGAACCTGGCTCCCTCTTCTTTACGCTCCCCATCAGCTATTGATGCATATTGGTAAGGTCCCCCTCAGTCTTCTTTGCACTGAATAGCCCCGGTTCTCTCAGCTTCTCCTCATATATCAGATGCTCCAAACCCTTCATCACCTTCATGGCCCTAGTGGCTTCCTGCATTTCTGCCTAGCTCAGCCAGGCTGACTTGGACAACTCTGGCTGCCCAACCTGCATACATTTCTTTGTACTTTAAGGTGACAGTTCCTGAACTGGTCTCAGCCAAGTTCCAATGATTTCCTTGTGCTATGGCAGTATACCTGACCTAGAGGAACAACATTAAAATAAAAACAGCTGTAGAGAAATGATTGGTGCCACTTGTGCCTTCTTTAGCCTTTCCTCAGCTTATGCCCTTCAGACTAGACTCTTGCACTTCACCAAAATAATTCAGAAAGGAAAGCTAAGGTTTTGGTGGTCTCCAGGAAAGCAAACAGCAGTCAAATCCTGGCAGCTTTAGATTATGGCCTTGCCCTTGCTTGACAACCAGGAACTTTCTTGTGTAGGTTATTTCTCTCCATACAGAAATCATCCGCTTGAGGGAGACATGAAACAGAGCATGGAAACCATTAACTGATCTTCATAATCAGAAACCACTGAAGCACCAAAGCATGGCTCCTGCTCAATTTGACTGACAAGCAGGGGAAAGTGGGGTGCCAATTTTCAGGTCTACCCAATACTCACAACTACCCAGTTACCTAAAGAGAAGAGGACCATTCTGCTACAGGAAGCAGAAGAGAACGCTGGCTACAGGACTCTACCCACATCAGTTCTGGGAGGCTGGGTGGAAACATCAGTCAGATTCTCTGTATTTCACATACGGGAACAGAATGCTGCCAGGGCCTCTGATCAACATCAAAGACTTTACTAGGTCCTACACAAACATCCTGAAGCTGGGCTGAAACAATGGGGTGAGGAAGAAGAATAATTCCAAGGTGAAATCTGACCACTTAAAGCAATGATCACAGCGGTCCCCTGGGTATTAAGGGACTGGGAGTCATGACTCTCCACCTTCCAGGCACCCAACCTGTAACTTCTATTTTTAGAGTCTTTATATTGACTGGAACTGCACTTTGGCTCAGGAAAAAGATTAAACCATCTTTTTATTTATTTAAATGTCACCATAACATTCAAAGTAAGCACTAAAACAGTTGCCTTTGGAAACGTTTATTCAGTTGCAATAACACAACCCATTGAAATGGCAATATCTTTTCCCTAGTGCCTTTAAATGCTCATAAACCAATGTTTCTTGGTTTATCTTATTGGATTTCATGTCCTTAGGGATTTTTTCCAGATTTTGCGATGAAGTTAATTTTAGCCTCTCTAGCTAAATGAATCAAGAAGCACTGTCAGTGAGAGGGCTGAACAGAAACATCATGAAATTGTTTGGATAGGGAAACTGAAGATGCTCTGGAAAAAGTCTTGGCAAACATAAAAACAAATATTTCACTCCAGCAGCAGAGGTTCACTCTAAGTCACGTGAAGCCTGCAGATGTTGGAATGGAAGGCAAGACATGAATCAAACTTGAGTCTCCATCCCCTGATTTGTAAAAGAGTGTTGGGGGTCTAGGAGTCTGGACTGGAGGTTGGAATACAATGCCCTAGCACCTCAAAATCCCTCCAGTCTGATCTCAGGCTACTTCTCTGACAAAGAAGCAAAGCAGCTCTGAGGTGAGAACAGCAATGCCTACCTACACACTTAAATGGCTCACATATGCAGGAGCCACACTCATTGCTCACACCAACATACTGTGGGTTCATTCCCTATGTTCCTTCTACAGCACAAAGAAATAAATAGCAAAGCCAGATTTATGTCTGTAGGTATTACTTGTTGGAAAGTTCATATCCAAAATATCATTAATTCCTTGACTTTCCTGTATGTCCCACATGAAGTACACCTTTGACATAGATGGTGAAATCACTGGCATTACAGGGGGAAGTGAAAAGAAGTAGGTCCTCCAGAGGATGACTCACACCTATGTGGAGACTTGCACTGCCTGAACTACTGGTGTGAATTTAAAGTGGCGCAGCTGAGCTGAACGGAGCATCAAAGCAGACACCCTTCCTTACTGACTCCAAGTAAACTAAACATCATGCAGAATATAAAGCAGAGTACTTGCAAGAGCAGAGAAAGGTTTGCACTGCTTCAACAATATCAGTGTGAGTCCACATGTAGATATGCAAATATCAAAGCTATGAGCAAAGTACTGTTGTTTGGGTTTCCCTGGTGCCAGTCTTACAAGGATCCCACACTAGTCTGTTGCACATATTGATGCAACGGCCTCAGCTGAAGGGCTGAACTTCCTAGAACAAGAATTACTTGCAGCACTAGTAGCAACCTACATAATACAAAGGATATCCTTACCAGTGAACCTTTTCTTCCCAGCAATATCATATTCAGACACAGGGCCAGTACCAACAACACTAGTCTCTGGATAGACGATCTCTGGTTCTGTTGTTGTAGTGGTAGTGACGGTGGTGGTGGTCGGTGGCAAAGTGCTCTCAAAAAACTCGTAATCTTCAAAGGAAACATAAAGTGAAAATGTTAGCCTGCTTCATGTTATTTTGGCTTAATTATGAGAAAAAAAAAAAACCATTCTGTGACCAGCTACAGTCCAAAAGCAGTGCTGTGCATCCTGCCACAGCTGCTGCACATTCCTTATGGGCCTCTACATCATGGTCAATCACACCTCAGTTTTGCAAGGGTTTCTACTAAAGTGGTGGATAGCAAGCACAAAGCCTTAGGAAGCTACTGCCATTGCTGATTGGGACCTCACTCACAGAGGTAAGAAGCTGACAGCAAACAAATGTACATATCAATTCATCTATAATTAAATGCTGGGACTTAAAGCTTCCTCTTAAGCTAAGTTTCGTGTGTCCTGACTTATAATACCAAGATGGCATGAATATAACTCTGCAAAAACATTTCCCTCATCTCATTTTATCTGTTTTCAAAGCTCTTTAATTTAAATTCCTCAAGGATTCAGCAGACTAATTATTTTATATCCAGGTGATCTCATTCAGTATGAGAATGTTTTACAGTCTAAATGCAGACTGCACATCCAAAAAGACAAAAAAATATATTCATAATGCTGGATTCATAATTCGTTAGCACTCTAATGCTAAAAGCACAACTTTCCAGGACTCAGACAATATTTTGATCTTCTATTTTAAAACAATTCGGTGATTGTGGGCAAGATGCTGTACCAGAGAATGTTTAGCAGTGAGTGTAGTAACTACCCCTCAAACTCAATTCCGAAGAAAGAGGAGGAAAAAAAACCAGCAACCCAAAACATACCACTTGCAATAGATACTGATAGTTAAACTGTACCATCATCATATATCACATATGCCTCCGGAGTTGCTGTCACATCTGAATCCAGTCCTGAGAACACATCTACTGCAGAAGAAAGAAAAAAAATGCTGTAAGAACTCAATGGTCTCATCCTCACCATCCTATTAGAATACTTCTGGAATAAAGTTTAAAATAAAAGTCTTTATCCAGTTGACTTCTAAAGAAATAAGACAAGTGCCAAGTTTGCCAGATAACACAGTGACAGTCCATTCTGCATATTTAGAATAACAGACAAGTAGCTAACCACAGCAGCCAGGAGTTTTGCTGGAGAAAAATGGTTTGAGAGCTGCTACTGAAAATTGAGAATAACGCACCATCCAGGGGCTCCAATCTGGGCCCAAGGGCTTTTGGAGCAAAAGCAGACTGTCTGCAACCACATAATGCTCAAGTCAGGATTTGACAATATTTTATAATCTCAGGAGCACCAAATACAAGAAATTTATGTACAAAAAAATATATATATATATGTTCAAGCCATGCAAATAAACTGAAAACTTCAACTCAAATCTTTTGCAAGGTATTAAAAATCAAGCAATCCATAGAGCCATATCAATGCAATCCCAAAGGTAAGGATTTCTATAATGAAGCAGTTGGTGCTGGATCTCCCAGGGTTTTCCTATGTACTCTGCTCTACTCTGATTGAGCAGACTGAGTGTCCATTATGGGATGGGGCACAAACGTGTAATGCTGAACTGTTGTTTCTGCATTGGTTTCATTCAAAAGGAATGAAGATTCTTCACAATCAGATTCCTCCACAATGCAAACAAAAGTGTGGTAAGTAAAGGTGATTGGGAGGTGCACATCAAGAACTCCCAATTCAACCCAGAAACTAATGCAAATGCTTCCTAAATGCCCGTTGATGTATATGATCTTAATCTCTCCACAGGTGATGTATCCAGCACCTGAGACACCAACTGTCAGATACGTCATCTTGTGAATTCTGGAGGCTTTCCAGCATGCTTGGAGAAATAGATTTCTCCACATTATTCTGAGTAAACAGAGCTCAAATAAGCCACAAAAAGCAATGCAAAGAAAGCATAAGTGTTGTGCTGGAATCCACAGCAGATAAAATCAGAAATCTTCAATGGGGTTGAGGAGAGAGCAGTATGCAAATACAAGTAAGAGACAGGCAGCATTGACTTCAGGATAACTATACTAAATTTAGTAAAGTTCCTGTAGCACTTAATATGAAATAAGAAAATGTTATTTTCACTAGGCCAGTACTATGAATACTGCAAATTTTCAATGGCCAACATTAAATAAATTACAAATATAATTTGAATGATACATTTTGTTTTGCCTTTTTTTTTAAATCTAGCACCAACTATTATTGTAAAAAAGACTTTTTCTACTACAGTAAATTTCTTTTAAAAATGAATAACACAGCAGTGATTTTAATCCCAAAATAAGCTAGGAAAACACAGGAAATTGGTTAATTCTTGCCAGATTTTCATACAACAAAACCTGACATTTTCTCATGGTACATTTCTGCAGCCTCTCTTCAGAAGATCAGCCACCTGAAAGGCATTTTGCTTCTCCATGGCTAGATCTTCTGTGGAATTCTGTAGATCTTCTCACCACAGCTGGCTGCTATCAGCCAGTGTCTGTAGTGTACACCGTTCTCTTGACTCCATTGGAGGCTCAGATACGCAAGAAATTTGAAGTTTTGTAAGTAGATTTCAATTCATTCACACCTACTAGCTAATCAGCCTTTGTCCCCGTACAATTTATTTATGCTGGATTTTACTTTTTATTTTTGGGCTTGTGCAGCCTCTTCACTTCCTGTGTTTCATCAGCATCAGCTGCAGCATGAAGAGGACAGGGGTACTCCCCAGAACTGTCACTATAATTTTCTCCCCATATACCAGCTGCAGTTCTCCAGCTTGCTCCAAGCACCCTTGCTGTAGCTTTTCAGTTAACCCTGCCAGTATCAGGTAAGGCTAAGTCTTGTTTGCCATGGCCTTTTGCCATCTGTAAAAACAGCAGACTGCTCAACCACCAGTTGATTTTACCACACAAAGCAAGTGGTTAAGGCTCCCATTTTATTCTTTGTGAGATCATGAAAAAAATTTAACTGATTTCACCGGTAAATCATGGTTGCGTGGTCAAACCCCTTCCTGAAAGTTCAAGACTGCTGAATCCAGTGAAATGTTGATAATAAATTCTGCTGGGTCAAGCAAAAATTCTGTCAGAGAGTAAGTGAACTTGCCAAAGCTTAAGTAGAACATGTGGCGGTGTTTTTTGGCACTCACAGCCTCTAGCTGTTTGGGAGAAAAGCTCTTAGCAACAAAATATCAAGCTTTGGAAGAGTAAGTATTTCATTAAATGAATTGGAGCATTTTCCAGATGCAGATTAAAGGGAAAGACAATACAAAAATATGATTTGGAAACGGTCAAGGGGGAACGGCATGAGATAATTTCATAGTCCAAGTAGTAGTTGTTTATCCCCGTTGAAATAGATACAGCACTTGTTAAACAAACAAACTGCAATCATTAAGTAAATACTACTGCAATGCTTTCTTTTCAAGCAAGCTCCTCTGTGGAATAGGCAGGTTGTTTTGCTGCATTTGTCAATTGCTGAAGCAAGTCACCAGGACAAAAGGGGAAAAAAAAAAAGCAAGAAAATCCTAATAATCACTCTTTGGAGAAACTTTCATACTAGTTAGGTAGGTATTAATATTGCTCAGGCTATATAGCAGGTAGGAAGTGGAAATCCAGCACCATCATGTACTTTCCATCTTTCACCTCAATGCATCTGCAGACTTGCTGTTGAAACGCCAGTTAGTTCAGCAGAGACTTTACGAGTCATTCTCACTGAATACACAATCTGTACAGAAATACTATTTCTCATTCACAGCTCTAACAAAGTTCAAAGCATCATCAACCTATCTGGTAGCTGGCAAAAAAAAATTAATAATAATAATCCAAAAAAACCACCAAGCAGAATGTTCTTAAATGTTCATAAAACCACAAGAAGATTCCATAACCCACACCTCTCCTAAATCTCTCCTAAAAATAATACTGCAAAGCTTTTTATTGTTCAGCTGCTGGAGCCTATTCTCAGATTCAGCCCAGCCATTTTTTATGAACCGTTACTGTTCTTATAATATGTATTCACAGAAGAGGTCCTTCAGGCATCAAATAGCACAGGCTAAAGAGAGGAAGCATTACAGGATAGAAGCAACATTTAAGGTAAGAAAAAGAAACTGGTGGGAATGGGAGGGACACTAACAGTACCAAAAATTATAGTCCCATTCCGGCAACTTTGAAAATACCAGGCTGACCATACAGAGCAATATTTGTAACACTTCTGTAAATACAACTGAGAGCACTGGAAGCACCAAAAGGAAAATCAAAAATCTTCAACAAAGTATTTAATGATGATGCCATTTATATTTACATGTTTCTGCATACATGCAACCATACATATCTATGCATATGCACATATGCATATGCAGTGTTATACATACACAAACAAGGGGCTAAATGTTAGATAAATATTAATACAATAAATTATTGTAATTCCATCTGTACAAAGTAATAATGTCTCTGACTTCTTACTTACCCAGTGTAACTGGTAAGGAAATTTTCTGTTTTCTGAGATCCTTTCCAAAGCTGCCATCCTTACACTCCCTGTTACTTGCTGAAGCCACATCTTTCCATATCTTCCGCACTCTTCAATGTGACAGATCAGCTTCTCAAGCCATGGTTACATGACCTACTTGTAAACCTACTTTGGCTTCAGAGACACAGGTGTATGAGGGAAAGGTAAACGGGCTTAGTTACCCACTGAAACTGGCTACTCCAGTTGGCATACGTCTGACTGCCAACTCCTCTTTTAAGTTATGGCCATGCTTTTGCTGCCCCTGTGTAGAGTGAGCTGGGGACTACCTATAAATGGAAAGGGTACTGGACTGCCATGCTGCTCCTTGATCCAGTTTTGTAAAACAAGCAGCTAACTGATTTGCAATGCAACATTCAAGTGATGAAAGGATAAAACCTGGTAGGAACAGGCTCACACCCCATGACTCCAGTGATTTTAGATTTGTTTACACTGGATTTTAGTTTTGCACAACGTCCTAAACTGTATCACTGCAAGAGAGAAATAATGACATGTACCAACACATTTTTCTATGAAAAAAAAGAAAGAGAAAGAAATTAATTCACAACTCTCTGCATTATCTGCACAGAGCCAGGGTTGTCTTCCTCCAAGTTCATCCACGCTGTGCTACATTCCTGCTCGAAAATCTCAATCTCTGAGGGCTGGCAAGATATCAAGAATCTCATTTCACAAATGTTGGTCCCACTATAAATATACATAGTCCCACTATAATGTTGGTCTCTCTCAAAAGAGAGAGAGTTTTTAGAACTTTCTGTGAGAAACGAATGCAAAACAGACAAGATGTATACTGCCTTTCAAGTCTTTCTCTGGCCTGAATTTGAGTGAGGACTTGATTCTGGGTGAGTGCTCTGACCGCAAAAGTACTGTGTATGTTTGTGCACATGTTCAGGAACATGTGAAAAGACTGGATCCAGCAAAAGGTGAGGATTTTCCTGACATCAACATATTTCCATGAAAAACTTCAGCTTTGGGGCAAGTTGACATTTTCTAGAGGAAAACCATTTAACATGCAAACCCTACTCCAGATGCTCTAATCTCAGCTCCTACCTTACCATGTGGACCAAAATCTTCAGAGGCAGATTCTTTCCTGCTGTACCTTTATGCAACTGCACTGTACAAACAGCACAACCAAAGAAGTTCAAACAGCAAAAAAGGAACTTACCTTCTGCATTGCATTCTGGCAGGCCATCAAACCCTAATAGCAAGTTGCCCTCATCATCATACTGTGCATAGGTGCCTGGAGGACAGGTTGGGGGTGGTTTCTCAGTGGGTGGTTCAGTTGTGGTTGGCTCAGGAGTGGTAGTGGTAGTTGTAGCAACAGTAGTTGTAGTTGTTGTTGTTGTTGTTGTGGTAGTTGTTGGAGGTGTTGTAGTAGTAGTTGAAGGGGTGGTTGTTTTCTTAATCATTTCAAGACCAATCAGAGGTTTCCCTCCAAGGCTTATTATTGGTTTATCTTGTGCACTTGCTACAGGCTTACTAAATCTGCCATGTCCAAACAAAGGTATTCCATCAGGACTCACCACTGGGGCACCCTTCTCGTCTAGGATAAAAGAACAAAACCGAAAAATCTCATTTATGAATCCACTGCATGTTTACAGTATGATATTTAACAACAGTAGATACTACAAGAACACTGAGAATGATTACAATCTTCTGTAACTAAGCTGACAGAGAAGAATGTCATTATATAGGAAAGACACAGACTAAGGAAACTGGAAAAATGTTCAGAAGAGCCTCAGATAAACCACAGTGCTGTGCACTGTTATCAGTTCTTTGATAAACATTTCTTGGGAAGACTGCAGGGAGATTTCACTTCAGAATCACAATGTGCAGACAGTGTCTGCATTTAATCTAAATCACTTAACTATTGACGAAAAGTATGATGAATCCATCTTCTGTTCCCACTCAAGCATGAGCAAGGAACAACTGGGATGAGCTACTGAGATGCTGTCACTGCAGATAAACTTTTGTGCCAAGTTCTGGATATTGCAAGTAGTCATGATCATCACTTTAAGAGAGCAGGGTCTGAACTTACATTCAAGAGATCTGTGCAGATGGAGTAACCAGCAGTGTTCTCACAGATCACACACAGGGCTTTTTACTATTTGTGGTCAGTTTCAGAAAACAAACAAACAAAAACCATCGCATACATATGACTGGTACAGTGCTAGTAGTGGGGAATAATTATTTTTCTATAAAGAAAGAAATAAACAAGCATCTATCCCTATTCTGGCTCAGTTCTGTAGTCCATTCTAATGCTGATACAGGTGAGATGGACTTCAGGGATTCTTGCTGCCTCATACTCAAGAACCTTGCAGGTTGCCCCCAAGCATCCACAGATCCTGCAATGTGCTGACTGTCTGATGGTGTCTTGAAGTACAGCAATCCCAAATGGCTTGCATGGGACCTGGGGATGCTTGGAGCACTCAACAGCTCAAATACTTGTACATATGCACAAAAATTTCAGATTTTTTTCTGTAAGAAGGAAGCTGCCACTTACCGACAATTGTACGTCCATCCCCTCCTAGTTTCACTCGGAGAGGGTTGCCTTGGGAATCTTGGAGGTATTTTCCTTCAACATTTAACACTAGCCCTCGGTCAAGATCTACAATCTAAAAGCAACAGATGGATTCAAATTTAGCTAACATCATAAGAGAATGTGAAACGAAATTTCACCGCAGCAGAAATCTTGAGGAAATTCAGATGTTAAATGTGTTGTTCAGGAATAGGTACAACACTTTCAGACAGATTTTTAAAAGTGAGTCACTAATTGTATAGGAATCACTGAAAAATTACCACTGAAGAAGGCAAACCCTCAGGAGCTGGGCTCCAGAGCTGCACAAGAACCATATTCATATTGCCTTGTACAGTGCTCACATGAAAGGAGCAAATCCCTTGAGCTGGTGCACTGAGTTTCTTGGGCTCCACTACTCCTAAGGTGGAATAATGTAATATTGATTTGAGTATGACCCTGAGTCCTGTTGAAAACAATATTTCAAAGAATGCCTACTAATCAAAAAAAGAGAAAAATTAATCTCGTTAATTTAGATTGAAATGACAGTGAAAACAAAGTAACTAAGATTTTAATGGGGGTAGGAGACTGAAGAAAAGCCTCTGTCTCATAAAACAAATCTGTCTGAGAGCTTGGACTGAATTTAAGAGGTTACTTTAGATAAAATCCAGTCCTCGTTGCTACTTCAACCCAAAATAGCTGAGCTGTATGCTGTTTTAACCTGGGTTAACATACATTGTGGCACAGAACACAAAAATACAAAAGCTGCTAACTGCTGAGAAAAAACTGGGGTGAGAACACAGACAGCACTTTTGAGTTGGCAAGAAAAACTCGAACTTTCTGACCCATTTTCTGGAGTCTGTTTGAAGAGCCTTGGACATGCTTTTCAAAATGCCTCTCTTGAATGTGAGTTACCTGATGCACTTTTCCATGCTCCTCTAATGCAATCAAGAAGATTTAAGTGGCCAAACAAGTGTTTTTATGCCCCTCCATTTATTTGTATCATGTAGTGTCTTACTGCGTGAGCAGCTCTACTGACATCATTGAAACTGGTCAGAGTCCTGCTCAGTGTTTGGAAAAACACGCATGAAACACCATTTTCATCTCTGAATGAAAAAGATTTTAAAAGACAAGGTCTGGATGCTTAGGTACCTATTAGGACTTGCCATTAATGGTGCCTGAGGTCTTCTGAAAGTACCACTAGAAACCTGACTGTATGAACCACAAAACACTTGAAGGTATCACCTGGAGGCCTGTCACTACAGGGAAGCTACTGTGACATCTCTGCTTTTACAGCATTATGCCATTTACGGAGCAACTTCTCATGTTAACACTCTTGTTTATGAGCTTCTTTCCGGAGCATGCGTCTGGAAGAAGTATCTCTGAGCCTATCTTTCACAGGAACTGTGCCGGACAGTTTCCATTCACACTGTGGAGCAAGCAAGTCCTGAGTCACTGGGGAACAATAAGTCCCACTGATTGTGAGAAAAAATGTTTCAGTGCATCTGTGGGAGTAACGCTGTAGTTAAAAAAATCAAGCCATTGGGTTTAAAATCAGGCATTTTAAATGTTTGAATAATGAAATGGAGTATTTGTCTTTAGATTTAAATGGAACAACGGAATTACATCACTAAATGTGACCTCATTTTACAGCTTCTTTGACTACGAGCACTGTTTCTTCTCTTTTCTCAATGAAAAAGTAAGTAAAATAAAAGGCCAAAGCATCTTGTATTTGCAGAGAAGGTCACCCTACCCACTTTGTTCCTTGAGGGCCATTGATTACTCTCTGTCCACTTGGTTTTCCATTATTACCAGGTAATATCTTTCCATTTCCATTTTTCGTTGTAAGATTAGGTCTGCCATTGTAACCTGAAATAGAGAAGAAAATAACACTATTCAGGAGAAAACTGTGCATACTATGAATCACGGTTTAAAATGCAAAAGAATGTAAAACCACTTGTGAATGTAGTGTTAAATGCAAACCCTGTGTAGGTGTTTTGCTGGTGAAGGTTATATAACGACTCCTACTAGCAACTCTTCACTTTGTTTAATAGTTGCAGATATTCAGGACTTTCTCATTATGACACATCTCAGAATCTGTATTCAATATTCAAACATTAAGCAACCAACCCAACACGTAACATCCTTGCTGGATCTGAGCAGCCGTAAAAGGCCCAATTCAGCAGCCCATTTGGGCTGCCATGCACTGCAGTGGAGGTGGAAACATGGCCATTAAAATATTTTCGAACTTTGTAAACAACTGGGGTGTGTGCTGAGGGAAGAAATTGTTATTAAACAGAACAACTTTCTTAACCTACCCTTACACAAAGCTGCAGTGATGAACTGTAAGGAGAGGGGACCAGAATGACCAGAAACAATTAGTCTCTGGTTTTAACCTCTAAAACGAAGGACTCTCTTTCTCTAGCTACATTCTATTTAGTACACTCAGTTCAGAACTGAGGAGCAGTGGTACTGAGCTGCAAGCCCTCCAGCTCAGAAAGGGCAGCAATTTTCCCATCCCAGCTCGGAGACTTGCCTCAAGAATATAAACAGGAAAGGAACATATATTAAATGATCATTCTTCAGCCATTAACTTCCCAATTCCATGCCTAGTAGTAAGCTAGTATCCTACCTCCATACAGAAATAATTTAACCATTCATGCCACTAATCTTTTCTTCCATATTATTAAAGATCCACTTCCATCTGAAAGCTCTGAAAGCTGGTGGACTTCCATACAACATTGAATCTGACTAAAGCATAGCAAATAAAGTAGCCCAGCTGCACGGCACACAGTACAACAGCAAGGCCACACTGAAGAAAATATTCTTATCTATGTGCAGCATAGAAGGCATTTACTAAAAAAATCAGTCACTCAATACAATTTTTGAATGACCTAGCATTAGAGGCATTAAAAACATTTCTGCCTAACAAAGTCACAGACTGACTGGGAATGTCCACAGGTGACATGGGGAACCAACAGGTGACACATCTTGATTTCTCGTAGACCTACTGTTCCACTAGTCAGGATCAGCAAATATTCTGGCAGAAAGCAAGTCTCAAACATTTGAGGCAAATCACAGCCAAGCAGGTATCAGAGGGCCTGACTGACGTGAGTGGTCCTCAACAGGACTGTGCAAGCCTGAGCTGTCACTTACAAAAAAGTGGTAAGTGTCTTAAAAGTTTATTAAACATAGCATGCCAGGACAAGATGAGTAAACACCTTGTTGCCTAGGGGTAGGCAAGGCAGCACTACATAACTTGCAAAAGCCTTTTAGTAATTCATATACTGAAAAGCAATATACCTGAGGACTTCTGAGTACAAACGTGCTTTCAGTGCACATTCAGTCAAGTCAATACTCAATAAGGAACATAGCCCTTACTTCGCTGCAGGACCTAATTGTGTCATCTTATCTGCCCAGAGAGATTTCCTGAGTCCCAGAAATCACTGTGGATGATGGGAGCCTGTGCAAATCAGACTGCAGGACCAAAGGCCTGGGGCACCACATCACATGGATTAGACAATGTCCTCAACAAACGGGCTCCCTGAGAACATCCAAAATAAACAGCAATATATTATACTAAACAACTGAGCCTGCGTTCTGACAGAGGACTTTTCATCTAATTGCTGATCTTATGAAACCCTCAATTCAGTAACATTACTAGAACAAAGATAAGATACCTTGCCTATAAGGAGGTCTAACAAATTGCCGCTGGGAAGGGCTCCGTAGCCTGGAGTTCAATAGTCGCTGGCGAGGGGACAAAGTGGAAGAAGAAACTGTAGGAGGAACAGTGTGTGTGGTTGTAGATGCAGAAAAACGTGGCCAGATGAAGCTTGGTTTAGATGGGGTATGTTTGTTAGAGGAATGAGTAGTCCGTGATGCTACTGCAGAGCTGCCTGGTGATTCAGGAGAAGATATTTTTAATGTTGGAGTTCCTTCCTTCTCATCCTCTTCAGATCTTAGTTTGTGAGGTAGAAGAGTGTCCATAGATTTCCTTTTACTGCTAGTAGTGTCATCATATGTGTTTTTATTACCTCTAGAAAGGGAAGGAGACCACTTTGCTGCCAACGATGTGGGTTTCTCTTCCATCTCTTTCTGATCATATTCACTGTAATAATCATCCTCTTCATCGGAAACAGACTGACGAGATTTAGAAGAGGAGGAGGAAGGGACTTTTCGAGAAAGTTCTGTTTGGGACATTTTAGATGGCAACAGGTCATATTTTTTCTCTGTGTGGGACACTGTTCTGGTAGCAGCCCTGGACTGAGTAGGTAATGAGGGACGAGTTTGTCTTGATGAAGTGGATGACAACTTTGAATTATACTGGTTGTCTTTTGCTGTATCACTGACAGAACTGGAGTCTGTCTGAGTAAGCTTTGATTTGTAGGAAGGCACCTGAGAACCTGGCTGCTGTTGCTTTGATAGAGATGAACTTGATCTTCCCTGAGAGAAAGATGCAGGTAATCCTCTAGAAGAGGACACCTCTTTAGGAAACACAGAGCGGCTGCTGGCTCTGTTACTGTCTTCTGTTCCATCCTCATCATCATCTTCCTGCAATTCTTCATTACTCTGGGATGAGACAGGGGATGGGAGGCGCCGGCCCCTGGAATGCAGTAAGGAAGGACTGGTTTGTACCTTCTGCAGAGGCTCTGAGTGGGAGACCTTTTGCGATGGAAGATGAGAGGGGAATGTCTTTTTAGGCAAAGATACACTTGATTTGGATTGAGCAAGGGCTTCTTTTACCTCTTGACGCTCTTGTTCTTCAAGCTTATGTTTAGGATGAGACTGAAAAGAAGAATGCTTTTCTGGAGCAGCTACTCGACTTTGTTGTTCTTCTGAGTCAGAGTGGGGTGACTTTTCACCGTGTCTCTCTCTGAGGTGAGAATCAGAATCAACCTGAGGATTTTTTCTCTTGGAATAGATTGCTGAAGACTGCCTGGACGAGGGTAGAGAAGGACCAGACCTACTTGAATGGCTTGGGACCACCTCATGAGATACAACAGACTGCTGATTTGATGGCAAACCCAGGTGACCAGGCTCTGAAGTTTTAGAAGGCACTTTCACCAGCATGGGATCTGGCTTTTCTTCAACATTACCAGTGAGATCCCTATTTTTGGTAGGCAGAGAATGGGCTTTAGGAGAAGGCACTTTAGTGTTGCTTTGTCTCAGATGCTTTGTTTCATTATCTGTGTACTTAGGAACAGATGAGGCAGAAGAGCGTTGTGCTGAGGATGGTGACAGAGCTGATGGCTCACGTTTCTCTGTGCTAGTCTGCTGTGACATCTCTGATGTGTGGGTTTGAATAGGGATCCTCCCTGAGGCAAGGACAGGGTGGATTGTCCGACTGGGGGACATGGGTCTAGCAATCCTCCTCTGATCCTGGGCTTTTGGTGGCATTGTTAGAGCTTCTTCGGATGAATCGTGATCATCTGTCACTTCAGTGGATTGGAGATCACGTTCCAGCTCTCCTGTCTTTCTGGAAGGTAACTGAGATTTACTTAGAACACCTCCTCGAGTCAAGTGTTTATTCTTATACTCAGAAAGAAGACTCTTTTTATCACTAACACCAGGTGAATGAACAGATGACTGTTTAGAGGAAAGCGACGTCTGGACTTTTGAAGAAACAGAGGAAGTTTGAGAAGGAGATGAACCAGCATTCACAGTTTTTTTAGCCTCTGAATTGTCTTGAATGTTTGTTTGCTGCTGAGCAACTGAATCCTCACTAGGAGCTGAAGAAAAAAAGGTGTTTATTCATAACAAGAGAAGAAGCATATAAAGAAAGAAAAGAAACCAGCCAGGTAGCAAGAACAAGACAAAATAGGAGAATGTGAGACAGTATTTATTTCTGTACTAATCCACTCATGGAATTTTCATAACTTGGGTGAAACTTCGAGCAATTAAAATCAAATGTCTAAAAACAGGGACTGCAACATCCTGTCAGCAGAACCAAATCTTTAGCAGAACTTACTCATGTTGATGACAGGGTGCTGTACTGTTCTGTCTGAAACAGGGCACATTTTTAGTTTAGGATTCAGCAAATCTCCACAACAGTACTCCTTTGGCAAGGAAGCAAACATAAGAGTTGTATCAAAGTAGGCCAATCTAGCTGACTTTTAAGAGCAGGAGTTGTCAGGAATAATGCAACCGAAGAAGCAAGTATGGTTTTCTTCGGCTTTTGGATAACAAGAGCACATAGCGTACTTGTGCACCATACCAGCAAATAATAAGCCTTTATTTAAATTTTACAGTGTCCATATGCTGTAGAGAGATGAACGCTTATCTACAAGTATCCCTTTGGACAATATAATGATGAAAATAGCTAGCAGAAACTGTTAAAGAAGTAAAATCCTATGAGTTAGATGGAGCGTGGAAAAAGCTAAGAAAAGACAGTGAGAATGGATACAACTGGGATCAAGGTAAGAATGGATAGACTAAGCAATCAGTGAATGGTTTGGTGCTTACCTGCTGGGATGGCGACACTGAAGGCTTTAGATTGAGGACCCGGTCCCCTCCTGTTCGCTGCACGAATTTTGAAAATATAGCGCTCCCCAGCCTGCAGACCATCTATTATGGCTGATGTTGTAGCTCCAGAGTAGGTAATGGACTTTGCTCCAAAAGGCTTGAGAGCGGGGGCGTATGAAAGAATGTATTCTGAAATGATTTGGCAGACGGTTGGAAGGAGGAAACTGAAAACAGTCCTGTTTCCAGCGGACAGACTGTATGGGTAGGATGAATTAGAACGTGCATTACTAAAATTAATACACTAGCAATGCACGCCGAGTCAACAGCTGGAGTACAAAGACGTAATATATATATGTATATGTACAGGTACGTTGAATAAACATTTATTCATCTTAATAGAAGGACAAAAATCATTTCAATGCTCTAATGACTGAGATAGAATATGTTAGCTATATCTCTGTAAAAGACATAGGCAAAAATCCCCATCACTGAGAAGAGTCACGAACAGGAGCCAGATGACAGCCATGTGTTCCAGAGAAGGTGTGGGGGACACGAGAAAGTTACAGCATCAACTACTGTGTGGTTTGGTGTGCCGCACCATTTTTTGTTTCTGTACACTGACTAATACCGGAAAAAAAATGAGTTCCATGAAAAAATTGTCCAAAATCAAAAACAGAGGAAATTTAGAAAGAGAAAATGTTCTGGAGGCATAAAACATATACGAACATTGCCAGGAAAACATGAACTGCCCTACTGTCTGTCTGGTATCCAATCTGGAAGACAGTGCTAATGTTAGCTAGCGTGGGTCACTACAATTGGAGTGCCTCTGCTGTTACAACTGACAGACCCTGAGCACATTTTAGAGTTCTCTACAGAAGGAGAAATTTTAAACTTACTGACTAGCTACCACGATATTTGCAATCATTAACACATGATCCAGAGCATATTCTTGCAAAACATAGCTTGATGACAATGGTGAATAACCCACAGTTGCAAGTAATACTGTTTAAAAATTTTCTTTCCCATGGAAACTATTTGGAAGAAGATCAAAATGGTGCATTCACAAAATTATTTTTCAAAACATCAGTATTAAAATCAGGTGACATTATTAATGACCATGAATTACTTTCTTATCTTACATTTCCAACAGAGCCTTGGCGCAGCTCTTAACTGTACTGCACTTTAAGACTTTAGCCATTCAAAAGTATTTCTACCAGTCCACCACTATCATGAAATTCTACCACCTCTAAAGGCCATATACTAATTCCTCAGCAGTGCTGCAGCCTGAGGGGTTCCTCCACGAAAATACCAAAGCATTAGTTTAATCACATGAGCAATATTACTACGGTCAAATATGTGTATTTCCACCTGAGCCTTTGCTTTGAGGGCTTTCTGCGCTGGAGTTATCTACACTAGGTAAAATTCACGCCTCAATGATTGAGGCTCTTATTCAGAAAGGACTTCCATCAGGAAATAACAGCATTGGATATTACCAAATGGTAGCAATAGTACATTTGTCCAACAAAATTAGTCTTTGCTGTCATACAACACTGTTCTTTACTCTAGCAGGGTCCGAGCACCCCTGCACAGGGAGCAGCTTATCACGGTCTCATTGCTACTTAAGAAACTTGCCCTGCTCTCACCTTTCAGATTGGGATTACAGTGGCACACATGCACCCTCCTAGCTTTCTGTAGGAAGGGACAATTGTGGGCATGAAGAGGAGCTTTCTCCTTACATCCTCGAAGGAGTTTATCTCAGAATGTAGGTAAGACCTCAGCCACGTGCAGGTTTCTTTGTCTTTGGAAGCCTCTGTAAGAGGCCAAAACAGGATTTTGAAAATAAATTCCAAGTGAATGATTGAAAAGCTCTAGAACCATAACACCATTAAGAACATGGAACTTATTTGCTTTTCTGAAAATGAGACAGTATTCATCGCATTAAGAAATAAGTTAAGCATATATTGTCAAAACAACAACAACAAAATCATCAGTATGGAAATGCATTTACTGCTCAGTCAAAACAAACACACAAACAAACAACACAGTATTTGAAGGCATCATGAACTTTGAATTAGATTTTTTTTGTTTCTTCTTGTTTTGTTTTAGGATGCAGAGGAGATGTTTTAATTGCAGAGACACTGGCGTTACTCCTGGTAGCTTTCAAATGGCTACCTACCAGATGGCAGGTTCGCCACCACTTTAATATGTGGTACAAACATGTAAAAGGAAGGGTTGCAAAACAGAAGGACAAAAAGACAAAAAAGTTCTGATTACCATGTGCTATCAAAATGACTATGAAGTGCTAATTCAGTAGTTTCAATTAGCCAGTATAAATATTATTTATGCCGTTTATTTAGTTTAAATATAAGGCCTCTCCTGTGATACTTCATACCCAAGCAAAAGGTAATGATATGTTAGGTGCATATAAGTGTTCATCCCTTTAATATCAAGTACCTTTAAAACAATTAACCTGGGTGAATCATCTAAAGATCAGTAGACAAATATGGACAAAGGGTTACACACTTCTCAAAATTAGGAGCAGATTTTACATTTCAGATAATGTCCCTGCACGACCTTACTTTAAGAAATAATAATTCTTGGACAGAATTGCAGCTCCATTGAAGCAATTGGCAAGACTCCTACTGACTTCAAAGAGGAAAGAATTCCACCACTGCCCTGAAGATTGGATACAGTAGATCTTTTACACAGACACTGCACACCCCTCTCCAGGACTGTGGCTTTTCAATCCCTGAGATGCTACAGCACTGATAAGGCACTTCCAGAAACTTGTATAACTGGAGAACACAATCCTATCAATCAATGGGGAATGGGAGCAGCCAAAAATCCTGCCTATTTCTTTTTGGAGGGAAAGAAGGGGAAAAAATCCAAGAAAGCTTTTTCTTTTTTTAAATTCTATGCAAGTAAATAGCCACTGACAAATCAGCTTTACACCCACAAATAAAAATGCTACCCTGCACAATCCTTATGTATGAAATCTGCTGAAATCACTATTTGTGCTTGCTTTATAAACAAAGACTTTCCTTTCACGATAAACTAGAAATAAAATGCAATATAAACTCACTTTCTTGGCAACTACTCAGCTCTTCCTAGCTTACTTTTTTGCCTAACTGTCACAAATCCTTTGGGAAACATCCTTTGTGAGCTCCATTTCAACCTGCTTAATGACAAAGAAGAGGTAAGTGTGCATGTGTGATGGCCCAGGAAGCTCTGTGATACCCTGGGGAGAAGAGGATGGCTTCCCAGCAGCACAGTAGAGAAGCTGAAGCTGGGCGGGAAACAAGGAAATCTTCCTTGGGTGTAAGCCACTAATAACCAAAGAAGTCCCGGCACAATCAGCAGTTCCAGCTTGCTGCAGAATGGCAGTCTGCTTTTGAAAGGACCAGATCCTTTCCAGAGATACAAACCAAGAGTGATGGCTTACCTTTGACTTTTCCTTCACTCTCTGGGAGAGCATCCCAGGATGCCGCTACAGAGGTTGGTTTGCCCTTTAATGGCCAAACATCTAAATTTTCAGGTGCGCTCGTAGGAGCTGTCAAACAGCCAAACAAAGAAAAGGCAATTAAGAAAGCCTGACCCACACGGCATATGCTTTCCACTCTTTCCTCTCACAGCAGAAATGCTTATATGGTCATTTCAAAGAAAAATATGAAGTACATAAACGGCTCAAGTCCATACACGCCCATATTACATCTCTGTGTCAGGCTGCTCCACCCAAAGCAAGAGGCAAGCCCAGCTGCAGGAGTCCAATCTGCTGTGCTGTCCCCCAGAAATACCCAAACCATCTCCCCAGCTTTCCTCCCACTGCAGCAGCACCAGACCTTTTCATACACACCCGCTTCTGGGGTTCGCTGGAAAACAGACACGCTCCATTTGCCTTCCTTTTCTCCTTCCAAGATTTGGACAGCAAACTCGTACATGGTGTCTGGTGCCAGGTTCTCCACCAGTGCCCGCCGGTTGGACACCTGCTTATAATCCCACCTTGCCGATTCCCCCTTTTCCCGATAACGGACGTTGTACTGCCTGGGATTAGACACACACAAGAACAAAAATTCAAACACCAAGCACAGAGTGAGAGCAGACAGCCTCATGTCGCAGCCTAGTCCCCATCCCAAGGTGGCTTCTCTGCTTGTTTTTGTCTCCAAGTAGTGAAGCATCCCTTACCACCCGTTGTCACAGAGACATGCAAACTTCTCTGCCCTAAGCTCCCATTACCAACCGTTGTTAAATAAATGCAAAACTAACCAGTAGTGCACTGGCAGCATTTCACCTCTTATCTATTCAGAAAAGGAAAGGTGGGGCTAACTACCTATTTGCTGCAGTCCTCTGCCTTTCATACAGTGGGTCTGTCCAAGCAACGAGCACAGACTGAGAGGACATAACTCGAACAGTTATGTCTTGTGCCACCTCCACCTCTTCCTCCTCTGAAATGAAAAAATAAAACAGCACATCAATAATACGAATACTGGAGATCTCATTTAAAAATTAAAAAAAAAATCCCAGTAATTTATGTCATAATAAGCAGACAGTACATATGTATAGCAAGGACAACAGTAGCGGAAAAGAAAGTATTTTGATTACTGACAGTAACTCATGACAACATAATTTGTTCTGTTAGCTGTCTGCTTACAGGACTGGACTACTAATATATTCCACAGTCCTTAAATATTTCGCTCTGTGTAACAATTCAGGAATTGGTAAATGTCTGCTGACATTCCTCATCAGTATGGAACTCACTACTAGAGCTGCCTGGAGAGCATAAATTCTGCTTCATGAAAAATGTTGAGATCTTAAAATTTGGTTTCATTTGGATAGCTAATAAGAATTTACTGACAAAAAGGAGAGAATTCCTAAGTATTCTACATTTTTGAGTGCTTCAAACAGGTTGCTTCAACTCAGATTTTCATTTTTTTCTGGTACATAAGGCAAAAATACAAAAAGATTTAAAAAAATTAAAATCAATCAAGTGGTCTGAGTCCAAGGGAAGACTGCCCTTCTCTTCAGCAGGCAGCATGTTACCCTGAAACCCAGCACTGCCTACACAGAAGGCAAGCAGCAGCAAAACACGATTCACTTCTTCCAAATGGGTTTTTACTGCAGATGATTCCCAGACAATACAACTTTTTCCAGGGTAAACAAACACTCCCCCAAAGTGGCAAAGAGGACTTATCTACTACTCAAAAGTGGCTTAGGAGACCTATCCACACAGAACACATTTTCCACCACCTCTCATGATGGCAGCATCTCATAAACAAGCCACAGAAGTGGAAACATCTGCCTTTTTCCTGAAGATTATTGCTTGCAATGTGAACATGTGAAGGGAGAACGTGAGCATGAGAAGTGGATGGCATCACAGAAAAGATGCAAGCTGGGATTTTAATGAGACACAGCTCTGACAAAGGTATTTTCCATCGCCATCAAAATACTTGAAACAATTCCAATCCCCTACAGTGTTCTCATCATAATGCAAGTGAGAAGGCAGCACAGACAAGTAGATGACTCTGAATCTCACTCATCCTTTTTGATCCCAGCTATAGTATGTAACACTTTCCTTCCAAAAGAAAGTGAACACTTTTATATGATTTTGCTAACTGAGTTGACTGGGAATCAACCCTGAAGAAAACGAAGCAGAGGTGTGACAAGAAGGCATTCAGCTGTGGAGGTCCTGGCTTCAACTTAATCAAGACTTCTCATGCAATTATTACAGTGCATAGTGTCTGCCAATAGCTACAGCAGAGGAGATGAAGAGAAAGAATGAAAAAGGAAAAAAAATGCAGCAAAAACTCAACCATATCGTAGAATTCTATTCTTTTACTAATACTACTTGAGTTTGAGAAGCAGAGACATCCATCAAGCACTTGAACCCACATCGGAAAATCTAGCTGTAGCACTTGCAATCAAAAATCACAAAGATACCTAATTTCATTCAAATGTTTCCAGGAACTGACAGCTGATGTGAAAGAAACATACCTATGACTTTCCTTTTAGTTAAGGATGACCTGTAGACAGGTTGACTTCGTCCAGGTTGACTTCGTCCTTGGGCACTCCGTGATGGCACAGAAACCACATGAACTGATTCAGAGGCTGTATGTGTGGGGGGAAAACAGACTTTCCTGTAATCTTTATCAGTGTAAAAAAAATTCCAAACCTCAGTCTTTCCAGGTAGAAACACATTTTATTCTTCCCTAAGATACAACAGGAGAAGTAATTTATTTTGATTCATAACATTTATTTTGGAGGTTTCAATATGCATACAGTTGGTACTAGAAACAGGAAAGAAAATTAATATTAATTAACATTAAAAAAAACATTACAAGAGTTCTATATTCGAGGTTTGATTTCTTCTTCTGATAATTTGATTATTTAAAAAATGTTATCCCTCTTGAAAAAAAGCATAGTATAAAAGCAATGAAAACAAGTAGATGCTTAAAACCATGCTACGAAGAGTTTCTCATCAAGGTGCAATACAACACTGAATTCTCACAAAAACCCACAATACATAACACCTAGAGACAATCTCACTCTGACGGAACTTAGAGCAAGGATGAAAGTGTAAGAAACAGAAGCAGCAGCAGAAAATACAGCAGCCAGGCACCACAGAGAGACTCAGAGCAGCGGAGTACTGGATTGCCAACACAACAGTTGCACAGACGTGGAAGCGCTGGAAGCATTGGCAGCTACGGTGAGTCTCTTTCCAATGCTGGTCTTGGCAGAAAGATGAAAAGTGAAGGAATACTAGAGAAGAGATGAGAAATTATTAGGAGATCCCTGCTAGGAAACAGTGTGAAACTCTGGAATGACTGATAAAGGTGACCAAGGAGTTCTCTCTCTTTGGACAAACCAAGATAAATACATTCTTTTTGTACAAAACTACAAACCAGAAGAGGAAATAGATATTTACATTACAAAGCCAGGAATTCTGGCAGCCACGTGTGATTTTTGAACCCTCACTAGTCTTGTAATCCAAGATCAGACTGTCTGTGGGATAGGCTTCCAGTAGTCAGGAGAGATTGAGAAGTTCAACCTTAAGCAAACGCATCCAAGCAGCAAAGAACAGCTGAAACTTCCAGGAAGAAGGTCAAAATAAGAGCCATGAGTGCAGACCTAGAGCCCACTCAGGCTAGAGGAGCTCGCAGGACAGAGACAGGTAAGAGGAGAATGACACAAACGGCACAAAAAGAAATGCTCCGCCTCTGGAGAAACAAAACTGCTGCAAATCCCATTGCTACAGCTAGCTGAGTGTAAAGGATTTTAGATCAAGGACGAGCACGTGATCTAGTGAAGGAGTGAAGATCATCACAGCAAGGCAGAACAGGACAGGAAGCACAGCAGAGGCCAACCTGACTGTCTGGAGAGCCCTTAGTGACCAGGACCTGGGTAAGAACTGCAGAGAACATGGACACATGAGGGTAACACTCCAGTATGGAGTCCACGAAAAAGTTTTACTGGTGAACACGGATATATTTAATTAGTGTTAACTTTTTAACCACTGGTCTGAAATAGTGTAGGGGCACAATTTTTAAGTAGAGGACAAGAAATGAGAGGTGCCCCACAACATGAAAGGAGACTGAGCTATGCCTCTTCTCCGTCCTTCCCCTGCTATTAATATGGGTAACTTGCACGTGGTCTTTCTTTAACACAGCATCAAATTCTACTACACTTTCCAGCCTGATAATCACATTTTCATATTACACTGAACACCATTACAGCAAACATTTTCATTTATAGGAGGAAATCATTCTGATGGCTACAATAACGTGATCTATGACCACGTAACAGTACAAGGCAATTACAGAAGACTGCTTTCTGCCTGGAAAGTAGCCTTGTCAGATATGGCAAAAGAAACCAAAGACACAGAACGAATTGATGGGGTGATGGCCAAGGGCAGTCTGGCATCAGCTCACCTAGGTGGTACCAGAGAAATCTGGCTTACCTATTTTTCTTGCTTCCTGGTTTTGTCGCTCTTGTGGCAGTGGAGCATAGCTCATCCTTCGGGTGCTCTCTCCATACCCACGGATCTGTGATCTGCTGCGTGGACCCCTGAAGCCTGCTCCATAGGGTGGTTTCCACCGAAAAGAAAATCTGCCATCTGGAGACTGGGCACGCGCTCTCAAAGGCCGGTTTGGCATGTCCTTCTCTTCAAAAAATAAGCAAACACACACAAACCCCACCAGAGTTATTATCAAGCACGTGACATGTATAGCAGCACACACACATCTGTTGCAAGCACATATATTAAATAACATCAGAACAAAGGGTATAATTTTATAGGTTCTTAATTTTGCTATAAAACCCAACTGCAGAAACAAGTTTTCTCAGCAGGATGCACAATACTCCAAAGTGCCTTTTCCCAGGCGCTTCAGACAGAGTGGTGCAGGACACCCAAAGTGAAAACATACCATAATACAAAAACTCCTGCCAGAAACTAGGGTTGTCTTGCAGCTTTCCTGTTTAATCTTTTCCCATTTTTTATAAATCCCCTTTCCACAGTTCAGGCACACAAGTACATTATTTTTCTGGCAAGTGCTAAAGGTCAGTGTAAAATGAAGCACAGAACCATTTCACTATTTTTAAACTTTATTTTAGAAAGCAAACTACATTAAAAGCAGGTTCTCGTCTTCTAAATCCCTCACTGATGGTTCTGCTCACTGACAGCCTCATAGTTAACAGGTCTGCCCTATAAATGCCTCCACTCTTGATTTCATGAGCTCCCATTACAAGAACCCTTAAGCACTGCACTGTAACAGGTACCTCATGCAAGCCATTTGCAAGTTAGCAGCGCTCTTTTAAGAAGAAGCATTAAAGCAAGGATAACTCAAGCAACCAGTCTGCTTGTACTCAAACCCTCTCACTCCTTGGCTCAGCCAGTTATTGCAACCACAGCAATATCAGGAAACAAGAGCCTGGGCCTGTACCAGCTGCCAGCTGCAGAGACCTGGGCAGACAGTGATGCACCAAAGTACCCCATGCCAGAGCAGCAGTGAGATCCTCTCTCCACCACCAGCTCAGGAGCTCGTACTTACTCACATCAGCATCTAAATTATGTTACTTGAACTACGTATCAATGCCTGCATGTTCCCACATTCACCAAAAGCAAATTCTTTTCTAATATTTCTGCTCAGTGACAGATTCTAATAGCAAAGCCGTTCACTGGGTCTTGATCTGCTGACAAAGTTGCATCTTTCTACACCCTACCAATAAACGTTCTTCTATTAATTTATCCTTTGGAAAGGACTACAGTGAGTCTCAAAGCTGTTTACTGAGCTCTCTTTGAAATCTCCGTAGGAAATGCAAGGTTTAAGTGCAAAACAGGTACATAACACACACTGAGAATAGCTCCCAGGGAACTCTGCTTTTCTATGGAAACACTGGGCAGCAGCTCAGCATGGAAACCCTTACCATTTTATTTTTCCTACAGAAAGACAGATCATCATTTTAAACATGTAGACGTAGCTGTGCCTCTCTGCTGGTTGCTCATCACCAGTCCAACAAAATTGAGCAGCTATAAAACCTCATTAATCATCCAATTAAACCAGTACAATAAAAACAATTGCTTTCATGAGGCTCCCCATTCACTTTTCAAGGAACATTCAGTCACACACGCTGTTTAACACCTGTTCCCATACTGTTTCTTTTTCTTGCTCTCCTGAGCAGTTGCTCAGCACAGATTTCAGAAGCTCATTAGTCACTGAAGGCAGCAGTCTCCACTCACAGCACCACGATGGAGAAACAAAAGACAGCAAAATCCAAGTTGGAAGGAAGCCCCAGTGGTCTCCCTTCCGACATCCTCCTCAAAGACAGACCACCTCCAACAAGCCTTGGCTGGAGGGCAGTAATCAATGCCCAGGTATCCTCTCAGAAGTCCCAAATGCTGCTGAGCACTGAGAGCTGCTGGTGCAGGGAGCAGGGAGGGATGCTGCAGCCCATCAGCTCTGCTCCACCAGTCGAAGTCACAGCTTCCAACTGGAATTAAAACAGAGAATTGAAAGGGACAAAGGATACAAAAGGAACCAGTCTAGCCAGAAAGTCATATGGCAAGTGTTCAATTTAAAACAAATGTGGCTTTAGGCAAAGAGAAGTTTATCGGCACTGATGCTGAATGAAAGGAATCAGCTCAGGTTTTAAAATCAGTGCTTCCTAAGGATTCAATTATTTTCCTCACGGCAGCACACTACTTTACTGCCTGTTGTCTTTATTTCACTCCTTACCACTTTTTATTTATCTTTTCTTGTTACAATTTCTATCATACAATGGTTCAGGTTGGAACGGACCTTAGAGATCATCTTGTTCCAACCCCCCTGCTATGCGCAAGGACACCTCCCACTAGACCAGGTTGCCCAAAGCCCCATCCAGCCTGGCCTTGAACACTTCTAGGGAGGGGGCATCCGCAACTTCTCTGGGCAACCTGTTCCAACTAACAGGAAAGCATCCAGGACAGAGCTATCAGAGAACAGTTTATGTAGTTCTGCTGGTAAATGTTGATCCATCAAAAACAGTATTTTTGTGTGAAGTACATGCCCAGCTAGACAAGGAAGTGATTTCTCACTAAAAACGAAGAGCAGCAGAATGAAACTTGCTCACCCTGCTGTAGCCCATGGCCTGGGAGCCATCAGCCTCAACCAGAACGTGGCTGAAGGCCCTGACCTCAGTCATAGAAGCTAGGCTTCCTTCATCTCATACAAGCTCCTGCAGGGCTGCTGTCCAAATGGGCTCAGGACATTTCCCACTCAATAAATAAAACCTCATTCTTCTGAGGGGGAGAAAAGATGCGTTGGATAGCATCTGGGAGTCTGCATTCTCAGTGATGCAGGAAGTAGTATATTTACCAACAGGAGGTCCAAACATACAGAAGTGCCAATATCTCGCTCGCTACCTGGCATAACGTATGCCCACATCACGAGATGGACACTTTGCACTGTTGCTCACTCTCAACATCAACACCACAGGTCCACCCAGGCCAGGTGAGTCCAACCCAGACAGATGGACTTTCAGAAACAGACTGTGACAGAGATCAGTTTTAGGGCCCCTGAGCAATGGGGCATTTCTACCACTTCCTTGGATTGCCTGCAGGCTCATCCTGCCAGGCACCTCTTCCTATCTTTTGCAATGGTCTAAACTTGGGCAAGTTGCTGAATCCTCAGTGGAAGATAACCCTAATATGTCCAAAGACAAGATTTCAGACCAGCGTGAAAGCTGAAGAGCTGACAGCTATTACAGGGCCTGTGACTCTCCTATCAAACACAGTAGATTTAACCTTTATAAAAGCACACAGGATGGTAGCTGTCTGTTCCCCATTTAACACCTACTCTGGCACACCAGGAACTCAACTGGATTTCAGCAAACTTTTGATGAGGTTCCAAAACAATAGCAATGAAAAGGCTAACTCTTCAAATGCATTCACTCCCAATAACTTTTTTCTAATAATTTTTGGGATCGACTACCAGGTGACTGACAGAACTGAGGGTTTATTCTTGCCCAGCTTCACTACTTGCCCCTGTAAATACTATTAGGATTTCCACTTTCGGTTCTAAAACTGATTTAACAGTTTTGTGGACCTCCACTCAGGCCAAGCTTGATCAACTACTATCTTCAGACTTCAGACTTCTAAAGAGCTATTTGCAATCAAAACCTTTTCTACATTCAAGAAAATGAGAGCGAGTGACTCCCCTGTGTTCTCGTCAATGTAGAAATCCAACATTAGCTACAGCTGCAGGAATTTGTATATTGTGTCTTGGACCCAAAAATGCAGGGCTGATTAAAGCCCTGGTACTGACTTTTCATAGTTGAACCATCTGATAGCATTGCCAAAGTTTCTGTGTGTCAGGACTGTGGGAGAACATTTTATAAATGATGTAAGCCCAGAGGATGAGGTCTAAGCTGAGGATAAAACATCCTCTAAACAACCAGCCACACAAGGAGGCAGCTTGTACTTGCCAAATCACACAGATTCTTCAGAAGGCCTCATCAATTATCGAGCAATGGAAAAAACAGATTAGCTCCAGAAAAAAACGAAAGCACTGACCCCTAGTAATCAATCTGTAATTGTGGGGAAAAAATATCCCAAGCAATTCAAACATATTAGGATATGAATGTGAAAAACAGTTGAAATCTGAGGCCACAAAAAAAAAATAAATTCAAGCACTGTGAATTTACCATCACAAGTCTAGGTACGAAATGTTTGCTTTTGCCTTTCCTAGTCAGCAAGAACTTTTCTGTATTTTCCTTCCATGTGTCATCACTTCAGGACTGGAAAACCAGACCTATAAAACGTGTTCCGCTGCAGAGAGAACACATATTTGGCAAAGAGTCAGTAGACAACATTCATATAGCCTATAAACATCTACCAATCTCTCTTTTCATTTCAGGCAGAAGTTTGGGAGGCTAAGCACAGTGACCCAAACTAGCAAACAAACAGCTTGAAAACAGACATCACATAGAGATTACGAACTCATCACAAAGTGATCAGATGCACACATTAGAAACGACCAAAAAGACCAGCTGGGAAAGGAAACCCTGACATGGACAGTTCTACTAAAAATCATCATAGTCTACACTGCAGCAGTAAACTGGTGGAATTTTTTACAGATAGATATACAGATATTTAATAAGTTACGTTTTCAAATAAAACTGATTGACTCTACACCCTGGAATTGAGTGCTCCTTTACCAAACCAAAAAAAAAAAAAAAAAAAGAAGACTAAATAAAATATGCCAAACTGCTCAGTTCATTCACCCTCCTCAAAAAATAGATCCTTGTCTTAAGAAATCTCTAACTGCTCCCTGAGCACAACCAATTGTCCTCTGAGATAATAACCTTGCACCACTGCCAAACTGAAAGAGCCATCCAGTTTCAGTTTATGAACACCCTACAGCTTCCCTCCCAAGACCCACCACCAGGGCTAGGAAAATACGTTATCTCAACCAGCTGTGGTGCCTACATCTCTGAGCTAATTCTTTGGAATACAATGCTACTGTGTGCAATGCACTCTCCCAAGTGTGCAAGCCCTACTGTCATGGAGGAGAAGACATAAACATATCAGCTGTACTTGTACCAAAAAATGATAGAAAGTGAACAGAAAAGACAAGCACTACATTTTGATTCTTCAGTTGGCAATGCTAAAATTCCATTTGCAAGGTAAGACTCTTTGTAAAACATCCATACTCTATAACCTGTTATATGAGCCCTCTCTAAACGCAACTGCTGAAAAATGTACGCTTGGTGATGCTTTTGTACATCACGTACATTTCGTAGCATGTGTGGCAAATGCAGCCATAGAAGGCACCAGCAAAGTCAAGGAGTGCTCATGCACCAAGGCCTGTATCACAGCCAGACCATTGCTGGGAAAAGAACTTAGTGTTTTCAAAATACTTTGCAACATGATCACCCACCGCTTCTTCATGCCCACAATGGGTGTTGTTTTCCACATGGCTCTCTGCAGATTTCCAGCAGGTAAACCACTTAGTACATTGATTCTAAGGGTTGGAACAATGCAGACACATCATTTTAATTTTTCCATTTAATCTGAAATAGATTATGAGACAAAACGTATCTGAAAAAGGAGAAAGCAAATCTCTAGTAGCAGAGCCAGGCATCTAAAGTTCTGAAATCCTTTGTGCAGCTCAAGGCTTTCCATCCAGCAGCAAAAGAAAAGCAGCATTTTACCATCACTGAGAGGCACAATGGAAAGCACAGCCACCTTCCCCATCCAGCAATCCACGCAGGGGCGGCTGCTTTGTTCCCTGCTTTCACATACTCTCACTGTTACTTATCTTTACATGGCTATCCCAAAGCCACATCAGCAGAAAAGTAAAGAAGGAAAAGGACAGACAAAATACCCCAGGAAGATATTTGTTTTCCACCCAAAAATTAATGCACCATGTCACTTTGGCAAAATATTAATGGATTTCTCCTTTTTTTTTTTTTTAAGCTGATAGTTTGATCCAAGGTTCATTGAGAAAATGGGAGCAATTCCACCAGCTTCAATGAGGGCTGGACTGGGGCCATCCCAAGAGGAGTTCACTCTGCAGAGATATTTCCTGCAGTCGGTGAGCCAGCTCAGGCAGTGCTGATGTGGCCCTCTGAATCGAGACGTGCTGCCTGCTCCAACTGCAGAAGACCCTGGCCTTGACTTACTTCAGATCGGCCACAGCAGAGAGCATGGCACTAACTCTACCAGGGCTCTTCGGAGCATTGAGGCACTTCACACATATAAAAGAGCAAGTATCCCATTAGAGAAAGTAGGATTGAAATGGGAGACCAAATCCAGCCTCAGGCTTACTGGGTAGGTAGGTTCCCTAGCTCTTTAATAGGCACTGTCAACCCTGTCCCTGCACAGACCAATTAGCTTTTTTAATGTCGCTAATCCACATGCTCAGCATCAGATCTCCTCCTGGACATAAGCCAATCAGTTAAAGCAGCAGAGGCAAGTGACACATGAATCCTCTGTTTCCTGCAGAAAAATTGTTCATCACATTTCCACTCACTTCTGCTTAGCTGTGGAAGGCAGGGACTGGAATGCTTTAATTCCTGCAAAGCACAATGGAAAGTGTGCCATAATTCACCAGGCTCCACTGAGGAGTTTTGGGCGGAGGACTGGTATCCAACAGTGATGTTTGATTTATGCAGAGCTATTCATTATACATCTGTAGAGGAGTTACCTGGCATCCAGAGAACATACCTTAAATTGACAGCATTAACAGAAGTTTCCAGGGCTCCCTTTGAAGAGTCTTCTGAATGCCAAGTACAGTAGGACTAGGGCATTTTGCAAACTCAACAACTTACTTCTAAGTGTTTAACAGATGAATTATGACTCAAGAACAACAGGTGGCAAGTTACTGAAGCTTTCAGGTTTTCCCTGTTTCACAGGTTTCACTCTGTGCCAGTGCCCTTTGAAGGGAGCCTGTCAAGCCTGGGTCACCCCCCTCTTTCACATCTGATGCTGCTGGACACCTCCTGCTGAGATGTCTCTCGTGACCAAATGAACAAAGCCAGCTTTGTTCATTTGTTTTTTGGGTAAAACCCCAAAAACTCTGCAGGGGAAGTGGGAGCACACACAGCCCTGCCTCAGCCTGCAGGTATCCATCCGGGGCACTGCCCACCTCCCTACCACCAGGCAGAGCCACTTCCTCAGCAGCACCAGGAGCAAGGGCTGGGAGAGTGCGAGGAAGATCTGGAAGGAAAGGGGTGCACATATACACACACTCCACACTGACTTCAAGGCAGAGGGGTTTAAGAGCTTGAGAAGCACTTTTGCCATTGGCAAAGGAAGGAAAATGGGCCAGAAGTCTATTTCAAAATACTTTCCATCTTGGATCCCCTTCCCACACCCTGTTCAAAGTCATTAGGTCCATTCCTGCCATGCACAGCAGAGCAACCATGTCCAAAATCACAAGTAGTCCGTGTCCAGCTCTGCAAGCTTCACAACTCCTTTATCAAAGAGATGCGCTAAAATGAGACATTCTTTACTTGGCTCTCCATCAGTAAGTTTGGAGGAAAAGGCAGAAGATCTGTGAGCGGCACAGCTCCATGGGACACCACGGCTTCCACATGGATGACAGCTTCCTTCCTGCCTTTCCCATGGAATCCAAAATGACAGATGTACATATTTTTACTATGATAGTATCTACCAGCAAAAATCATCCCAAACACTATTCCAGACTATGAAAAAGAGCAGAGTCCACAAATCATATTAACAATTTAACATTTAGTCCCAGCTGACTTTTTACTGAACTAATCAACCACCTCAGCAGACTTCCACAAGTTCTGCTGCAGGAACAGAGCTAGGCTGTTGTGATGCAGGCTGAGGACCTGACACCCCCAGCTCCTTTGGGACAGACTTCAGCATTGCTGTGCTGATAAGGCTTCAACTTTAACTTGGAGTTTCCCCAAATTAAAAGCTTTTAACGCTAACATTCATGAAAAATGAAATATACATAAAATAATACAGACATTATAGTATTAAGTGTGTGTGTGCAAGTTTAACATTTCCCTATGGTTTATATATACATGGCTATAAATTGCAGATATATCTATATGACCCTCAGACAAAATTTAGAACACCTATTGGAAGATTAAAAAAAGACACCACAAAGAAGTAAACACAAAATGAAGAAGAATACCATGCAAAGCAGCAGCATTCAGGAACAGGTGGTTGTAGTTGCTCCCATATTAACCAAAATAACAACACAAAGCAATCCAAAAAATCAATATAACTTTGTCTGTATTGGTTGCAGATTATTCACATCTACAGTGCAGTGAAGCCTTGCTGCTATGAGAACTGTGTTTCACAGCCAGTCACTACATTTTAAGAAAGATACAGGCTCACCAAGGAAACTCAAGAGGAGAGTTATAAAGATGTTAAGAGATCTAAAACATGACCTCAGAGCTAGAAGAAAGGAGAAACATCACAGTGCCTGGGGAATGAGGCATTAAGTACTGTCTGAAAATGAAGTGCCAAACTGCAGCTGGAACTTCCACAAAGAGCACTTGGAAAAGCCCTGCAAGGGGCACTTCCTATTGAACTGAAGCATCTTCTGAGGAGTTATCAGCAGTCCCCTACTCCATACAACACTGTATTACTTAATTTTTATTTCCATTTTGTGAATGCAATGTATTCAGGAAGCGTTCTGTTTTTTGTTTCTTTTTTTTAACAGATGCAAAAGTATCTTTCCTTTTCAGCTGCTTGATTCCATATTATCTACTGACAACAAATTCCACAGAAAGGTAGGTCTGACCAGTTGGCTTGAAGTGTCATCACAGAAGATGGGAAAGCTTCACTTGCATCAGTGTGGCCATCTGGAGCGTATCCCTTGGGAAGGGTTTGCCCACAAAGACCCAAGACAAAACCAATGATGTACAAGTACAGAAACACAGGGATGGATTAAAGCCCACCTCTGTTTACCTGCAGAACAACAACTACAAAAGGCATTGATAACATCTCACAAACAACCAACATGGCAATGGAGTAAAAACATGACAGTTGGCAGGGGAAAACACCTGAAGACTGAAGTTTGTCTGACAAACACTTAAAAATATTTATCAAGAACTTGAATTCTTTGGTTCAAGACTTCATCCAAAGCTCCTTGGTCTCTCTCCGAGCTGAGACCTTGGGAACATGCTGTCCCCAGCTTATTTTGAAAGCTACTCCCACTCTCGAGGGAGAGGAGGAGGCAGCAAGTCATTGCTCCTTCCCATTCATTGAGAAGATAAAAAAACCACTCCAACAGTCCAGCGAAGCTGAGCAGGAGGGTCCCAAGCTCTCTTGGCTGCACAGCTCAGGCCTTGGGGCTCCCTGCTGCAACCCACACAAAGCACGCTGCCTGGGCTCCAGAGCATGTGGTTTACATCAAGCCACTGTTTCAGCTCCTGGAGAACTACGGCAACTGCTTGACTCAGCAGTCATTTCTGAGAGAATAAAACATGAAACCCATTCCATTACCAGGCCTACTGAAAATTTCCAGGCATAAGACATTGAATACGAGATAGAGATGGACTATAGAATCAGGAATGGCATGTAGAGCTGTAACACACCTAACACTCTTCAATTGCTAAGAGAAAATGGAGCAACATTTAGAGAATAACGTATTTCATAAAAACTTTAATTATTCTCAACTCCCTAATAAACAAGAAATGGAAAAAGCTGTACATTTGGCAGACCTATTTCAGAAATGTTTTTGAAACCAGCTAGTTCAAGAGCAACATTGGAAAGTGGCTTTTAAATCTGCTAGTCGAGCCACCTCTTTTTCTAGATACATCTCCTCCACCTCCTGTCTAACTCACACTGGTATTATTGTGTGTTTTTCATGTTAGATTTTTTCTTTCTGATTTCGATTATGGATTCTCTTCAATGCATCTTTCATGGTTGTATTATTATCAGCTTGCATACATTTGAAGTTCTTCATTTGGCGAAAGTCATCTTTATTTCTGGTGCATAGTTCTCTTTGACAAGGCTCAACTGAATCAGCCAGAAGCAGCACCAGAACAACTAAGAAAGTAAAGATTCCTTTTTCCCCTCGCGACATAACCACAAATTTGACATTGGCTGTTCTTTGCAAGCCTAGTGAACCATCCCAGGAGGCTACAGGTCTAATGGGTGTTACCATCAGGAAAATTAGTTGTGTGGTCTTCTGACTTTTGATAGCAACTAAATTTCAAATGTCTAAAAGCCAAGTGAGTTTCAATTGTATATGCAGGTATCCTTTTAATCTTTGCTTACCTAGTCTAACCATTCCCAGGCTTTAAAACAGGAGCAGGTAAGGAAGTTCTGGCCTCTGTAGTACTCCAGGTTTGATTCAAAGTCCCCTGACCTCACTGGGAACTTCTCCTTTCTCATGCCCATCACAGGAAATTAGATTTGCAAAAAGGGGAACTCACTGATTAAAAGCAAACCAATTTTAAAGCAAAGACAACCTATTTCTTTTACATCATTAAAATTACAAGCAGGGATAGCATGAGCTGTCAATGAGCCTAATAAAGCCATCAATCCCAACTGATTCCCCCATGCACATCCATTTGGTTGCCCATCCTTCCAAAGGAGGGAATTTGGTGCTTCCCAGTGCTGACCCTGCACCACGCCACAGGACTCCTGGCTGCTTCAGCTGGCGGCTCCCATGACTCTCAGACCCAATCTTATGGGCAAGAAATCCACACTCCTACGCTTCAGTGGACACTCAACTGCAGAAAGAACACAAATATCAACTTACAAAATCTTAAGCCCCGTTTCTGAGATAAATCAGAGCCTAAGGGTGCTCTGAATTTAATCTGACGGCAACCACAAGCATGACAGAAACACAGGATAAAGATAATAGAGTTTGTTTTCCTCTAGATAATCCTTTTACAGGCAGTTTCCTAGCCCTAGTCAGAAATTCAGTGACAGCCAGGAGACCTGCCAGAGAAACTCAGACCATGAATCCATGCCAAGCTCCTTATGCCATGGCAGGACATTGTCTGGAACAAAACCAGCTCCTTCAAAGCTTGTGTTGCTCTACACCGTGGACATAAATCTAGTTTCAACATTATTTACCCATCTGATATGTTGTGGTTTTCAGATTCACATTCCTCATTTATTCAAAAGTGAGAATGACTTAACTTCAGTGTTTCTGACAGTCTAAAATGAAGTGTCTCAAAACTCTGTCAGAAAAGCAAACATTGCCACAAAGCTAACAGGCCTACTGTTCGGTTAGTCTCCTCTTTCAAACACTGGCTACCTGGCTCAGAGCCCACACAGGTCCACCCGGGCCCATGCAGGGTCACAAGCACACAGATGCTCTCTCTCCAGCACTGATGCCTGCACGATGCTGTTCTGCTCAGTCTGGACATGGGACCTGGGCTTGGGGATCACTGCATGGCAGCCTGCCCACATGTCCTTATCCCTCTCTGCAGGTGAGCCAGCCTCAGGGTGGGCCTCCAAGGATGCCTGCAGGCCAGGTAACAAAAAAGAGAGTGTATTGTTTTTAAGCTGTCATGCATCCCCGCCAGCACTGCTTCCCCGCCCCGCAGCCCAGCAGCCTGAGCTAGCTTTGAAGTGGGCTGGCAGGGGACATAAGTCAGAGCTCAAGCATGTGCTCTTGTGAGCCAAACTCCTGTCCTGCTGCTTGCAACCATGGCCATAGATCTCCAAGCAGGAAAACACACCTACAAAAATTGCACTGCTCATTAGGAGGCCAACTAAACCATAGCAGCATCTTTATGTTGTGCACCTGGATCGCTTCTTATGAACCTAAATCTCCACTCCATTGCTCTGCTTTCACATTAGTGCAATTTCATTAAAATCAATGGCACGTTACAGAGGCAATGGAGTGAAGAAGGTGGCCCTGCTCCTTCAAAGGCTCAAGGAAACATTGTACGTAATTATCCTGATGGGAGATATGGAGGGGGCTTATGGAAACTCACAGCAGACGGCACAGTTCTGTCTACACCAGCTTTCACTCCAACCCCACCAAGCAGTGGTTACCCACACCCACAAAGCACAAGGCTTTATATGCTTGGTTCATATTACTCACTTTCAATGCCTAGTTTCATTCAATGAAATACACCTATTCAAACACCTAATTTCTTTCCAAACTTTCCTCAGCTCTTGGCTGCTGAGATGTTTTATGGCAGATCCCTAAAGCAGGTGACAAATGCTGCCCTGCTTGGTACTGTTTGGGGTGCCACGTTAGGTGGGAACTGACACCTCTCAGCCACATTCAACTCTATACAATGTTCTCCAAAGCCTCTGAAAAAAGAGTTCATCTTGGGTACTTTAACACCCACTGAATGGACCACCTCAGTCATCTGTGGAAACTGCACCAAGTGTTAACCAAGCCATAACTAGCCAAAAACTCATAGCTTCAACTGCTCTTTAGGTACCTAAACTGCAACTTTCCCAAAAAAAGAAAAAAAAAAGTCAGTCAGATACTTCTGAAGCAAAGATTAGTTTTGGATCCAAAGTCTTGTCAATTTGGGCGGTGTGGCTCTGGTTTTCTTTCGTTCCTTTATGTGTATCACAGACTTCACCAAATCATCCTCCCTAAGAGCTCTCGAGTACTTGCAAACGGTAGGGTTGGTTTACTCCTCTCTCTAAAACCACCTCAGTATGTGCTAAACCTGCTCCCTTACCCTGTAAAGTAGCACCAATTTTTTAATCTACCAGAGATTCACATGTTTATGTAAAGTTTTTCCATTCCATCTCTAGTTGAAGTGCACGTTTAACTTTCCACTAGAAACTGCCAAAAATTCCTCAGACTCACAAAGACACAAAGTAGGAATTCAAGCTTCATCATGCACTGAAGGAAAATAAGTTAAAACTCTCCGTATATTTTTCACATTGCAAGCCTTTCATAAATCAGAAAAGTTTGCTAAGAACAAAACACTGGCTCAGCGCTAGTCTCCGTTCTTTCATTAGCAGTTCTTGGAGATTAAGTTTCTTCAAAAAGATTTGAAAAAGTACATCCTAAAATAACACAGTCAAACTCATTTCTTTATCTTCACAAAAGAAATGAAAATGAAAAGCATTAAAACATTATTTAACTACCTGTAATATACAACTGCTCACAATTCATGCCTTGAAGTAATATCAGCCTTGATTCTTCTAAATAACTTTATGCCATGTTATTTATTGTGAAAGATCTTTCAAAAAATACATGCACAGGTTTGTACCCTGGAACAGGAAGCTGGCTGCACATAGTCCAAGTCTCCCAAAGTTCAAAACTCACAGATACTAGACAAAATGCAGAATAATATTATCACTGTCTTTAGGAGCTCTGCACTAAGTTGAACTCAAATAAGAAATGAATGAGCACAGATTTTCAGTGATAAACAACCTTCTTATTTCACTTTCAGAAAGAAAACATTGTCAGATCCAATGTAATGTCTTCATGCAGAGCCCAGGGCTGAACTCCACATTTCTCTATATCCAGTCCTATCATATCTGAGCACACGCAACCGAAACAAATGGCAGCAGCCCCCTGCAGCTACCAGGCCGGTTTACACATTGAACATAGTGAAAAGATGCACTCATCTCTGCAGGTTTGTGAAAGAGAATCCACTGACATCTCCCTTAGCCTAGAGATATCTACAAGTGAAGACACAAATACCTACAAAGCCATTTTCAGATTGGTGCATTACCAGTCTGTACGGACTGCTGTTATTAATGCATCCATGTTTGAACACCCAAAGTGGAAGATTTGGAAGGAGGGGCAGAGGGAAAGGCATTACTGAGGCTACAAAGAAGAAAACAGATACGGGACAGAAGACACATTTTTCCTGACATTAATGCCATTTATAAAAATCTTTAATTGTATTTGCTTTAATAATGAAGAAAGTCCTCTCTATTTACTGCAGTAATCACCACCAACAGGTCTGCCAACCAGCATCAGCTGTTTTCTGCTTCCAGGACAGGGAGCTGTGAGAGCATCACTGTACCCTAAGCACAGCAACACGGTGGCTCTGTGACAACATCCAGCAAGACCTTCCCTACAGCACGATTTCCTACCACTGTCCTCAGAATAACAGCCACTGGCCACGCTGACTGGGAGGGAAGCATGGCAGATGTTGGCTTTTAGGATACTGCAGAAGGCTTTCCAATGAGGTTAGAGACTTTCCAAAGGCACAGGGAGTTCTAAATATTTCAGAGGAGAATTAAGCATAGAGCTCTGCATAGAGCTGTACTCATTAAGACTGTGTCCTGTTGCAGCTACCAGCATTAACTCCAGGGGGTCTAACAGAGTAAGTATCAGTACGCATGAGCAAATGTGGTAGAATCTGCTCTTTGCTCTCAATTTTAGTTTGTGAATGTTGATCATGGTCTTCAAGGAGTACCACAGTCATTGCTGCTTAAACCAAACCACCAAGGCAGGGCAACCTAACCCATAATGCTGGGAAAGAAAAACTGAGCAAAAGGAGGAAGGAAGAGGGAAAAGAAAAACTGNAAAAAAAAAAAAAAATCAGAAATAGTGGTAATTGATAGCTGCTCTTTCAAACTAGAAAAAACAACCGCTGCCCAGCCCACAGCTGAGAACTTGCAATCATCTTGATGTGTAGAAAGGAAAAAGTATTTTGTTGCACTCTGCTATAGAAAGGAGCAGCACGATTGCTGATTGAGCACTGTCACCAGGCTTGGGTTTGGCACAGGCCTGGCGAGAACACAGCTCTGAGCAGCCAGAACTGCAAATACCAAAAAGAAAGTTCAGTAACAACAAACCCAACAACCCAGCCTTTTTTCCTCCAAGGGATAGGGACCAGCAACAGGAAACATGGTTTTACTATCACCAGTGCTTTTATTATCACTGTTATTTGTGCCAAAAAAGATTGGGATCAGTGGAATATAAACCCAAGTCAGTCCTTTTGGTTTCAAGAGTTGGATTTTTTGCTTGTTTTTTTTTTTTTTTTTTTTTTTTTTTTTGTTTTCAGGGGTGGTTTTTTTTTTTTTTTTTTTTTTTTTTTTTTTTTTTGTGATGATTTTTTGTTTATTTTTTAAAGACAAACAATGGCGCAGAGCTCTAAAGCCAACTCTCAGCTTGAGAGTCCTGCAAGCTTCCTCCTTGCTACCTGTGCCATGCCAGCATGAAGCAGAGCTCACGGGAAGGGGGGGCTGTGCTTGTGAGAGGTACGACCTGCATGCAGTAAGGGAAAATAGCAGGCCCAGAGATCTTGCTTTGAGAAGTAGCTCTTGAAATCCAGGTTGGATGGGCACAGCCCAAGAGCTGCTCTCTGACTGCTGCTGGGTGGCCCTCTGACACCTAGCAAGAACCAGTGCAGTTCAGAGGCAACAAAGTTTTCAAACATCAAAGCACCCATCTGGCATTGCCTGCTGCTTGTGAGCTCTGAACACCCCTTCCCCAGCATTAGCAATTCCCATAATGAGCTCCTGCTGAAAATCACCCCAAAAATTCCATGACAGGAACATCTTCTACCACCACAGGGCTTTGACCAGACCTGCATGGCATGCAAGATGTTACTCAACATAGTCATGGGCAGCCTGGATCTCGATGTTCTGTGTGCCTGACACTGGGGAAGCAGCCCTGCAGTGACAGCAAAGACAAAACCCCAGCTGTGGTCCCTCTGACCAAGGCTGCTTGCTACTGGCAAGGCAAAGGAGCTTGCACTGATCTACAGGTAGTTCAAGCAGTTTGCTACTGTCTTCTGGGCTGGCCATCTGCTACAGTTTAGAAGCACAAACATTTTGTTAAAGAAGTGAAGCTTCCTGAAACACAGTTTTCACCGCCCAAAATACTCAAAACCTCCTGCAGAAGTTTCAAAGTTTTAATATTTGCACTCTCAGTTTTTACGAGGAATGCTTGTAGAAATAATAGAAGTTTAAAAGGTAAATAAAAATAAAATCTAAAAATATTTATACAGCACAAACAACTTTCTCTGTGTGCAAACTTCTCATTGTGTTACCCTCCATCAGCATGCTCCCCTCCCACTGCTGGTGCTGGAGAAAAACTTGTCTTCTCCTTCACTCCCACCTCGCCTGACACAAATATGGGTGGCTGCTTTCCTCTGTGCCCACAGCAGCCTTCCCATGCTGCATCGTCCTGGGCCAGCACAGCACAGGACAGCCACTTTGTGACCACCTCAGGGAGAGACATGAGCAAACACAAAGCCACTTCTCCTTTAGCTTTGCTACAGTGGTGGTCTGAAATCTATTTGCGCCTCTCCAAGGTTTCACACTCATTCCCGTCCACCTCACACCATCACTGCAGGCTTCCTGCACAGTGTGCTGCCTAACATGAGCAGGACCCCACAATGTCTCACACCACCCAGCATTCTTTCCTGAGAGTAATTTACACAGCTGGTGCTGCAGAGGAAAGTCACCATGCTTGCAGAGGTGTCTGGCACAGCTAAGGGCACCTTGGTCTGGCACTGAGCTCCTAGGAGGGTGGCCCAGGGGATCATGTGGTCTCAGACACCTCGTGGCAATAAGCACATGTCACCCTGCACTCCATAGCCAAAGCTCAACCACTCTGATGCTGGTCTGGAAGGGCTCTCACCAAGATGCACACTGTGCCCACTGTGTCCCCAACACTGACCCTGAAGCGTGGCTCAAGCCGAGGGCTGCCTCAAGTGATGGCAGCCAGGAGGGGTGAAGAGCAGAGCCCAGAGCTCTGCCACGGCCAACACCACACTGCAGAGAAAAACAAACTGCACTGCTTTGTGCAGCTAATGAGAGTACTTGGCTTCCCAAGATCATTTTTTAAAGTTCACACTTTCTAAGTTTTCACTGCTATGGCTGTGCAATCACGGAAGAGCCTGTTTTTCTGCTGTATTTCATTTTCTGTTCTTTTCTGGGGGAATTGACCAAGTTCTTTAAGAGATGGATGCCATTCAGGACCTCCTTGGTGGGCCACATGGTGGGAAAGATATTCAGGTCTTCACACCACACACACTGAGTGCAGCTCGTCCCCTCTCCTCCGGCACATACATACACCATGGGCCAGAGGAGCGGGCTCCAGCATTACTGAGATCTGCAAGATCCTATAGCACCACAAGTATCTACATCAACAATAACTTGTTTCACTCACAAACCAAACAAATTCAGGGGCTCAGAAGTGATGAACGAGCAGGAAACAGGGCAAGTGGAGCTGAGGAAAGGTGAGATGTCACCCTGAAAGTCTGTCTCTGACCATGAATGGAACCAGGTCTTCTGGTCTCCAGCCCACCACCCTACAAAAAGACCTCAGACACTTATCAAATATGTGTATTAAAAACACATGCAACTCAAAATCACGTTAAAGTCCCAGTCCAGCCAAACCAGATGGAGCCTTTCTATCACTGCCATTTGCTCCTAAATTGTTTATAATACATTTACTTTGGGAGACCAGAAACATCAAGCTGATGACACAGCCATGAGAGAAGCTGATGCAAAGCTTGGCTGACACTGCAGCATGGCAAACGCATAACACAGAGCACCTACTCCTGCAAGTGCTCCAAGCCCTCTGCCAAGCTGGCTTCAAGCTGCTGCGGCCCCTTTGTGCTTGAGCTGAGGGGCCATCTGCAAAGGATCCAGCACTAAAAACCACACAATTATGTCACCAAACTCGGCACGGCTTCAAAAGGTGATGAAAGGGAAAGACATTTGGACCATGCTGGTTGTTCATGCAGGGCCTGATTCTGGTGCTGTGATGTATTCCGGTGGGGCTGCCACGTGAAGCAAGACAGTATCCAGCAGGAATAGCAACATCCAAATCCGGCCCTCCCTCTACCTGGTCAAAGGGATGGAGCACTCCCTTGCAGAATACCCAGACAAATTATGTTGACTATTCAGTTTCTCTTATTTTTGTCTCTTTTTTTTTCTTTTTTGAGACAAACGAATGGGAAAACCAACATTCCAGCTCCAGCAATTCCACACTTTCTTCCAAGAAGGAAATTTAGCCAAAAAAATTGCAGCCAACTATACTGTAAACATGACGACAAATAACCATTTGAAGACTTGCCTCTTACTTTACAGCAGACATATACATTAAGAATGACTGACTCCTCCACTGGAAAAATAATCAGTATAACGCCAAAAGAATACAACAGTCGGAAAGATTTGCTGGAACGGAGACTGATGTGAGATGCCCAAAAAGACTTGATGACTTAGCAACAGTGAAATAGCTGCGCTGGAACAATGAAGTAGGAACACACTCTATAGCCCTCAAAGGGTAATTTGCTCTGTTTAATGAAGAGTTGATTTGACGATCAAGTTACTCATTGAATTGGGGTGATGTAAAATGCACACTTCTCCAGACCACATTCTGACAGGTACATGGCTAATTTGGATGCACGTTTTAGGTTTCCTTCCAAACAAGGAGAAGCTTGGAGTGACTATTTTGGTATTTCATCTGATGTAACTAATCATATTCCATCTGCTTAGAAAAAGCTCTCTGTTTAGGATACACAATTTCTACAAGACTGGGGTCATTCTTTCACCTTCCTTCATTACTCCCCTACGTAGGGCTGTCTGCTCTCAGCACAGACCAACTCTGCCAAATGCAAGCCCTGCACTGAAACGGAGCCACATATACCGACTGATTCCAGAGGCACAGAAGGTTGCTCAAGTTCCTTTAGCACAAAGACTTGGAGAACCAGGAAATCCAGGAAAAACTGGGCCAACAGGCATCCAATAGGCTCTGAATTTTACAGATCATTTCCATTAATTTGTAGTAGCTGCTTAAGTCCTGCTGCCAGTACACAAGCATGGGAGAACTCTTGCCACTGATGTGGTTGTTATCCCCTGAGTGAGCCACAGCACTGTCCTCAGCTCTGTCGTGAGCAGTATGAAATGTGCTCAAGCTTGGGAGAGATGGGTGCAGGAGGAGAGGTCCAAAGAGAGGTGTGCACCAGAGAGAAGAGGACCCACAGCGCGGAGGGGTGGAGGGCGCTGAGATGCCACTGCAGGTCCTGCTGGGGACAGGAGACATGGTAGCAGTTGCCACAACTTCCCTAGGCTGGTGAAGACCACACAATGAAGGAGCCACCATGTGAACACCCTTTGATGTTGCCCTTGGTAACTCTGATACCAGCATAGCAGCTAAGCACTGAAGCATGTGGTCCACAGCTTCTTCCCGTCATAGGCTTCTCTCAAGTTTACCAGGGAAATCTGAGACTTCCCAGGTGCCTGCATGTCCCCAGAGCAAATGAATCCTACAGAGGGGTGCTGCCAATGAACACTGCAGCTAGGAAGAAACGAGAGCTGGGATCAGAGCTTCAGGGAGTCCAGACAAACAGACACAGAGCCAGTGCCAAAACCCCTCGCTGGTGTAAATACCCCTCCTCAGTGCAGACGCGGGCAGTGGGGATGCAGGCTAACCTGCGCCGGCCCCCTGGATCCCCAGATGTTCAAGGGTGCGGAGGAAAGCTTAGGACCGTGTGTCCCTGAGACCAGAGAACAGACAGCAAAGCAAAACATCTCAGCCCTTCTCAATTTTAAATCTTGGGCTTTCTAAGCCACTGTCTTGATCTTGGCAGTGCTTACCTTGGCACTGCAGCCTGCGAACATTCAACACAGGCTGCAGGCTTTTGGAGCCAACAGCACAGCAAAAGTATAGCAAACATATACAAAAATGTAAACCTGAGATCAGCAGCTTCACGCTGGGTCACGCACAGCAGAGGACCTTCCAGGCCACCTCCCGTTTCCTCAAGAGCCCCATTGCTCTGTTTTGCCCTGAAGACTCGAGCCACACTCCTCAGAGGAATAAAAGCACTTTGCAGTATAACACATCAGTGACACAGCTGCTGCCTCACAGTGCTGAGAACAGAAGGAACGAGCAGGATTTGCAGGGAGGGAAGCAGGGCCTGCAGCCAGGACCTGCCGCAGGACCTGGGCCCAAGCGGGCCTACCCATGGCAAGTGCCCTCTCAAGGCCGCCCAGGAGTGCACTGTGCCTGCAGCGCTGGGGGAAGCCGCTCCCAGATCTCTGAGTGGGAGTGAAGCCAAACACCAGAGAAGTGGCTGCTTCACCCCTTGTGCCTGGGCGGTCTGCAGCAAAACTTAGCCCTGCACACACGCAGTGGGCACACACCCTGTGCTCCCACTGCGAATGGCTCGCTCGGGCACGCAAGGAGCCAGATAAAGAAAACAGATAAGCAAGGAAAGTGTGTCCTGAGATTGCAAAACTAGGGAAAAAATGTGCAGGCTTGGTTGCAGGTCTGTGGGCATTTGGCATCCCACTCAGCTGCTAAACACAGCTCGCTCCAGAGGCACTGGGGGGGAACAGGCCCTCATCACAGAGGACAGCAGCACCCCCAGCTACACCTGACCTGCACCAGAGCACACTTGAGAGACGGCGTCTGGTGGCAGCATGTCCCTGTGCCACCTTGGCCACACTACTGGTCATGGCCCCAGTGATGGGGAGAGCCAGGTGACAGAGCTGCCAGCCAGAGAAGCCACAGCCCCAGGAGAGCACTAGAAACGGAGCCTGGTGAGAATGCTGCTCTGCTTCACTGGCCTGAAGACAGCAGAGCACCTGCAGACGGCTTTGCACCACTTGGAGCAGACACGAAGTCCACTCCTGTTATCAGGGGACTCAGGAGGCACATCTACCCCTTCAGTGTCCTGCATGAGAAATGCCACCATCACTGAGGCACTGCACGAGCACATGGCGGGAGCTGTGTATGAACACTCAGCGCACTGGCTCATACAGACAGGATCCCATCCCCTCTGCACGCAGAGAAAATGCACACCACGTCCACTTTTGTGCTATGATCTACTCCTTCTCTACAGCCCAGCTTCTGCAAGCACCTCCTTAACCACACATCCAGCCAACCACCACCCAGGTGCTGTCTGAAGGGCTGGAACCACAGGCTCGGGCAGCACGAGGGCTTTCATAGCTTCACACACTCGCAGCCTGGTACAGAGCTATACAGTTAAAGCCATTACAGCATTGTCTTAAGACATTCCTTAGAGCCAAACAAAGTGGAAAGTTCCCCTGGAGACCCCACGGCTCTCTCTGTGTATGTCACGCAAGGAGGAGGGAAAATGAGAGCTGGTTCTGCTGTCAGCTCTCAGTCTGAGCTCAGCCTCTTCTTAACATTCCTCCCAAATTTCTCCCACTGTCCATGGACAGTGCTCGAGCGTTCTCTGTATGAAAGCAGCCAAGGAGAGTTCCTGCAGGAGGACAGCTTTCCAACAGTTGCCTGTCAGTAAGTGCTCAGCGTCCTTCCACAGCCAGGATCTGGCAGCAGGCAACAGGGACCTCTCCTGGCAATGCACAGATGGGCTCTCCCCCAGCGTGGCTACAGCACAGCACCCTTCTGTTGCTGCCTTGGCCCCAGAGGCTGCCTGCAGCCAGCCTGCACTCGGGCTCCACACTGGCTTTTCATTTTAATGAACAGAGGCACAGTCAACAGTGCCAGCACAAGGCCAGACCTCGCAGGGGAAAGTCTTTCTTTTCAGACAAAAACTGTAGGTCTCCTTCCCTTCCCTTCCCTTCCTTCATCACAGTCCCCCCTGCTGAGCCAGGGCAGCCTCCCTGTCCCTGGGCAGAGCTCTGGGCAGAGGCTCCCGAATGCGGGGTGAATTTAGGACTGGTTACCTCAGGGGAGGGTAGTGGGGCAAGGAGAGGAGAATGGGGACCATTTCAAACACAGCCAGAAGGTGCAAAAGCAGGGCCATGGGAAGCAGAGGTGCTCAGCAATCAGTGGGAAGGGGCTCCAGCACCCCACACTTGTCCTGTTGAGACTGCCTGTGCTCAGGGCACTGCTTGGTTCCTCTGCTCTCAAGATGGGAAGAAGGAAGCAGTGCCTGGTGCACACGGCAGTGGCATGGGGCAGAAACGTGCGGGGGCTGGCGGCCCGGAGCTGCCGAGCTGTGCGGCAGGGCAGCACACAGCGCCCTGCCGAGGCATTGGTGTTTGCTCAGAAACTGGCTTGGGCTTACAGCACGCAGGTGTGCAGCTGCAGGCAAAGAAAGACCAGATGGATTTACATCCAAAAGCTTCAGCCTCCTCTAGAACCACTTCAGATGATACAGCCAGAGGAGCAGTGCTGGCAGCTGGCTCCGTCCCCTCACCGGCTGGGACATTCCTCATGGATGTCACCCATGCTCCAGCACACAGACACCCTGCTCCCATCTCTCCTTGTCACTTTCAGAAACCCCTGGAACGGCAGACCCCATTCCCCCCAAGACCCTTCCCCTGTCCCAGATCAGGCAGAGCAGCCCGGGCTGAGGGCCCAGTTCTGCCCAGAGCAGAACTGGGGCCGGGGAGCAGCGTCTCCTGCCCACACTGCCCCTAACCCGGCGGCTACAGCCCGGCGCTGGGGTGCCCATCAGGTCCCCCCGCACCCGGCCGCAGAGGGCTTCTTCCCCCGGCACACCGGGAGGGACGGGAAGACCCACACCGCGCGGATCTCCGGAGCAGCACCCGTCAGAGAAGTCCGAGAGATGCTGACAGCGGTCCCGGCCGCGCTCGCTGCCTGGGGGAGCGATGCGCGGGGCTGGGACTGCGGGAANGCGCGGGGCTGGGACGGCGGGAAGGAGCAGCGGGTCCCGCCTGTCCCCTAGGAGGGATGCCCGGCGCAGGGCTGCCGACCCTCACCCCTCGCCCCGTTACACGGCAGCGGGAACGCGCCCGGGCTCAAAGCGAGGGGGACGCGACCGGAGCGTCCCCGCGGGGGCTGCAGCTGCCCGAGGCGCGGAGCCGCGGCTCCCAGCCCCGCTCCGCA
>WBMW01002185.1:0-11521 GCA_013396635.1 Penelope pileata | reverse complement strand
TCCGCCCCCCGGTCCGGCCCCGGCCCGCCCCGCCCGGCCCCTGCACCGGCACCGGCACCCGACCCGGGGGCAGGGGCTGCCCAGCGCCCCCTTCTGCCGCCTGCGAGTTGGGTGCCCGTCCCTCCCACCTGCACCCGGTGGAGATTCGTGGTGCCCCGGTGCCGTCAGGGGAGGTGCAGGTGGGATGTTAGGAAAGAAGTATTCTCAGGAAGAGTGGTCAGGCACTGCCACAGGCTGCCCAGGGAGGTGGTGGGGTCACCGTCCCTGGAGGTGTTCAGCACTGAGGGACGTGGTTTAGTGGCCGTGGTGGTGACCCCACTGCCCGCAGCGTGCTCTCTGCTGCCAGCACCAGCGCTCAGTCCCCTTCAGGCCCCAGGGGCCAGAAATTAAGCAGAGGTAATGCAGGCTGCGTGCCGTGGTGATGCCATGCTGGAGGTGGTGCTGGGGGAGCCAAACTCAGTGCCAATCACCCGCGCTGGGTGCAGGGCAGCCCCTGCAGAACCGCACCCGGGCTCTGCTTCACCAATGGGTGCCTGGGGGCCGGCTGAGATTCATGCAGCCATGCATGAGGTGGGGGCTGTAGCCCAAAACTGAGCTGGAGACCCAACCCACGTGGCAGCATGGGAATGCCACTGCTGACAAGCAAAGGGAGCTGGTCTCAGCCTCGGTGGTGGGGGTCTCCAGAAATCCATCTTTCACTGCTCCTGGAGTATTTCCTCCAGAACCTGACTGCTATGGCATAGGAGGGGCTTTAAAAGCAAAGCTGCACGCCAAGGGGAGGGAGTCTTCGGATGATAGGACTTCAGGCAGCTGGGGGTAAGGCACCTGTAACACCTCCCACCCTGCGCGGTACCGCAGCTGCAGCCCCATGGCTCAGCACTGGACAGAGCAGCACTGCTCACTGCCTCCTCTTCCTGAGAGAAGGTGAACTCTGCCAGCAAGACATGGCAACTGGGGAAACATAAAGCAAGAGAGGGATCTGAATGTTTGGCTCCAACGCCTCCGTAAATATCACTGTGTAAAGATCAATTCGAGTCTGGGATCTCATCATCGGAGAAGTCCAAATCCTGCCTAAGACCTGCAGCAAGAGCCTTGTTGGACAGGGTGGTGGTCATTTGGGATTCGCAGAGGATGTACATGTTGGATGAGAAGGCTGAGCCAGTGCTCTCCAAAAGACCACCTGCACCTGCCCTCAAGAGCAAATGTGCTGCTCGGTACCTGGCACAGCCCCAGCACCCCCCTCCAGCCCCTGCACACCCGCTGGAAGGCTTTGTGTTTCCCTCCTGTGGTTCTTCACTGCCTGCCCACTGCAAGTGCCCCCAGCAGGGACAGAGGACCGAGGGGTGCAGCAGCGCAGCCATCCATTGGGTGGGAGCGTCCAACTCACCTGGGTGTGCAGTGCCTGATAGGTCTTTCACTTAAAAGGCAGAATTTCATCGAGAATGACAATATCTCATGAATCAAGCCATGTTTCAATGAGTGTGGACTTGTTCCTATAGTAATGTGGGATTTGTTTTTCTGCAGTAAAGGCATTTTCGGTAATTACCCATTAGCCCAACTGACATTAGTGTAACTTCTAGGATTAACTTATAGCCCAAACCAAGACAAGGAACATTTGGGACTGCTGATTCTTCCCTCTTGTTTATGCAAACATTTCTCTTTCAAGCTACATGCAGCCAGGCAAATAATCTCTGCATGCTGAAAACCCCAGAGCAGAAAAGATGCAGCACACAGAGCGTGCTTTCTGGATTTCTAAAAAACCGACTGGAGCAGATCCTTGGCTGGCACAGCCTAGCACAGCTTCTTGTCTCATCTCCTTGGATCCTCCTCTGTGCTCTGCTTGTTATGAGGTAATGAAACAGCTTTGTGCATTTGGCAAACAAACTTCTTCACTGTTGACTTCCAGAATGTTCGTCATCAGTGCAAAGAAAGATATCTGCAGCCTCCAGAGCATGAGTGGTAATCCCACCCGCTGCAGAGGCAGGTTTATAAATAGAAGAGAAAGACAGAGGCATGTAAAAGAACTTTAGTAAGCCAAATGGCCCGTTTGTTGGAAACCTGAAGGGTTCTGAAAAGCAAGTTTATGTCCTGTGCAACCCAGAGCATGGACCTGGACACGACCAAGCAGGCTTCAGCCCCAGCATCAGTATAGATATGGACGTGACAGCGTGGGCTGTGGTGCAGGTGTGGGCCAGCACCGGCAGCTAAAGCCAGATCCAGGCAGCTGCCTTACTGCAACCATCTCAGAGAGCTGGCTTCCACACATGCTGCAGCCTCGTCGTTGGATGCAAGTGAAAGCACAGCAGCCTTTCAGTAAACTACAGTGACATTTCCCTTACTGGTGCACTTCAAAGGAGGACTGCTATGTTAAATGCTGCTACAGGAGTTTCTGAATGCTTACTCTAATGGATTTAATTGCTCATTGCAACATTGAGAAACTGATTTGAGATCCGCAAGAAGTACAAGAATTACCTACACAGATATGCCTAAGCACCTATTTCACTTCAAGATGGATAGAAAACTAATGTCAATCATGATTTTGAGTTGAAGTGTCCCATTCTCTAGGAAGCTAGCAGCACCAGCAGAGAGAACCAGGATGAAAGAGAGCCAGACATTGCCTTCCAGTCTCATAAACCTCCTGTGAGCACCTGGTAACCACCCCCTTCCCTGCAGATCGTCTTCTTTCAGTATCAGTGTACACACAGGTGGTACAAGCACAGACAGCTGCATCACATAAAATGAATTTTATGCTCATTTCTTATTAGAACACTGAAAAAGGAGACCGTGTGGGATATGCGCTTGTTAAGAGCAACTCACAAGTAGTCAATACCTTATTTGCTGAATTTTGCCTCCTCTTCCGGTGATCAGTGTTTGCAAACAGTTTCTTAATGCATCTGCTAATTACTTCCATTTATGTTTTGATAACTTTCCCACTGAAACCAAAAGAAAGATTCCGATTGTTTTAATAATGAAGTAGTTCAGTCCACATTCATAAGGTTTCTAGATAGATTTTAAAACTGTCAAAAGAAACTGAAAAGTAAAACGTTAAAGTGAAGTTGAATGCCAGCGCAGCCTGGATTCATGTGTGCCCATCTGGCAGACTCATTTAAGCACAGATGAAAGAAGAAGCGGTCATGTCACACAGCGTCTGCACACGGACACGACGCAAGTACAGTTTTTCAGACAGCCGTAGAGCTGCTGTTTCTTGCTTTTTGAGTTGTTTGTGTGTGAAACCACATCTTTTCCATGCTGTCCTGTTCACAGAAATCCCAATATTTTGATGCAGGGTCCAAATGCCTAGCATTATTTCTGTTTGTCGGCTCCTCCTTCCCACAGGGCCATGTCAAGGCCACTGGGCTTCCACCCCTGCAGCACCAAATGGCATTACTTGAGGTGTCCCCATCTCCTCTTTGCCAGCATCACACTGCCTGCAGTTGCCGTGCAAGCATTCCTTGGTCTGGAGAGCAAGCCCTGTGAAAACGACTTCTGAGGCCGCCAGCAAGGCCACCCAGCTAGCAGCAACTTGGTGAAGGCTGAGCAGACACACAAAGCAGAGCAGGTTGAGCAGAGTGGATGGGAAGGGCCATGACTTCATTCAGGACTGTGGTTTTATGGTCAGAGTGCACTGGGAGATGGGGAAGGAGCTGTGCTCAGGCTTGCTGCCTCCCTGGTGTTGCAGGCCAGAGCCACCTGCAGCAACAAGGCCAAGGGCTCATCATATAAGCCTATGTATTCCAGTATTTTTTTAATTTGGTCATTTTTCTGTCTCTATTTTTTTTTTTTTTAAATTAACCCACCTAAGGAGGCATGTCTCAGTTACTGCTGCAGCTGCCTCCAAATCCTGATTCTCCTCCTTCTCCTCCCAGGGCTCTGTCTACGCAGAGACTCATTATCCAACACGATGAGAGCGGGTGGTGCTAAGAGCTCGCTGCTCTTCTCCATTAAACAGCTTCAGTTCCTAGAATAAATGATTTCCTTCGAGTGCTTATGGAGATAGCACTGTATTATTATAAAATGTGATTTTGTCATAGCAGTGAGCATAATGTGATGACATGATTCCCCATTCTTCATCTCTTGGCAATTTGCTTGATGAGATTGAGTTGATGTAATTCGGCCATATAGAGTTGTAATCTCTACTAGTTCACCAGACACCTTTCAGCACTGCAAATTGTCAGCAGTAAAATAGCAGAATACAAGTTCTGCTTCTGAAAGCGTTTGCAGAATTTGTTTTAAACCTCAAGAACAAGTTTCCTTTGCTCCGGTGAGGTTTCACAAAACCCAAGCCTAGCTCAGGGACTCACAGCTCAATCAAAAGCGAGGGCGGTAAGCGCAGCAAGCCCTAAACTATATCAAGCCCAAGTGCTGCTGCTGCCTGCCTGGAGCATGCAATGCCCGGAGGTATAGGATCGCTGCCAGTGTGATGCCTGGATATGAATGTTCACACCATGGAGACTGTCTGGAGACTGTCAGGAGAAAAACTGACTGACTTGAAATTCAATGACGGGAACCACGAGAGCCCAACTTGGCTAACTGGGTTCAAAGTCATTTCAACTGCTGAAGTTCACAGTCAGCACAAAGAAGCATTGAGTCCTGAAAGCCTCATCTTGGCAAGCAGCAGTCTAACAAAGAGTGTGTCACCTTGGCCACTCTTACTGCGGGTTCTTCCAAATTAAACACAATTGTGGCTGCTGCTAAAACTGGGAAGGATGCCTTGTCCCCCTGCATCGAGCCCTCAGCAACAGAAGATCACTCAACTGGAAAGGCACACTGAGTTTCAAAGCTGTGGTTCCTGCATGGCTTTCGTGTCTCCACATTGCAGCTGGTGGTAACATTGAGACGCCACTCTGAAAAAGTCTCAAGCAGAGAAAGAGTTCGGGGCTCTACACAAAGCCCTGACTTTAGCCACTTTGCCAAAATAAACTGGTTTCCATCACAGCTCCAAGAAGAAGAGGCCATCTGAGTTGCATGGATGGGATGGCTCCGTGATGGAGAGGTGTTCTAAACCTCCATTTTCACACTCCTCCCCCTAAGTCCTACAGCAGGAGCTACAGCACTCTGCCAGAAATTGCTGTAATTGCTTTGCTCTTGCAGTGTTTTTTTTTGTTTTGTTTTTTTTTTTGTTTTTTTTTTAGGGGTATTGTTTACTTCAGCTTCAGTCCTACTCAAAACACTTGGAATTCAAACAAACTGCATTGCATTTTCTGGCAGGTGCCCAGTGCAACAAATTTCTAACTAGTGTGTGATTTTGTCAGTGACAAGGCAGAGAGGCATCTCACTAGTCAAGACTAAGTCCTCCAGTTGCTACACAGCATGACCCCATGAATTTGCTGCCAGTCACATTACTGAAGTCACGTTATCAGTCAGTAACAGCACCCCAAAAACACGGTGAAGTGCACATGGTGATTTTCTCACTTAGAAGACTTTCAACCTGTGGTATGTAATACCTGGAATTAAATTGTGGGTGTATTTACTGACATCTGGAAGAAAGATAAAAGATTTTCAACCTTTAGGGTGATTCACAATGAATTCAAACATTTGGAGCTATTTGTGGTTGCATATCTTAAAGACATAATTGCAAAATATGTTGACGAGGCATGACTTTTCATTAATTACATAGACAAAAAACTTTTTTCTATGTTAAGAGTTCTTCCCAAAAACACGATGTTCTCCCTCCCCCCAGAAAAATCCCAACATAGTATGTACTTTCAGTTCAAGATTTCCCAAAGAGTTTTGCAACATGCTACATGGTGACCATAAAGAAAAAATATGTCCTACCTATTAAACACTAACCCATGCACAGCACAGGTCATTTAGTGTTAGTTTTAGAGGGGGATCCTGACCAAGGCCTTTCACTTCTGTGAAGTTTGCACATCGACTTAGCCAGAGTCCCTCTGATTCTTCAGACACTTGAGGCAAGTCTCCTGCAGCACTCAGATGCTTGTGCTTTCTCTTCTTCAGAAAGAGCCCCCTCAGGCAAACAATAAGGAGCCCAATTGCCTAAATCTTTGTGTCAGTCTGGAGACTGGAAACAATGCTGCTATTGCATAAGCCAACCCCCCACACACTGATGGGCTGTGCCTGATTTCTTCATGAATGGTCTCCCTGTCACCAGGGCCCTGAGGAAGGCCATATTCCCACCCCACTCCCTGGCTACCACCCTAAAATAGCTGGGTATTTCTGCTAAAGAGCTCAGCAGCAAGGACTGCTGATGTTCAGCTGTTACAGCTCACCACCAGTGAAGGTTTCTCTGGCCAAGAGGTTGCCATCACCACCAGACCCACAGTGGGGAGGGCAGCATGCCCTGCAGGCACAGTTGGGGTTGCCAGATTGGGCTGGAGGACATTGCCACAGACTCCAGCTCTGCCCATGACCCAGGAAGAAGGGGGATGCTTTGCTGGCACATGGGGTTCCACAAGGTAAGTGGGGACAGTTCTGCTGTTAATTCCTTTGGAAAAAGATGTTTCTAACAAGCAATGGCTCTGCATAATTTAAGAACCGGTTTGGAAACAAGGCATAGGGCCACCCTGGAAAAGCTCTTCTGCGGTATTTGTTTTATTCAAGGTGCTTTATCCTTCAGCTTCGCATGGATGAAATTCTCTCTGCTTCAGGGACAAGGTACTTTTATCAAGATACCAGGCCTGGGAGTGTGGACTACGAACTATTGGTATCCAGGTACCATAAAGGGAGTTGGAGCTCAGCCTCGCAGCAGAAGCCAGCAGTGACCACAGTACATTGCAGCTGCAGGCAGCTGGAGTCCCAGCAGCATTTTCAAAAGCTCTTCTCCAGCTGCACCCACTGCCCTTGTCCTCTCCATCACTTTGGCTTTGTCATACCTCATTTTGTGTTTGCCTAGTCAGATTTCCTCCCTTTTCAGTTTTCATACCTCCTCCTCAGATTATACCATTTCCTTATACTCCATTTTTTTCTCCTAAACCTTTCTCAGCAACCATGTCCAGTCCTCTCTTCCAGGGAGACAGATCATACTGGGCTTTTCTTCTCATCATTACTGATTCCAGCACCTCCCCACTCTTCCTCACCCTCTTCCCATAATCACCACTCATCCAATGCTTCTTCCTGCATTGCTGTCCCTTGATAACATTTTGATGGCCTCTCTTGGACTTCCACTTCCCCTTACATCATTACCTCCCAACCACATCCTCACAAGCTCTCACTTCCACACTGACACCCATGTGATTACCTGGCATCTTTGCCTTTTTCCTTTGAATTGCCCCACATATGTGTGTTTCAGACTTCCTGAAATAGATCTTTCCTTTGCTATGGACAGCTCTGTTGTCGGTCTGCTTGACTGTGATGTAACACCCACGTGAGCACTGCTCTGTGTCTGGCAGGTCAGTAAAAGTTTTCATTAAGTCCTCTCTGTCCTTTACCTGAAAGTCATTTTCCACTTGCTTCTTCCTCTGGATAAAACCATTTCTATGTCTCAATTTTCTTCACTGAATCTCTTTAGCCTCTCTAAAATCTTCCTTAACTCACCTCATTTCTCAGCCCTCCTCCTTTCCAGATTTGTCAGCTCTTGCACACGCTCCCTTCAGAGTGCTGCTCTAATAATTTCCTCTGCATTTTTGCCCTCTTGCTTCCCAGCACCCACTGAGTCCACCTCAAATACTAGCTCTTCTTTTTGCCTTTCAGACTCTTCCCTAGGTGACCATTTTAGCTTCTATCAACCCTGAGCCTTTGACATTGCCTTGCTTTCTCCCATGCAGACCTTCTGCATGTGAAAATTTGCTGAAGGGCTGTTCCCTGCATAAGCCTCATCCTTGAGGAAGGCACTCAGCTCTCTTGTTTCTCACCCTGCCTAAGCAGAATGACTTCTTCCTTCAGTCCTTCCCTTCGCCAGCACCAGCTTGGAAAATGGAGTGGTACCATGGCCAGTGAAGTGAAACTGGCTTAACAACAACAGCTAAGTCATCCTCACTTTAAATGAGAGCACCCATGCAGATGGATGGAGATGGGATTTAAACAATCCCCACCACATTTATACTTCCAGGCAATCTAGATTACATCTGCAGGCACTCAAGTTTTAAGAAAAGACCACACCATGCTCAATTCTTAGCAGTTTCTGGTGTCTGGCTATTTCATGTCTTTCTCTTTTCTGCCTGTAGGCACTTCTTGGCAGGGTTCATCTCATTTCTTCTGCTGCACAACAGCCAGAAGAACACCACCTCAGTCTCAGTGGGGCTCTGGCAGCACCAGAACTGGGTGGCACTGCTCCATCCAAACAGCACTGCAGAGGCAATTGGCATGCATTTTTTGGTTGGGAAGAGAAGAAACTGCCTGAAGGGAAACTGCTGTTGCAAGTGGGATGCAAAACTCAATATTTCCTCATACTTGGGATGCTTGGCACAGAAGTTATGAAAATAAAGGACAATCAACTCTTTTCTAGGGAAATAGGTACAAAGATAATTTTGATGGAAATTCTTTTCATAAATCCATTTCCTCCACAAGAATGTTGGCATTAAAATGCATTTTAAAAGCAGAGAAAAATGCTTAATTTGTCCTCTGCTGCCAGACAGGAACACTGCATTTCAGATTTGTCTCAAGAACTTCCTGAGAAAGTGGGATTGACGTGTTAACCTCACTCTTAGTTGTGGTTAACTTCTGCTAAGTGCCAATATCGCTAGGAGTCCATTGATTGCTTTTCAGGCTGAAAAACAGGAATGTTTTGAATACCCAATGGGACTTCACATGTAATAAACCACACACTAATTGTAATGAAGATAAGACTATTGTAGACCAAGTCTTTTGAAATAAAATACACAGAAAATGATTTCTCATTTCTTTTTCATGAGAGGACACTGAACCACTCTGATTCAACAGACTCAGTTTTTGGCCATCTGACCCAGCTTTTGCTGTCTGGAGTGAATGGTTGATGAATGGTGTGGAACTGGAAGAAATAGGTGTTCACTAATGAGTCTTGCCAGTATCTAGATGGTTAGCCAAAGGAATCTGTTGCATTCAACACCGAATTGATTTCCAGTGGGTCCATTAAAGCCAAACATTTTTCACAATGTTTCTAAATTGAAGTGATGGGAATTTAAACAAAGGACAAACTGGAACTAGGGCAACTGCCCACCAGAGGTGCTCAAAGTCTCTAAGAGGTCAATCAAATATAGAGGTATCACCTCCTGTTCGGTGAACCCCTCAGCTGGAGATCACTGCTGGTCAGATGAGTAGCGCAGGGAGGAATCACTCTACACTGGTTCTGTTCTTATCCTCTTCCTTAGGTTCAGTCTTTAGCCAGTGCCAAAACCAGACACCAGTCTAGGTGAAACTAGTGTGATCCAAAACAGACTTTTCTGTGGCTGTGATGCAAGCTGCAGCTAGGCAGAGCAGCTGCTCTGGTCACCCAATTTCAGTACCAATTGTTTGTTGTTAGTATGCAGCTAGGGGAGGAATCAGTGCCTCATCTCACCCACGTCCTCCAGGAAAGTGATCAAGATGAACTTGCAGTTTGGATTCAGATATTTTTGGTGCATCTTTCTGGCCTGTAAAAGAGGACCAGAACAAAAGGCTATTCTGACTCAAACAACCCCTGCATCACCCAGAGAAGGCAGCTTTCCTTCTTCCCAAACTACCACTAAGGAAAGCCAAGGGAGATGCTAGGGATTTAGTCACGTACAGTTCAGAGTGAAGTCTCTGTCCTAAGCACATCCATAAAGCAACTAGCCAAATCTTGCCAAATTCCAGTTACCTACTTAAGCACAATCCCGCACAAGCCTTAGTGCCTCAACACTGGGGCACAAACACGAGGCAAACCCTCCTCTCTTTACATTTGTTAGTTTCCCAGTAAACCTGAGGAAAATCAGTAGCATCTCCAGGGACACAATGATTCACGCTCTTGGTACAAAGATTTTGGACTTCAATGCATTTTAAGTGATGATATTTTTGCTTAGATTATGCTAGGAGTATTTGAGACCCCGAGTTTGAGGTTTAATGGCCCAGGGAACTGTCATCATGATCCAGAAGGATTTCCTCTGCAAAACGGGGAGGAGAGAACACAGATTGCAAGCCCTCAAATCCAAAGGGCTTTGTAAAAATTATTTTACTTCTAGGACACGTACAAGACATTAAGCCCCACCTTCTGGTGAATGGCTAGACTGCAGGATGAGACAANAAAAAAAAAAAGGAATTTCTACAAGACAACAGCATTCAAGTAGAAAAATGCCTTACATATACTTGCAATATTTTAGGAGAACGCACTGATCTCCACTAAAGTGTCAACAAAAAGGTTTTAAAAGACATCACAGTGTATTATTTCAAGAGGTTTTAATATGTTGCGTTCCATTTTCACTGCTTGGTATAAACTGTCATACTATAAATAAACTTTATATTTGAACTATTCCTAAACAAAACAATTTGGAATGCCCTGTTGCACAAAACCTTTCAGTATTTTGATTTTTTGTTTCGTTGAAGTGAATAAAAATACACACTGAAATGTTAAAGTTTCTCCAAGGACAAAGAATGCTTCCTAGGCAACACCCCAGAGCCTTAAAGTCTCCTGTTGATCACTGTCAACCACTTCTCTTTTCTGAATACTGCAACTGGTGCAGCCCCAGCAGATATTGCAGATGTGGTGATCCCTGGCTCATCAGCAAACAAGCTGGAAACATCCGTGAGCTAGATTTACTGCACAGGTCTCAGAAAGGGGCTGTGCACATGCACTGGGAAGAGAAGTGGGGAAAAGCAAGGAACCATGAGCATGGCAGCTCTCTTTTCAGACAGCTGCTCGTGCAGATTCTGGTGCACAAGACAGCAGTGGCTTCAGACCCCTGGCAAAAGGCCTGGCTGTTTGAGGGGATGTGTCACCTCACCTCCTGGGGTCTGCCCCACACCTCACCATTGGCAGCGTGGCCACTGGCAGGCAGCAGCTGTGAGAACCCCCTCTGCGCACATCCTGCCCTCCTGAGCGGGGGCTGTCACCTCACTCCTACAGGGGGGACCGAGGCTTCCAGATGTCAAGTGTTCGCAACTCATTTGGTAATGTCACTGCAAATAGTGGCAGCTCACCACATCTCTGTGTATAAGTCCTGCCTAGCAGGTACATCAGTTCCTGAGCAGCTTGCAGGCAGGGACCTTCTGAATGGGGAAAGAGGCACAGACTGGTTGTGGTTGGGAAGAACCTCTGGAATCACCTTTTCCAACCCCCCCCTCCAACCTAGAGCTGCTTGCCCAGGACCACATCCAGGCAGCTTCTGAAGATCTCTGCAGATGAACACTCCATAGCCTCTCCAGGCAACATGTGCCAGTGCCCAGAGAGCACCACAGGACCAACAGCTCAAAGCCCATCTGTTCTGCACACAGAGAAGCAAAATAGCTTCAGACCAGATTTTAGCAATACCAGGTAAAGTACGTAAGGGCAGGCCAATGGTCAGACACAGAAAGGTCACTCACCCCAACAGGTGAAGGGGATCTCTGGCTATACAGCACTCCTTCTCAGGAAGCAACCTAGGTCCAAGATATTGTCTCCTCTCAGTGTCTGGTCCCTATATGAGCCCAGGGT
>WBMW01002184.1:50512-76805 GCA_013396635.1 Penelope pileata | reverse complement strand
GGGCCCAAGCCATCAGCCAGTTGTTCACCCTTCACATTATTTCCCTTCCAAGTATGCCTTGCTTAATCTGCCTTGAATTCAGAAGGTGATCCTTCTTAGTGTGCATTGCTTTTTTGCCTAGTTTTGCATTGTGCTGCCTTCCAAGTTTTTACCACTGGTGTTTTTGGCAAGCATCTTATCCCATGTGCACTGCAAAGAATATTCTTCAGTTCTGTGCTGTCTCATGGACAAGCACAGAACTGAATATATTTGTATTTCCTGTTGCCAATGGAAAATCAGTGCCTAATTCCTGAAAGGCCTTTGATTCTTATCCCAAAATGCAGAGGAACAGTGGCTGTAGGAACGAAATAGCATATGCAAAAGCTGCTCCAGGACTGCAGCAGCCCTTAGATAGGCCAACTTAGATAACTCTTTTCAAGATGTATCATCTGCAGCTGGGCAAGCATTTGACTGAATGGGAAAATTGCCAACAATTTGTTTTCTCCGGGTAACTGGGAGGAAGGAAGAGCTCCTGGCTTTCCATGGACAGTGCTGTGAGCAAGCTGCTCCAAGGACTTGCAAGAGTGGTGCTAATCTGCACCTAGTCTTGGTTTGAATCTTGACCACTTCTGCTTTTAACTGTGTGGTTGCAGATCTATTAAGCGTGATACCTAATGCTTAGAGGCTGCCAGGACTTGGAAGCATCTGTCCCCTATTCTCAAGCTGACCTACAGGTAGACAAACTGTTTTTGCAGCTGTTGTTTTTTTGAAGCAAACTTTCTCTGTGCCTTTACTGCCGTTGCCTCATATTTCATGCTCTGTGTAGTTTCTTGAGATACACGCAGTCACTGATCCTACTTTATATCAAATTAAAATGTCTTTCTAGTTCCTGTCATCAATCCCCAGCTAGATATGTTTCCCACATGCTTCCTCCCTTCCATCTTAAAAAACCGAAGTTAGGCATGCTTCAGCAAAAAAACGATGCATCCCTCAAAGCACATTGAAAAGCCAAGCAGAGGGAGTAATCCCTGGCATGGTACCTCTCAGACACAAAATCCTTAATTTATACACAGGATAAAGGCAGGAAATTGAGTTGTGTCGCCAGCAGTGGGTTACTGATGAAGCTCTGCAACGCTAACCCTTCTCTGAGAAGCTTCTTCATATCACACATGCATTCAACAGAGAGCTCACAAACCTAGTGCAAAGTCAGACTTAAAGTGATTACCCACACCATGAAGAACGTGGCCAGTTCACACAAGCATGATTGGCTTTACCGTATTGTTTGGTTTTCCAGCACTGGTGAGGAACAGTTGCTGGGAATTTGGGGAATACAGGTTTGCTCTTGTTTTGAGGGCAGTATTTGGTATGCCAATTGCAGGTGTTATTGCCAGAGGGAAACACTTGGCTCAAAGCATTTAGTGAATACTTTGAGAAAAAGAGTGGAAAGAACAAGACCTGGAGATCTGGGAGAGAAAAAAGGGAGAAAAAACAACGAAACACTCACAGCTTGATTTGGGGGAAAGGAGCCAGTTTGCCAGCAGAGCTGCTATCTGATTTGTATTCTCACCTCAGACTGGTTTCTCTCTTTTCATTGTGGGATAAATATGTGAATTTTACCTCTTGCTTTGAAGAAGACTGTGAAGATCCTTTGATGTAGTTGAAATTTAAGGCCAGTGGTGCTGTCCACACTCCCCTCTTTGTCAATACCCGCTGCCAGCTGTTGCAGTCATCGTTACTGAGCCAAATGCATTAATGAGGCTGACTGCCCTCTGAAGGTCTCGAGACTTAAGAGATCTCAAGGAAGATCTTCATCTTTTTAAAGTTTGGCTCCAACCCCTCTGAGAGGATGCTGTAATTCAGTCTTCTCTATATGAAAGATAAATGGATGCTTCTGCAAGCCGTCAGAAAGTACGTGTTGGAGCCATCCTCAGTGAGCCTTGGCAAGGAGGTTGGGCCACACATCTCCAGATAAAGCAGGTCGATTTGCAGGTAGGTTTCCATCTCTCCAAAAAAGCAAGGATCAGGCACTTATCATATAATCTCACCCCCTTCTTACGACATTTTCCTGTCCACTTCACTTGATATTTTATTAAAGTTTTCTGTGGGAGATACTCATCTCAAAGTCTCTCTCTGTACTTAGAAGTTGTGGCTGTTTCTGGTGTTGCTGAAAAGTCTTCAGTACCCACACATTTTCCCTTGTAGCAAGAAAAGGAGCTTTGCAAGAATGTGCATCCCACTGCTGTGAGCCTTTATGTTAGCGTTCAATTGGCAAACCAGAAACGACAGCACCATAGAATCATAGAATCATAGAATGGTTCAGGTTGGAAGGGACCTTAGAGATCATCTTGTTCCAACCCCCCTGCCATGGGCAAGGACACCTCCCACAGACCAGGTTGCCCAAAGCCCCATCCAGCCTGGCTTTGAATACTTCCAGGGAGGGAGCATCAACGACTTCCCTGGGCAACCTGTTCCAGTGTCTCACCACCCTCACAGTGAAGAATTTCTTCCTTATATCCAGCCTAAATCTACCCTCTTCCAGTTTATAACCATTACCCCTTGTTCTGTCATGATCTATCCTTGTAAAAAGCCCCTCCCCAGCTTTCCTGTAGGCCCCCTTCAGGTACTGGAAGGCAGCTATCAGGTCCCCCCACAGCCTTCTCGTCTCCAGGCTGAAGAGATCTAACTCTCTCAGCCTGTCCTCGTAGGGGAGGTGCTCCAGCCCTCTGATCATCCTCGTGGCCCTCTCTGGACCCACTCCAACAGCTCCACATCCTTCTTGTGTTGGGGGCCCCAGAACTGGACACAATACTCCAGGTGAGGTCTCACGAGAGCAGAGTAGAGGGGCAGAATCACCTCCCTCGACCTGCTGGCCACACTTCTCTTGATGCAGCCCAGGATGCGGTTGGCCTTCTGGGCTGCAAGCGCACACTGCCGGCTCATGTTGAGTTTCTCGTCAACACACACCCCCAAGTCCCTCTCCTCAGGGCTACTCTCAAGCCATTCTCCGCCCAGCCTGTATGTGTACTTGGGATTGCTCCGACCCAGGTGCAGGACCTTGCACTTGGCTTTGTTGAATTTCATGAGGTTGGCATGGGCCCACCTCTCAAGCCTGTCCAGGTCCCTCTGGATGGCATCCCTTCCCTCTGGCGTGTCGACTGCACCACACAGCTTGGCATCATCTGCAAACTTGCTGAGGGTGCACTCGATCCCACTGTCCATGTCACTGACAAAGATGTTAAACAGCACTGGTCCCAGTACCGATCCCTGAGGAACACCACTCGTCACTGGTTTCCATTCAGACACTGAGCCATTGACCGCCACTCTCTGAGTGCGGCCATCCAGCCAGCTCCTTATCCAGCGAGTGGTTCGTCCATCAAACCCATATTTATCCAGTTTATCAACCAGGATGCTGTGTGGGACAGTGTCAAACGCCTTGCACAAGTCCAGGTAGATGACATCAGTTGCTCTCCCTTGATCCACTGTTGCTGTGACTCCATCCTAGAAGGCCACCAGGTTTGTCAGGCACGATTTGCCCTTGGTGAAGCCATGTTGGTTGCCGCCAATCACCTCATCTCGATTTTCCATGTGCCTTAGTAGAGCATCCTCATGATTGAAATGCACCATCCCATCATGCTGAGGATGGGAGCAGGGAGAAGCAGTGCAGATGCATTGCTATGAAAAGGCAAGAAATCTCAGCATTCTTGCAGTTCTAGGCATTGTGCTCTACAACCTTTGGATTAGATAAAACACTGGCTGAGTTGCTGATGCTGGCGTTCTCATAACTTCTTGGAAGTGGCTCCCATGGGGGCTTTTCAGAACCTGAACAGTTTGGTTCACCTTGGGAGGATGAAAACGTGCAGCTGGTCTGGAAGGATTGTACCCAGGCTTGCTTTTTTTTGTCAAAACACAAGCTCAGAGCACTCTCTTGTCACCATTTAGTACTTACTCTTGCCGTTTTCTGTGTAAAAACCTTGTCTGCTCAGAGGTTAGCTGGCACACAGCTTATTTAGCTCAGGCAAAACCACACTATGCTCCTTAGGATTTAAATTTTACTTAAACCCTCTCTCAAACAATGCTTTAAACTAGAGCTGACTGCCTCCGTACAGTTAAGCTGGTGTCACACAGTAAAAGTAACAAGGAGTGATGATCCTTTCCTGAATAACAGTTGTATGTAGAAGGTCTAGATGGTAATATTTTACATTACAGTGATTATTGTTCAAATAAGGTGGTTTTACTGGCCAATACCTGCTTGTTCTGGCTGCCTGTCAGCAGGTAGCTATTGAAATAAATCAGCCTTAAATAATAACACTTATCCATTAATATTACTCATTTTTGCTGAACTGCTGCCCTTTGCAGCATGTGGATGCGAGGTTGGATACAATGATGACTCAAAAGCCCCAGTTTGCAGCTCTGTACTGCTCCTTTCTTTGTCACTTTTTAATGGTTTGCTGAATACAGGTAGGAGAGGAGAGTTCCAAACACTTTGCTGAGACCAGGATTTGAATTTCAAAGCGCTGTGTGGTTCTTGCTCAAACCTGGGCAACTCCAAACTCAAAGTAGGACTGAAATGGATGAAGGTGTTGTGCTTGCAAACCTCTTTCTTTATTCTCTCAGAGAGATTAAAGGCAGATTCTGCCAGCATGGCTTATTCAAGTACATTGCTTTGAGGCCACTGCACCGCATGATGGTATTAGTCGTAATGAGCTTGCCTCATGGGTTGTAGCAGCAGTACTCAATTCACAGCACTTCTCAGAAGCAACCTGCAAGGCTCATTCTGAAGGCTTTTCTATTTTTTCTGGTTGTTATCCCTCTCTGAGGTCTGGAAGCCCACATGAAAGTAGAACACAGACCCGGGTCTGTCTCAGCTTATAAGAAATAAAGGCAGGCTCAACAGTAGTTCAGCCCAAACCTCTCTTTGCAGAGGAGAAAACACCCTGGGGAGACTTCCCACAGTTGGTAACACATTATAAAGATTTTGTATCATTTTTTTTGCATGGTTATAAAAGCAAAAGGAAGAAACTTCTTTGCAGCATCCAAATATTGAGTGGTGTAGCAATATCCAGTATCCCTTTGGGTGTTTTCCTCCGCTCTTTCTGGACTAGTTTTGTAAGCTTATCTCCCTCACTGACACAGATTGGATAAAAAGCAATACAGGAATTAAAGGTAAGAAGTCAGAAAATAGTTTTAAATCCATGGGCTGGCTGCTCCTGGCCATATCTACCCATTTTGGCGTGGGAGGAAGCCATGAGGACCTGAGAAGCTGGGGTCTTTTCCTGTTCCTTTTGGACAGGTATTGCCACCAATCTACAGGAAAGGGAACAGAAGCTCATGGAGCTAAACCTGTCCTGGAAGCTGTTCCTTGGAGACTGTAGTGCTTAGAGAAATAGGGAAAACCTTTTCTGTCTTGCCAAGCATGCACACTGCTCTCCCGTCCACTTCAAGTTTTTCTTTCTAGGGGGAAAAATGTAAAGATGGAAGCTTGTTTACCAAGAGATGGGATGACTCAGTATGTAATAATTCCATGGAGAACAGAATATTACATTCATTAAACTTTTTTTTTTTTTTTTATTGTATGAACAGAAGAAAAATAAGCTTTTTCATTTGTAGCTGCATCATTTGATCTCTAATTTAACCTGACAGGAACAGAAATCCCTGTTCGGCTGTGGAGTTTTATTAGCATATCGTCAAATGGCAACAACTAGTTGAGCAAAGAAATACATTCATTCAAGGCACTGAAAGAGCCGTCTCCCCTGCATGCCCTGGGAATAGGATTGATTAGTCACCTGTAATTAAATCAGCTGGAGCAAAGCATGAATGAGCCTGATCTTTCCTGGGCTTGTGAAAGCCAGGATGCCTCCAACACATGCATGCACAATTCTATAACTGCTGCATGTCTCTAAAATAGAGCTAAAGAACCGGTTTGGGTTTTTTGTTTGTTTGTTTGTTTTTTAAAAAAACAACAGTATCTTCAACTTTCAATTTAGGGTCCTGGAAAGCAAATAGTAACTGTGAATCTCTTACTACCAACAGCGTTGGAGATGCAAAGGAAGGCTGGAAGGGAAATGCATCGATGGGCTGGAAATGTCCTGGTTTATTCATCTGCATGTCTTATCCTTTCCTTTTCTTCTTTTGCAGTTTTCTTGCTGTGGTGGTGATGAATACCGAGACTGGGGGGTTAACTTGTACCACTCGTGCAATGGCAGCGGACCACTTGCATGCGGGGTGCCCTACACATGCTGCATCAGAAAGGTAAAGCAGCCAAGGCATTGCAAGTGCCTCTATTTCAGCAAAACCCTGTCTCCCTGCTGGTTGTTACTGCTTGTTTCTGTACTAGAGTTTCTTAAAAACTGTATTGTCATTTTGAAAACTGGTTTGAGACGGCTTCAGCATGAAACTGAAGAAACACACACACACACACATACATATATGGGCTGCACTGTGTTTTGGTCATCTCTGCTGTTTTAATGTAGCATGAATAACAAAGCTCTGGGCTATTTATTGCAGTTGTATTGTGCCAAGAAGTTGTTCAGCATACTGAGTTCCCATCTTTCTATGTACTGTCAGAGATAATGGTTTGAAGGATGGTTTTACAAAGGCAGAGCAGCATATTAAGTGGACTTGTCTACATCTCAACGTGGATCCAAATCGACTGTTGTCCTTTGCTTTCCTGTGCAATAGCACACTTTCCTCAGCCAGCTAACACAAGATTTGGCAGGATGGAGTTCATGTTTGCTGGCATGTCCTCATAACAAGGAGGTTTTGAGGGTTTTGCTGTAACTAGAGCCATGAGAAGAATTTAGGAAAAAGCTACCCTTGTGCAACTGAATAAAGAAGTCTCATGAGCAAATGCTACTGCAAGGCTACATTGCTGGCATGCTGTGAGCTGAGACAAAGAGAGATGGAGGGAATGTTGAATGTATCTGCTACTGCAGAGCCATGAAGATCTTGTCTGCTGATTTTAAGAGCTGCAAGTCAAGACTCCCCTAAGCAGCATCACAGAGACTAAGCGAATTGCTCTGATACCATCTTAATAAAACTGTCTGCCTTGTTGCAAGGCCTTGTTGGCCTTGCTGAACCAAGGCTGGGCAAGAAAAAATGCAAATATCTCTGGCTAGTGTGGCTAAAAATGCTATAAATGTTACTAAAAATGATTTACTAGCATAATACTGTCTTTAACACTGATGATGGACCCTGGACCCATGGAGCCTTACTTTAGAGGACTGTTATACTGTAGGAGCAGTAAATTCCCATCCAATTCTGAAATTATGCAGAATTTGCTTCTCCAGCTGGATGATTCTTCACTGAGAGGGTGATCAGGCACTGGCATAGGCTGTCCAGGGCAGTGGTCACGGCACCAAGCCTGCCAGAGTTTGAGGAGTGTTTGGACGACGCTCTCAGAAATATGGTCTAAGTTTTTGGTGATCCTTTGTGGAGCCAGGAGTTGGACTCAATGGAGACCTTGTGGGTCCCTTCCAACTTTGGATATTCTTATTCTATGATGCTGGTGGCAATATCTGGTGTTCAGAATGCCAGGAATACCAGCACTGCCTCTGAAACCTGGCTGTTTCCTAAGCTTTATGAATTGCACAAGGAGCACATACCTTAAATCTAGCATTGTTCTTGGCCTCTTAATTTTTTTAACAGGAAAAGGGGAAATGTTATGTATTTTGTTATCAGGAGATATGCAAATCAGCTGCAAAAATGATTTATTTCTCTAATCAGGGTGTTGATTAAGGATCTTTGCCAGCTCCTGAAGATGGAATTAGAAATTCATGTATTGTCCTTTTCTTTTTATTACTAGTGAGGATGTGTTTGAGAAAGTCAGGTGCATTTTCCATTATTTTTATACTCCCTGTGTTTTTTTTTGGCAACTTGGGAAACAAAACTCCTTTGCCTGGGAGGCCATTTTGGAGATACAAGAAATCACACATGTTTGATATCATAGAATCTTAGAATGGTTCAGGTTGGAAGGGACCTAAGAGATCATCTTGTTCCAACCCCCTTGCTATGGGCAAGGACACCTCCCACCAGACCAGGTTGCCCAAGGCCCCATCCAGCCTGGCCTTGAACAGTGCCAGGGAGGGGGCATCCACAACTTCCCTGGACAACCTGTTCCAGTGTCTCACCACCCTCACAGTGAAGAATTTCCTCCTTATATCTAGTCTAAATCTACCCTCTTTCAGTTTGTAGCCATTACCCCTTGTCCTGTCATTACCTGTCCTTGTAAAAAGCCCCTCCCCAGCTTTCCTGTAGGCCCCTTCAGGTCCTGGAAGGCTGCTATCAGGTCCCCCCGCAGCCTTCTCTTCTCCAGGCTGAACAGCCCCAACTCTCTCAGCCTGTCCTTGCAGGGGAGGTGCTCCAGTCCTCCATGGCAAATCCTGCACATCTTTTTCAAGAATTAAAGCTTGTGAATGTGTCTCTGACAGCTGGAGAGGTTTTGTGGGAAGTGAGACCTCATCAAATGCATCTAAATCTCCACGAGGAATGAAACTGTCCTGAGGAGAACAGTAAAACAGATAGATGTGGCCTTTTTCTTTAGGGAATTGATTTTTGCTTCTTTTTTTTTTTTTTTTTTAGTAAGAATCCAGCACTACCCAGTATAAATAGTACATTAAATGGATAAAGAGAGCCAGCTTTCCTGGGAGTTTTCTACTGTCTTTGACATAAAACAAGTTAATAAAAAATTATTTTAAACAACAGAGTGAAAACATCCCATAACTGCATTTCCTGTAAGTTCCAGCATGTCTCTATGCATAGATATTAGTTGAAATTGCAAAGTAGTCATGGGAGTTTTCCTTGCAAGCTGAGAAGGTCGGAGAAGCACCTTGGGATAAGGATGGTTGGACATGCCTGGTTGGCCTGAGTGACTTAGAAACCCTGCTGTAAACCTTTTCCACCAAAATATTCTGCTGAATGGCTGTGGAGAAGATCTTACTTCGGCCCTGCAGCTGGAGGGATAACTAAGGCATGTGCATTAGTTTATCTGTGCTGGTTGAGAGATGAACCACCGCTGTCCTTCTCGTGTGTGTCAACCTGTTCTAAACGTTCTTGTCTGCAGGGCAAGCAACCATTATTTTCTTAAGCAAAATAATGTTGTCCTTCTCTGTTTGTGCCTTCATGAATGAAAGATGTAGAGCAAGGCATCCTCTTGTTTTAGTGGACCTTTGAGTTTTAAACAGCAAAGTACTAGAAGACGTTGTTTGGAAATGCAGTATTATGGAAAGAACAGGAGATGCTGATAGGAACAAGCTGCACAGTACAGCTACCACTATGCAGGTTTTGAGTGAATACCAGCAAAGCAGAAAGGTTTTTAATCATTCCTCCTGCTCTGGGGCTTCTCAATTTAGTCCTACAAACCAAGGCAATACAAGAAAACAATATCCCATGCAGCACATGTTCTTTCTGTGCATGCCACTTCCAAGTGGCAGATCCAACATAAGAGCTTTTGTTGGACCTGGTACACTGCTCAGATGAATCATTTGCTTGTCTGAGTGGTTACCTTGTGAGCTTGCCCGCAGGAAGGAGTATAAAACATGGATTGATTAGGAGATTGTTTGCAACATGTTGTCAATCTGTCATTGAATGCAAATCTAATATCACCCTATTTACCAAGAAGAGACTTCCTATTTACAAAATCCTCCAAAGCATTGTATTGCATCCCCTTGGATGTCTCCCAGGGCAGGCTATGTTGCATTAATAAGAGCAGACATCCCCCAAAAATGCTTTTCCTATTTTAAAGTCTCATCTCTGAGGTCACACCCTTTAAAGTCTTTGCAGGAGTAAGGAATGGGCAAATATGCACCTACTTGAGAGGCTGAGACTGGATCCTCATCTCTGAGTACCTTTCTAAATTATTTTCCAATGCACTTATGTTTTCTTCTGGGGAAAGAGGAGGGTAGCTGTGCCTCTGCCAAGCATGATGTCTCCAACCTCCTTTTGAGTTGTCACTGCTGACATTTGGTCTCATTTTTAGAGGAAAAGCAGTTTGCTAAAAGAACTATGCGAGGATCACAGTCCCCTGCCCTTGGTTGCTTTAAATGTCTGCATCTGTTGCTGTTCTGTGACCTCTGAAGGCATCAAAATTTGTCCAGGTAGAGTAAGGGCTACTGTCTCCTTTCATGTTAGGAATATCAATTCAGCTCTGACCTTCGCTTCCATGCAAGACCTCGGCAAAAATTGATAAAGACTAAAACATCACTTTTCTACCTTCCACGTTTAACCTAAATACAAATTGTTGTATTGTTGTATGACTGAGAAACCCATCATTGTTTGGTGCAAGAAAGAAGAAAAGTGGTAATTTGTGTCATCGTTCAAATGGATGAGCCCTCTAGAAAGCAATGGTGTTTCACCAATAAGGAGACCATGATATCCACAGAAGTGAGTCTGAAAAGTGAGGACAACTGAAAGCTGCCTAGAACAATGCTTTGGGGTTTTGTTTTTGTGTTGTTTTGTTGTTGTTGTTGTTCTGTTTTCTTTTGGAGTTTTATTTTGTGTATACTTTATTGTTTGTTTGTTTTTGATGCAGATCAAATAGATGGATCCTCAGTCATGCATGTGTTCCTTTGTATCTCTGTTGGCAAAGGCAATCAGAGCAGTTCTCCATACACATATTCTCCATTTCATGGTCCCAATCTATGATGATATCTCATCCCAGAAATGCCAGCGAGTGTTTTGCTGCCAATCTCTGAATTTCTCTGCAAATCTTTAATATGCACAAGGACTAACTGGTGTCCTTAACTATGCCCAGTTTCTAAGTAGTGCATTGAAGTGACAAGAGGGGATTTTTGGTAGCCCTGTGAGTAATGTAGGTCGGTACAGATGCTCTTGGTACAGTGTCACTGGAGTAATTTCCCTGCCAATTATGGAAGGAACAAGCTGCAGCTTTATGTCTGGAGTCTGTCTGGAAGTGCACATTTCTTTTATGCCGTGTCTTGCAGGAAAGCATAATTTACTCCTAAATGTGCGTATTTCTCCTTTTCATCTCTGTGCCTCCAAAGCACAGGAAGCTTTTGTTTCGTTGTCCAGGAGCTTTTACTGGTTACCAAAGCCATCCTTCTGAAAGCATAACAATTTCAACATGTTATTATTTTATGGGTACAAGGCCCCTTTAGAAATACACAGTGTTATGGAAGCTGCTGTTGAATTAATGAAAAAAGCCAAAAAAAAATAAACCACCACATCAGAAGATCAGTCCTGAGAGGTGCAAAGTAACTGACTAGCTCAAGATGTTCTGGAGCTACCCCCCTAGCTTTGCTTTTCATGGGATGATTAAGACTTGTTTTGTAACCAATGTTAGAAGATGTAATCAATTCAGAATGTACCCCTGATGGAAGCAAAATAATTTGGATTGATTTAATTTTATAGAGCTCCTGAATACCAGCACTTGGCTAGGATTTCTCTCATTAGCTGTAGCTCTTGAAACACATTCATCGGCCAACAAAGATTGAAGCACTGGAGAGTCTAAAATCCTTAGGTTTCTCCCCAGAGTGCTAGGATACTTTGGGGAAATTCCCCCTTGATTTCTGGAGAACAAAATACATTTAATCCTGGTGAAATTCCCTTTATTATGAAGGAGAGACATGACTGAAGATGGGAGAAAAGGTGATTAGAATTGAACAGGAAGAAAATCAAGGGAACATCATAAAGAGCTGCTTTGCTAAATGCTCACACAGCTTGGACAGGTCCAGCTCAAATGGAAGGACAAGAGAGGAGGAAAAGCCAAGCACTCTTTGAAATGGCTGAAGCCAGAGAGGAAAGTACAACTTAATGCTAACCCAAGCCAAGCTGATATGAGTGATATCAGAGGTATAATTTGAGGAAAAAGGAACCCATGAAGTTTGAGGCTAACTGCTTGCCTTGTGCTATGCTGAATGGTCAGGGCAACAGGGCAAGCTTTTCTATTTCTTATCTTTTTTATTCAGTTCTTATTTCCTATATGTTGCCTTTGCTTTCCTCCAACCTAAGTTTGCACCAGTTCTCTGTTCACAGGTCCGGGGAGAAGTCATTAACACCCTGTGTGGGTACAGGACACTCGATAAAGAGGTAACACTTTCTTTTTCCTTCCTATGTACAAGACATGCTTGTTGAAGCCCTTCCTGAAATGACCACAAAATGAACTGGTTATCGTTAGCGAAGCTCTGCAATGGGAAGCTCTTCTCCACCAGAGACAGCTGTTGCTGCAACTGTATATAAATTTATTTCTATTTCATTGTACTAGCATCCCAAGGCTTGCTAGCATCCATGGGCTTGAAAAGTATAAGCAGGCTTATGGCAAATTTGGCATGGCCTTTCTGAGAGTAATGAGTTCTCTCTTTGATCAGTCGCAGGAAATGCTTGCCCTGAGTTTTGAGTTTTGGTGGTAGGAGAGAAGCTGATTCTGAGGACCTCAGGGTAGACTTCAGGGCTGTATCACAGCAAGGAGATACAATATGCACTGTCACTGCAAGGGGCTGTTTTTTGGCAAGAAAACATAGGAAAAAATCCAGTCCAAGAAACCAATTCCCAAATGCTTGTTGTGACACTTCTTTGGCTTGCAAAAGGGAGCGAACACACCCAAACCCACTATGTGTCAATTAAAACTGTGGTGCTTCCTTTCAATCTTCTTCTAGCGCTTGGAGCTGCTCAATGTTATCCACGTGCGAGGCTGCATCCACGCTGTTGGGCTGTGGCTTAAAGATAATTTTGAGTCCACTTTGAGCATTGTGTGCTCCCTGCTACTTCCCCAGGTAGGTGGCAGATCTGGTCAGCATCCTCTTGGCTTCTTTCTCCATTCTGGTGGAAGAAAATAATCTGTTTTTAGGTACTTTTCCCTGCTGCTTTTACAACTGCGATTTGTGTCTTGGATGGGAAATGTAACAGCACTTTCTAGAACAACCTTAGCAAAATTAGCAGCTTACTGCTGTGGTGCTGGCTGTCTCATAGCGCACTCCTGAAATACAATTAATGTTCAAGTAATAGCATCTAAAAGCAAGGTATGCATATGATAGCCCAGCAAATCCTTTTACATTTGTTTTTACATCTCTCTTCAAATAGAACATAAGTATTACCAAAATAAACCATAATCATAAATCAGCAGGTACTTCCATGCATCGTGAAATCCATGTTTAAATCGTTGGCCATTATCAATGCCTGATGATCCAGACAACTTTCCAGCACAGGTAATTATTAAGTTCTCCATCATGGATTCTGGATATGGAGAGAAATTTTGAGTTGCAGTGGGAGCTACCCCTTTGCAACACTGTTGGGACAGTGCCAGCAAGGATGTAAATATCTCTTAGCTCTTTCCAGAATTGTCTTTAACAAAACTGTGCTGATTTGGTGTTGATTAGGCCTTTTTCATTATTATTATTATATATTTATTTCAAGGCTCACATGTGAAAGCTTTCTCTTTCACTCTTTGGATAAAACTTTGGGTTTACCACCAGAGGTACTTGGTGATGTTTTGTAGATGTGGGGTTTTATCTAAATAAGAGGTGAAATGATTATATTTTTTCCTGGGCTTCTCGTTGCAGTGATATGTAGAATAGTGGCTAAATAAAGTAGGAGCTGTTTGGGAAATATGTGGCACACTGAGCTAATTTTTCAAAGGACTGGCTTTCTCCTTGATGTCTCAGATGATCCAAATGAAAAAACAATGAGATGGGGAAGAAGTCTGCCCAGTCCTAGCTGTGATGCTCCCCATTTATAAAGTGCCTTCTCCATAGTGTGCAGATTAACAAGGAACCTCTGCTGTGCTACCCACAGAAAACACAATGGGCACAGAAATGGGGTGAGAAAGTACCACAATAGAGGCAACCACTTCCATCTGCCTTGCAGGATGTCAAGAGCCCATTATGGGAGCTACCTGTTGTGTTACCCATTATCCTGCCAACATGATGCTCTTAATGTGGAAGAACAGGGAGATAAACCTAGATGGCAATAAGGATTGCTGAGCCTTGATGAATATCAAGTGCTTTTGAGCAAGTGTTTTGATTTTTCTGGCATACCATTAAACGCTCCTCAGATAAAGAACCTTGTTCATTCCATCTGCTTGTGACTTCCAGGTTTTAAATAGAAATTGATGCTGTCAAATTTTGGAGGGAATTAAGTTATAAATGGCCATCTGTGCTGCCAGGAGTTGTCAGCTCAGAAACAACTTCAACTCCAGTAACAGCCAGTGGAAAGGATGAGAATGTTGGCCTTGAATTGCCAGCTGAGGGAAAAGGGGGAAAGCACCACTGATATGGAAAGGTGACTGTGCCTTGAAGTTCGGGTAAAGTGAACATATTAGCATGTCTCATCTTTGGCCATGGGGTGTTTGTCATGTTCCGCTATACACTTATTTTAGGCTCAAAAAGAGCTGCAGACTGCCTTGATAGAAAGCTTGCAGAATGCCAAGGAGAAGGCTGGGACCAAAATCCACATCCCAAGTCCAGCTTTGGGTTTTGGCCAATTTTCCTAGAAGTGTAACCAACCTTCCTTAGAATCAAACTTCAGCCATGCCTGTGATGATGAGCAGATCAAGGGCCCATAGATGGGGTTTTGAGCTTGGCTGATACTCATCATCCAAGTGCCCAAGATTTGTGCTCAGACTTGGGGTAAGCAACATTCTGGCCTTTATGCAGAAGGAAGTACCCAAGAAAACTTTTGACTGCCATGTATTGCCCATGGGGAGCATACACCTGGGGAATTACTGCTTTTAGCATTGGCTTTCCATCATACTCAGATGTTGGAAACCTCCGTATTTTGATTTTCTATTATGTAGGAAGTCCTTGAAATTATATTTCTCTTTGTTTTTTTTGTTTATTTTTTCCCAAATATATGCACAAAAGGCCCAATAGCACAAAGTCTGGCTTTGCTTTCTCACAAATGCTAACATCTCTAACTGAGTTTGGGAGATGTAAATCTAGTAGGTCCTGTCAGGTGCTGAATTGATCAAACAGGTGAGGAGGCAGGGAAAAATGTTGCCTGGGAATGTCACCATGTGGCAGCCAGCTATCGTCCTGGGCCAGTGCAGGGGACAAGGAGTCTGTAATTTTATGACAACTCTTTAAGTCTTTGCCTTTTTAAGCAAGCCATCAAGAAACAGGGAAAAAAACTGTTTGGGGAGTGAGGATATGATCATGTTCATTTGTCTTAATTTATTCAGAGCAAAGCATAAATGAACCAACTCAATTATTTTCTGCCTTTGCAGAATACCTTTAATTACCTCTTCTTTTTCTATGTTTCATTCTCTGATAACAGTCCTGTCTCTTTGCCCTTCTCAGCCAAGCTGCGGACCGAGGCTTAAATATGATTCATTGCATCTCAGTCTCAAAAAGATGTTTTAATTTAGCTTCTGGCACTCAGTGGCAAATTCACATTGTGGCCTTGTACTACTTGTGTTTAATTGTGAAGCAACCCTGGATTTCTCAGCACGTGAAACATAAATTTGTTTTTATAGTGTCTACCTCCCTACTTTCCCTTCATCTAGCAAGATTATCCGGGGAATCTACAGTGTGTATTTGTGGTTAAAATAAGCCAAGGAACTTGTACTTTGCTCTTTCCCCTTTGCATGCCTGGATGGTCTCTCAGCAGCTTTTATATTAACCTTCAACTTGTCTGTTCACTGATCTTTGCCAAGGATGTTTTCTGATGGCATTTAATCCTTCTTAGCCACTATAATAAGATAGAAATAAGAGAATAAAAAACCGCTTCAAGTCCTTTTTCTCCATCCTAAAGAAGGAGAAAGTAACAGAAGTCCAACTAAAAATCACATCTCTGAAAGGTCACCTGCAAGGGCTGATATCTATTGACTCCGTAGCGCAGCCTACTTGGAGTAAATTGTTTCTCTCTCTGTTTCACTTTGATATTTCATCAGTCTCCAAAGCTCTTAGTTGGGAGCAGATGCAGAGTAACAGGGCATCCTGCTGCGTTGCATCAGTGTCGAGGCAGACAGGGGAAGTACTGGAGTCTCCATCTCTGGAGGTGTGTAAGCGACGTGTGGACGTGGCACTAACAGTTTAGTGATGGGACTTGGTATGCCAGGCTGATGGTTGGACTTGATGACCTCAAAGGTCTTTTCCAGTCTAAATGACTCTATGATTCCAAGAGTACGAGTCCAGATTTTGCAGGTTGGCATCTATCTCTCTTGGTGACAGTCTTAAATGTTTGCTTGTCTGACAGGACTTTGTATTCTCAAAGTTTCATTTTCTTTTCTTTTTTTCCTCAAGATTAATTTGTATTTTGTTTCCTTTTTAATACCTAAGTTGCTCCAGGGACTGAAAGGCAGCATATCCTCGGGCAGCTGATGCATGCTGAATGAAGTAGAAAATGGGAGCAAAACGGATTTTTCCATCTACAGTCTGTGACCTTTGTGAGAACCCTGCCTTTAAATGCCAGTTTGTGGAAGGGAAAACAAATAAAACATAAATATTTTCCTTTTACTTGAATAACTCTGGGAAAGCTTGAAATGATTCAGCTCTTCTCTTTAGCATGATCCATTTGGCTTTACAGCTGCCCGAATGGGAGAGGACCTCCATAGCTGGAATGAAAATTTTCCTGCAGAAAATTTTGCAAAAGACCCTTGTTGGGCTGATGGATTATTTCTTCCATGCTCAGAGCTGGCTTTACCAAAAGCGTGATGCAGTGTGATGTGGTTAATCACACTTGCCCTGCAAGGGCTCTTGAGCATTATTTTGTTACAATTTGCCATATTTACCTTTTGTCCTTGTTGAGCAAAAATCAAACTGAACTTTGCATAATCAATCGCCCAGGAAAGTGACACTGGAGGATCTGAACTCCTTCTGAGTAGTCTGCATGGGCCCAAAGTCAACATGAGTGCTGGGCCCTCTCCTCCTTTGCTTCCAAAAGTAGTCCTGACTCTGAGCATGCTTCATTTTCCCAGATGTGGAAGAAATTGTGTGGGCACAAGCCATCAATAAATGAGCACTTCCCAATATGGAGGATATTGCAATCAAATTTCAGCCATATCTGACATGTTGAGGCCTATTCTTTGTGCAAAAAAGTTTTATCTGAAAGAAAAAGGGGAGCTTCTAAGAGACGGCGAGCAAATCTGGGCCTTGGCAAGGGTGAATGAAATAAATCTTATTTATAAATTTTAATAAATATTATGGCATCCATATGGGAGATAGAAATACATCATTCATGTCTATCCCAAGTCTTGTGCCATGCCAGAACCACTGAAATCAGAGTGTAGCCTCTAATACTTGTGTATATTTAGCTTCCTCAAGTGTGGGAGGAGAGGTAATAGCCATTAGTTGTGTTGAAGTATCCTAAACCTCTATATTAATCCAATTCTGGTCTTGTGATTTTGGCAGGAAACTGGTAACTAAGACCCCTGCTATATTGTTTGGTATGGGCTAAGAAAGGCTGCGTTGGCTGTGGGAGATGCAGGATCCCTCAGCCAGCTCCCCATGTGCTGCCATCAGCTCCAAGGAAAGGAAGCCTTTTGGCTTGGAAGGAGAGAGCAAATGTTGATACGAAGAACCCCAGGGTTTGTCTGGGATAGATGACACTGGTGAGAACCACGATGTTTCACTGCTACCACAAAAAAGAGAAGCAAAAAAGAGAAGCTGTCCTTGTTTGTCTAGGGGCGGGTGAGACATTTCTGTTAGAGCTGTAAAATCACCCCATAAAGAGAGCAGAAAGTGAGGCAAAAATATAGGAGCAAGTGATGAATGTTCTTTATTTCTCCATCCTCACAGAAGGCTCATGGTCATTGTACAGCATCCAGGAACAGAGACAAATCCCTGAGAATTCGTGCCTTGGAGCACTTAGGCTTTTTCCCTCTGATGTCCTTTAGCTGCTTGGGTTGGATGGGAGAATTTACAGATGGCCCTTGCTGATATCCGATATCCTGGTCACTGTTTCATTTTGCTGGTTGAAAAGGAAAAGGAAGTTGCTTTCTCCACATTGGTTGATTTGGGGCAAATTTCAGCTGTTGCTCTCCAGGAGAGTCCCAACGCACTGTCTACAGATTGAGAAAAAGGGCTTTGGCTGCAGTTGGTATTTGCTGAAAGATGCTGCCTTATCAACTCAAAGATGTTCATTTGCAACTGGGAGAAGACAGAGGTGGGAAATGGCAACCGATGTCTGTCTGTGTTTCTGTTCTGTAGTGCATTTAGACACTTTTTTTTTTTTTTTTTTTTAAGAAGCAGCAGGCTCTGTCTTGTGCAATGTCATGTGCCTCCAGGGTTAAAATACAACAATCCAGATACCTGTATGGCCCTTAGGACTAGCCTTCCTCCTAATGGTGGTGCTTTGGTTTTTGCAAGATTTCCTGTCCCAAATCTTGTGCAAGGTGGCTGGGGAGCAGATGGCAATAGAGCAAGATGCCCCAGTGGAGAAGAAAAATGCCTGCAAAGGGAAGGGTGCAGGAAGGATATGCTCGCACAAGACTTTACGTGCTTCCTCCTGCAGCGTCAGTGCAGGAAGCAAGGCAATAATTCTCAAATAAAATTGTCTACAGTGTGGTTTTTTCCCATCTTCCCCTGCAGGAAATCCCCAGGTGTAACGGAAAGTCCCAAAACTCTTATGACTGTGTCATTTGCTTCATATGTGTCTTTCTCAGATGGAGCTGGGGTCTCTGCTGCACATCATTTTCTGCTTGCTCAGCTCCTTCCTTCTGCTGCTGCTTCTCCAACTGCTTTCTGATCTTCTCTCTCCCAGGGCACTTTCTGCTCTGCCTGGCTGGCCCTTATCTAAGCTTGGGGCAACTCTGCCCCGGGTCCGCCCCTTCTGGTCACAGGTGCAAGGAATCTACCAGTACTCCCTAGGCCAGCCGTGCCCCTCCACCATGTACTCAAGCATCAGTTCTTGCTGTGATCAACTGTTTCCCTACACCAGGTTTGAGTTCCAACAAAGTAAATGTAACATGATCAATGCAAATCGCAATTTACTGTAATCACTGCAAAAACTGATATTTTTCTATCATATCACAACTGCCCTGTTGGTCTGCATGCTTTATTGCTTTCCTCAAAGCATTTTATGTATGCAGCTGTGTGTCTGCAAGAGAATCTGCTCAGAACTGTGCCCCACGCAGAGACTGTGCGTTTGAATTCCCCAGCAAAAAGCTCAGAAATTGGAAGAGTGGGGACCTCGCAAGGCAGCAGTGGTTTCTGTACTTTGCTAGATGCCAAGCAGAAAGAATGGGCAATTTTAGTACTTTAAGTGACCCACAAGCAGTAACTTGAAGCAGTTCTGCCCTTGCTCGGTGGTGATTATCATTACAAGGAGGAAAGCAGGGAGAAGAGCAACTTTTTAATTTTTTTTCATCTGATGCTTCATATATTTTGGTAACATGGTCCTCTGCAATAAAGCCTTCCTTCATATTGCAATACAATAAAATCAGCACTCACATTAGACATCTTTTTACTTCTGGAAAACGTGGTGCCTTTGGTGCCAGGGATATTGCACTCATCTATATTCCTGACAGCTTTTTCTATTTTCATTAAGTGAAGGAGGATAGTTAGAGCTGAGCTGGAATGGAAGTTGGTTTATAATTCAGAAGAGAGTGAAGGCTTGAGGATGCAGGCTGCTGACTGAGGGCTTGGAGTGCCTTTATTAAGTTAAATAAATCCCCACTTTCAGTGGGATGCTGTGTCTTGCAGTACCTGGGGCGATGACGCATTGCCATCAGGAGGAGGGAAGCAGGAGGCATGTTTCCAGCAGTATGTCCCTGAACCTGGCTGGTTTTGCAGAATAGGATCAATTTGCATTAAACTTATTGTAAACATAAATCTTTTTAGGAATTACTGTTTGGTTCTTGGAGGAAGAATTATATGCTTGCCTAAAAATTTGTCATTTCAAAGAGGTTTGCTTTCTTCCTCCCTTCACTGTTTCAGCAGTGGGCTTTTAATCTGTTCAATGATCGCATGCTAATAGAAGTAAATAATGCTAAATCTTGACATATTTGAATATTATTTTAAAACCGTGGAGGCTCTGCTGTTTGAATGTGGATTAGAACAATCTTCTGTTTGGATCCACGTCAGTACAGTTGCTCTGGGCTCTCTCTCAGTTCATGGAGAGATTTAGCTGTCTCCAAGCATCATGCAGCCTCGCCTTGGCCTCCTGCATCCCTGCCTGGAGGTTTCTGAAGCTCTGGGGAGAGCAGCACCCTCACTGGCATTTCCATGACAAAGCCTTTTGTTTTGTTGTTTTTGCTTTTCCACAATAAGTAAGCTGGGTCACAGACAATTCTGGTCCTGTGTCTGTTATTGGGAATGAATATTGTCTCTGTACGCAGGCTGAAATAATTTCCCAGAGTATTTGGGAAGAAGTTGCCTGCTGATACAGACATATAACGTGCATTGCAGCAGTGAATATTTCAAGGGCAGCAGCAAGCCACACATATACATACAGAAAAGTTAGCAGGACTGCAAGGTTAGCTGATTTCAGGCCATTTGTGTAGCAAAAAGAGTTGCTGAGATGCTCACAGAGTTCAGTTTGTCTTTCAGTAGTTGCAGTCTTACTTCCCAGTGTATGGAAAAATCTTGTTGCCAGAACTTGATGTTCAAAGAGGAGACAGAGGAGTCCTGAAAAGTAACTTTATTCGAATAAAGGAAGAGTCTACTGGGGCATTTCCCCTTGGGGTCTCTTGAATTGTTGGAGTATGCAGACCCCTTTTTATCCCTGAACCCTGTCACTATAGTGACCTCCCACTTTCCCCATTGCTACTGGGGGTTACATTCTTCTCGGTCCGCATCCCGTGCGCTCCTTCCCCCAGTGGGTACCCCCCTTCGTTCCCTTTGTGCATGCTTTGCAATCTGGATTCAGAGTTTGTTGTTTTGCCCAACTAGAGTAATCCTTGTCTGCTGTTTGACAAAGTCAAGTCCATCTCCTCTTTGTTCTGTCATGCAAACAAGACTTACAAGCGGGTGCTAAGCTGGCGTTAAGCCGGCGTTTCCTGCCGTGTGTCCCCAAGTTCTTTTAACCAGTTCTTCTCAGCCTTCTTTCACCAGCTTTATCTTGTTTTGCAGGGAACCCCTATCCTTCCAGATTTTATCTTATTTTGCAAGGACACTTTGTCTTTTTTTTTTTTTTTTTTACCTTCACCAGCAAAGAAGCCTAATGGCATTAACCCATTTTTTCTGCAATTCCCACAACTGGAGAAACCCCTGCTAGCCATAAACAGAGCAGCTTCCTGCACCTCATCTGCTGTTTTAGTGATTAATCCTGTTATCGAGGGAATTAAGATGCCTTTTTCTTGTAGTAATTGGGTAGAATGTAAAACGAGCAGGATATTCTTCAAGGATGCACCCAGACTCAGGGCAGGGAGTGGACTTCAGGAGAGGCCTCTCTATGTTGGGAGAGCATCCCACTGGGTGTGGNCCCACGCAGAGACTGTGCGTTTGAATTCCCCAGCAAAAAGCTCAGAAATTGGAAGAGTGGGGACCTCGCAAGGCAGCAGTGGTTTCTGTACTTTGCTAGATGCCAAGCAGAAAGAATGGGCAATTTTAGTACTTTAAGTGACCCACAAGCAGTAACTTGAAGCAGTTCTGCCCTTGCTCGGTGGTGATTATCATTACAAGGAGGAAAGCAGGGAGAAGAGCAACTTTTTAATTTTTTTTCATCTGATGCTTCATATATTTTGGTAACATGGTCCTCTGCAATAAAGCCTTCCTTCATATTGCAATACAATAAAATCAGCACTCACATTAGACATCTTTTTACTTCTGGAAAACGTGGTGCCTTTGGTGCCAGGGATATTGCACTCATCTATATTCCTGACAGCTTTTTCTATTTTCATTAAGTGAAGGAGGATAGTTAGAGCTGAGCTGGAATGGAAGTTGGTTTATAATTCAGAAGAGAGTGAAGGCTTGAGGATGCAGGCTGCTGACTGAGGGCTTGGAGTGCCTTTATTAAGTTAAATAAATCCCCACTTTCAGTGGGATGCTGTGTCTTGCAGTACCTGGGGCGATGACGCATTGCCATCAGGAGGAGGGAAGCAGGAGGCATGTTTCCAGCAGTATGTCCCTGAACCTGGCTGGTTTTGCAGAATAGGATCAATTTGCATTAAACTTATTGTAAACATAAATCTTTTTAGGAATTACTGTTTGGTTCTTGGAGGAAGAATTATATGCTTGCCTAAAAATTTGTCATTTCAAAGAGGTTTGCTTTCTTCCTCCCTTCACTGTTTCAGCAGTGGGCTTTTAATCTGTTCAATGATCGCATGCTAATAGAAGTAAATAATGCTAAATCTTGACATATTTGAATATTATTTTAAAACCGTGGAGGCTCTGCTGTTTGAATGTGGATTAGAACAATCTTCTGTTTGGATCCACGTCAGTACAGTTGCTCTGGGCTCTCTCTCAGTTCATGGAGAGATTTAGCTGTCTCCAAGCATCATGCAGCCTCGCCTTGGCCTCCTGCATCCCTGCCTGGAGGTTTCTGAAGCTCTGGGGAGAGCAGCACCCTCACTGGCATTTCCATGACAAAGCCTTTTGTTTTGTTGTTTTTGCTTTTCCACAATAAGTAAGCTGGGTCACAGACAATTCTGGTCCTGTGTCTGTTATTGGGAATGAATATTGTCTCTGTACGCAGGCTGAAATAATTTCCCAGAGTATTTGGGAAGAAGTTGCCTGCTGATACAGACATATAACGTGCATTGCAGCAGTGAATATTTCAAGGGCAGCAGCAAGCCACACATATACATACAGAAAAGTTAGCAGGACTGCAAGGTTAGCTGATTTCAGGCCATTTGTGTAGCAAAAAGAGTTGCTGAGATGCTCACAGAGTTCAGTTTGTCTTTCAGTAGTTGCAGTCTTACTTCCCAGTGTATGGAAAAATCTTGTTGCCAGAACTTGATGTTCAAAGAGGAGACAGAGGAGTCCTGAAAAGTAACTTTATTCGAATAAAGGAAGAGTCTACTGGGGCATTTCCCCTTGGGGTCTCTTGAATTGTTGGAGTATGCAGACCCCTTTTTATCCCTGAACCCTGTCACTATAGTGACCTCCCACTTTCCCCATTGCTACTGGGGGTTACATTCTTCTCGGTCCGCATCCCGTGCGCTCCTTCCCCCAGTGGGTACCCCCCTTCGTTCCCTTTGTGCATGCTTTGCAATCTGGATTCAGAGTTTGTTGTTTTGCCCAACTAGAGTAATCCTTGTCTGCTGTTTGACAAAGTCAAGTCCATCTCCTCTTTGTTCTGTCATGCAAACAAGACTTACAAGCGGGTGCTAAGCTGGCGTTAAGCCGGCGTTTCCTGCCGTGTGTCCCCAAGTTCTTTTAACCAGTTCTTCTCAGCCTTCTTTCACCAGCTTTATCTTGTTTTGCAGGGAACCCCTATCCTTCCAGATTTTATCTTATTTTGCAAGGACACTTTGTCTTTTTTTTTTTTTTTACCTTCACCAGCAAAGAAGCCTAATGGCATTAACCCATTTTTTCTGCAATTCCCACAACTGGAGAAAGCCCTGCTAGCCATAAACAGAGCAGCTTCCTGCACCTCATCTGCTGTTTTAGTGATTAATCCTGTTATCGAGGGAATTAAGATGCCTTTTTCTTGTAGTAATTGGGTAGAATGTAAAACGAGCAGGATATTCTTCAAGGATGCACCCAGACTCAGGGCAGGGAGTGGACTTCAGGAGAGGCCTCTCTATGTTGGGAGAGCATCCCACTGGGTGTGGTCGTACCCATTTCTTGTTGAGCAAAGAGCTGTCAATCTTGAGGGGAGTTTCCCCTCCAGATCCATCTCCAGGAGAATATGGGTAGGAGAAATAAATATTGAATGGTTTGGAGGTAGCTTCTGTGCAATGTGCGCACTGCTAGTGGGGATGGCAGAGTATTTCCGTCTCTGAAAGGCAAATTAATGAACCTGATGCTGTTCATGTTTGCCTGTGTGCTTTCGTCTCAAGGGGTAACACTGATGCAGTCTGCTTTTTCCTCAGTGGAGGTTCCCTCCTCTTTGCAAACATGATTACCTTTCTATTTCAGGATCCTTAATGATCCCTAGCGTAAGATGCACTACATCCCCATTTGTCTTTCTCTTCATATTCCTACTTTACAGACTCTTTAATGAATCAATTAGGACCCAGATAAATGATTTATAAACTTTTTCAGCTCCAAAAGCAATAAACTGCAGGAGATACCAGCTGATGAATGGTGCAGGTGCATTTTGGTTATGTAGTTGCCCTTTGCTGTGTGGAGGATATTGTTAGTTATTGTCCTGTTAGCCTCAGAAATGAGCAGGAAAGCCCTGAGGCTCAAGACGATCGCCTCTTTCTTCTTCCCAGCCTCATGCATTGAAAATATCATCTGTAAAGCCACATTGTTCATATCCTGATGCCGACCTCTGCAATATACCAAAGAATCTTAGTCTTATGGACAATAAACTTTATTTCTAGGGAAAGTGCCACTTATGAAGTCAAGGTTGATGAAGGGTTAGTGCAAAATAAGCACTTTGTGCTGCAAATGCTGATTGTCAGTATTACCCTCATCAGTGTCTGTTCTGCAAATAATGCCTCATGACTGCTTGTCACCTGATCTGTGCTCTCACTGACATTTTGTTCATAGCCACCACACAGTATCACTGCAAAAGAAGCGTCGGGTGAAATCAATGGTCTTGAAATCTTGTGCTGATGAAAATGCTTTTCTTCATCCTTCTAACAATCTAAATTGTATTTTTTTTCCCCTGACAGCCAGCAGGAAAATAACCCAAGTGGCACCTTGCTTGGATCATTATCTTAATTTTAGCAAGAACACAGACCTGTGCCACTCTCTTTGCAGTGCTCACAGTGAAATCCAGCATGTCCCACTGTCAGGGCTGGTGTGGGAAGTCATGAGACAGACACAGCTGTTAGCAAATTGAGCAAAGGTCCCACTACTTTGTCAGCTGATATTACTGCATCTTGTCCACTGCCATCTCTTGTGCAGGTTTGAAAGTTTGGGTGACAGGGCCCTCTTGTGCAGAAAGACCTTCAGGAATGGTTTGCATGCTTGTAGTGGCCTTAACATGTGTTTTTCAGGTTGTTGGCCTCATAATGGCTTGGCTGTACTGGCAAAAGCTCAATGAGATTTACTCCAAGCTGGACACCGTGGACTTCAGGATACTGGAAATGCGTGATTTCAGCTTCGAGGCAGTGGATCTGAGCGGTGCTGGCTGGTGCTGGTGCTTGCCCAAGGAAGGGGGCTACATTCCTGTCAGTGCCATGGAGGACGAAGAGGACGAAGAAGAGGAGGAAGGCACTGTCTGCCACAGCAAAGAGTGAGAAGTTGGGGGACTGAAAGCAGTGGTGGAAAAGAAAGCTTCGAGCAAAAATCTTGGTGAGACAGCTGATGCTGAATGTGGAAATAATTTTCTCAGTTATTTTCTCAGGTTCAGGAGATACCTTGGAGAAAAGTGCAACGTAACATTGGAAGATTATAAAAATGCAAAGCACTATATAGGCACATGAGCTCCCAAGGCTTCTTTTACTACCTTGGCATCTTGAAGCATTTGTACCTCTCCTTATTTTCTTTTTACACAATAAATGTGATTTCTATTTTGCAAAGTCACTTGCACTTGCTGCACACTGGTGGAGTTGTTGGGGAGAGAGAAGCACCATCACCAGTGTACTTTGGGATATCTTTATATTCATATTTAGCCCAATCTCCTGAAGAACAGAATCATTATGTAGATCCTCAGATGTGCCAAGGCCCCAGACAGATGAAGCTAAAAGAAGTGAAGCAGCTTCCGCTGGGGACCTTTCCAGAGGAATAAGATCCCCAGGGAGGCATGGTCAGGACCTCTTGGAGAAAGCGGCACACTTACTGCTGCTTGAGCAGACCTTGCGCAGGGGAAGACCCCAGTTTCTGAAGCTTTCCTGATGAACCCTGGCTTCACTTTTCATCCCCAGGCAAGGAAAAGGAGAGCCATGCAATTTTTAAACCAAAGGCAGGAAAGTATTGTCACTGGAGATGATGATAACTCATGTCTTAGTGTTATTAGTGCTGGGTCCTGCACCGAGCATCCCACAGGAAGTCAGAAAGTGTTTTATGTTTGTCTTTTACAAGTAACAACAACCAGATGCATCACTACAGCCTTGGGGCAGAGTGGCTGGAAAGTTGCACAGCAGAAAAGGATCTGGGGGTACTGGTCTTTTTTTTACTTTTCTTTTAATGGCTTGAGTTGGAAGGGACCCCAAGGATCAAGTTACAACCCCCCTGCCACTGGCAGGGCCGCCAACCTCCACCAACCTCTGGTACTAGATCAGGTTGCCCAGGGCCCCATCCAGCCTGGCCTTGAACACCTCCAGGGACGGGGCATCCACCACCTCTCTGGGCAGCCTGTGCCAGCACCTCACCACTCTCTCCGTGAAGAACTTCCCCCTGACATCCAATCTAAACCTTCCCTCCTTCAG
>WBMW01002184.1:21547-49792 GCA_013396635.1 Penelope pileata | reverse complement strand
GATTCTGTGATTCTGTGACTCCTAAATCCTTCTCAGCAGGGCTACTCTCAAGGATTTCTTCTCCCAGACTCTCTATATACCTGGGATTACTTCGACCCAAGTGCAAAACCTTGCACTTTGCTTTGTTGAACCAGATTGACGTGGGCCCGCCTTTCGAGTTTGTCGAGGTCCCGCTGGATGGCATCCCTTCCTTCTGCCGTGTCAACTGCACCACTCGGCTTGGTGTCATCAGCAAATTTGCCGAGGGTGCACTCGATCCCGTCATCGATGTCATTGATGAAGCTATTGAAGAGCACCGGTCCCAAGACAGACCCCTCGGGGACACCGCTCGTTACCGGCCTCCACCTGGACGTAGAGCTGTTCACCACAACCCCCTGGCTGTGCCCTTCCAACCAATTTCTTATCCATCGAATAGTCCACCTCTCAAAACCGCATCTCACCCATTTAGAGATAAGGATGTGGTGGGGGACCATGTCAGAGGCCTTGCAGAAGTCCAGGTGGATGACATTGGTCGCCTTCCCTTTGTCCACTGATGCCGTCACTCTATCGTAGAAGGCCACCAGATTGGTCAGGCTGCTGAAGCTGTGCTGGCTGTCTTGGACATCCCTCATGTGCCTTAGCAGGAGGATGTGTCTTCCAGGAGGATCTGTTCCACGATTTTCCTGGGCACAGAGGTGAGGATCACCAGCCTGTAGTTCTCCGTGTCCTCCTTCCTCCCTTTCTTAGAAAAAAGGAGTGATGTTCCCCTTTTTCCAGTCACCAGGGACTTCTCCTGACAGCCACGACTTTTCAAATATAATGGAGAGCGGTATGGTCGACAGCTGGCAGAACAGGAGCCAGCAGTGTGCTCTGGTGGTCGAGAAGGCCAATGGCATTCTGACTTGTATCAGTAATAGTGCAGCCAGCAGGACAAAGGAGGTCATCATCCCCCTGTACTCAGCTCTGATGAGGCTGCACCTTGAGTACTGTGTTCAGTTCTGGGCTCCTCACTACAAGAAAGACATCGAGGCCCTGGAGCGTGTCCAGAGAAGGGCAACAAAGCTGTGAAGGGTCTGGAGCACAAGTCTTGGGGGAAGCAGCTGAGGCAGCTGGGTCAGACTGGAGAAGAGGAGGCTCTGAGAAGACCTCATCACTCTCTACGACTCCCTGAGAGGAGATTGTGGCAAGGTGAGTGCCAACCTCTGCTTCCAGGTAACAGCAATAGGATGAGAGGTGATGGCCTCAAGTTGCACCAGGGGAGATGTTGCAACCTGGAGGTGCTCAAGAAATGTAGATATGTGGCACTGAGGGACGTGGCCAGTGGGGATGGGTTGAAGTTGGACTTGGTTATCTTAGTGATCTTTTCCATCCTTAATGATTCAATTATTCTTTGATTCTTCTGGGGACCAAACTCCAAAGACCAAGTAAGGAGAGGATTTTTCCCTTTTATAGCATTTATTTTTTAGCAAGCATCTTGATCACCAAGGCAACAATTCCCTTCTGCATTGCTCAGGATATGAAATAGATGGCATAAGTTGCCTCTGACCTGGAGAATTGGGCTGTGCTGGGAAATGGGCTTGCAGAGGGAAGCCTCAGACAGATGAATTGCAAAAATATGAGTGTTTTTATCAAGGAAACAGTGAAAGCCTCTGCAGAGCACCCCCAGTGCTGGCTCAGCAATAACCTGTGGTCAGGCTGATGGATGGCAGAGCTTCCACCAGCAACCCGAAGGCAAATGCACAGCTTGGCAAACACAGAGGAGGGGCCATCAATCCGAGATTTGTTTTCTGTCAGAATATGCCCGATTTCCACGGGCACCCCAAGGCAGTGGTGGTAGCCACATTATCAAGTGGGAGAAATCATTTCAAAAGCAAAATGCAAATAAAAAGTCCGCTCTTAAAAAATGGCAATTTCTGCAGCGCTGCCCAGTGAAAGAAAGGCTGGATTTATTAGACATAGTTTTTGGAAGGGCATTTTTGAAGCCAGAAACTGAACTCTCATTTGGACTCCCGAAGGCACTGTGCTGCATACAACTGCTGGGCTCTGTCTCCCTCTTCTGCCTGTTTTGAGGCTTTTTTGTTTAACCAGATGAGAAACACTCCCCAGCACAAGCCTGAAAAAGAGATTTTTTTCACTGATTATTTCCATATGTCATGTCGAATGGAGCTGTGAACCAGCAGCAGAGTAATTGAGTTGTTCGAAAACAATATGAACAAAATTGTGGGAGTTTTTGCAGGTGAAGGTCAAAATCTCCAGTCCAGGAATATTAGGTGATTATGATAATTTACAGAATAACAGGTGTCTGTCTTCAACCAGGCATCTCACAAGCTCCAGAGGTTTTGCTTTTCTTCCTTCCTCCTCCTCTCTCTGGGAGGTGTTCAGTAAAACCTTAATATATACAAGCTGATAAATTCAGCCAACTCTTTGGGACTAATTTCCGTATAATATTTGGAGAAAGATCATTCCTGTTATTTTTCTTTTCTTTAGTACTGCACAAGCAGCTGCTGTCATCTTTATACCATTTTCCTGGCTGAGCAGAGCCTAGTAAGGCTGGACCACAGCGTTTAACCAGTCAGCCTTGATCAGGTCTTCTTTCTTGGACTAACAAGGTATGCATTTGGCAAGCACTGAGGGACATAGGGGAAGGCAAGTTGTTATGTTGGCTTGGCACCCTGCTACACTGTTCCCATTTAGTAAGTCTGCAAATACCTGGAGATTCAGGAAGGTAGATTTACCCAGGAGCGTGAAATGCTACAAGTCAGTCATCAATGCACTTTGCAAGAGCTTTTCGCCTCGCTTACACACATACCTCATAACTTGGGGTGGCAGAATAAAAGGTGATGTCACTAATATACCTCCCATACTGTAATTCAGCCTACATTTTCCAGCTTGAAATCAATTCTGTCTTCTGCACTTTGCTCCACACGTGACCCTGCATGGAAGAACTGTTTTATTAAAACAGAGGCTGAGAAGAAAACGGTAGCAGGGACAAAGCATCAAACGGGCTTCTGCTGAGACTCCGGATTGTGCCATCAAATATTCTCCCCACAGGTGAGAGAAAAACCTTGTTATTGGATGGCCTCACAGCACAAAGTCTTATTTCCCCATTTGTTTGCTGAATGGTGGGGCTGTCCGAGGCAAAGTGTCACACGCTGCTTTGATGCAGATTTATTGATATCCCTGTTAAAAGGTTAAACGGATGCAAGCAAGCCAGGCATTAAATAGAAGCAGACAGCTCAGGAAGCACAGGCAGGCGAGGGAGCATATTCATACAGTCATTAAACCGAAAGGTTGGTGCTCATGAAGTAAAATTTACAGATGTTTAATGTGTCAAAGTGTGGAAACTGCAAAATAGTTTGATGTGGAACACATCAAAAAGGCAAACTACATTTGATGGCACTTGGGCTGGTCCTTTCCACCCTCATTGATTTCATGAGCTTGCTCACTGTTGGTGGTACTTCTCTGCACCTTCCTGAGTAATTTCCTCATATTCTTTGAGATCAGTCATATGTGATATTGCACAGAGCAAAACACTAAAAGCAATTCCTCTCCCAAATCTCTATCAATCTGGGAAAAAGTGATAGGAATAATTAAAAAATAATACTAACAACAAACCTAGGAGATACAGATCATGGATGTTAGGGATTGACAGCCTAAATATTGTTACAGCCTGGTGATTTGGTTTCTAGAAACCATCATTGCATACCGTCAGGTCTTCAGTGGCATGAATGTCACAGCCTCTCTGAAGGTCTGTTTACACCCCATGATGCTTTTGTACTCCAAAAGTCAATCAGCATTATCCAAAATACATTTTAACCTGGGAGCTACAACGCTGTTGGCAGGAGGCGTCAATACGATGTTTGCAAGAGCAGTTTTCTCTCAAGGCAGTCTGGGCTTCCGCACCCACCAGCACTCACAACTTCACCTCGCTAAGCACAGCCACACAGCCTCGTCCTCTGGTTTCTGAGTGTTCCTGGGGAGCTAAAGGTGAGTTTATTCCTGCTAAAATTCGCTTTTCTGAAATTGAGAGCTGGCAGGGGTAGTGAGATTTAATTGGCAAAAATTGTAGTGCTCCTCTTTTCCTCCTCTCACTTCTACGGCTCTTGTTTTCCTACATGTTTTCCTACAGTTGTAGTCTGTGTCTTACTTGTGTATATATGCAAAGACTCAGGGTATAAGAAAACTGCCTATGTAAAAAAAGTTTGATGAAAAAATCCCAAAGTACAGCTTGGATACATCAGCTGTAATCAGTCAGGACCTTTCGTTTATCAGTGGATCTAACACAAGTGTTCTTTGTTTGGAAAATGAATTATTTTTTCTGCCAAACAGAGCTGTGACATAGCTCTTGTTGGCCAAGCTAGGTTGTAAAAAATTCATATTTCTTGCCAGTGGAGGAAGTATCCAGTAGGCCACACCCAACACTGATACCCTTGGGGAAATCTCTTGGGAAGTTTGTGGCACTTCATCTGTTAGAAGGTACCAGGTCAGTTTTAGAGCAACATTATTTATGCCTGCTGCTGGGTAGGTGTTGAGCTGTTTCTCTTGCTGGCATCCGCTTCCTGATCCCCAGAATTAGCCCTGTAATGTTATTTGCAGGAGGCCTAGGCTCATGGCTGATGCATGTTACCCCTTGATATGGCTAGGTTTCGGGCATGGTTATACACCTAGAGTGTTTGCCCCTAAAATTAGTTGTTTCCTACGCCTGAGCAAAAACTGTTGGACTAATGCAGTCAAAAATCCCAAATCTGTTACATCAAGAGTTGTCTTCACGTAGCAGCCAGGTTAAAGCTGGAGCCCATACTGGTCTCAAGGTGGCCTCTGCATTGGGGAAAAATGAGTCAATAATTTAGCAAAATGAGCAGAGGTGACCTACCCAGCTGTGGATCCTTCCAGGTGTTTATGTGCACACCTATTTTGATTTTTGACTTTTTTTTTTTTTGGCTTGAATTGGGATTTTGCTTCACTAAAATAGGTGAATAATGGTATATTGCCATGGATGCAGGCAGTCAGAGCAGAGAGACTGGCTCTCCAGCTGCTCTCAAAGTGACTTTGGGAGACATCGACTGGGCTGCCATCAATAGTAACCGTTTCCCCATCCAAGTCAAGTGTGAAAGACAATCACTGGAGGTCATATAATTAGGAGATTAATTAACGTCCATGGCAAAATCCAAATAATCTCACATATAAAACCACAGGTTTATAGGAAGCTATCTGGAAGTGGAGGCGGTAAAAATATGTGTGGTAGAAAATCAGATTGTGCTTAGGGTATGGGAAAAAACAAATTCTGCTTCTGCACGACCCCTTTTAGCTGTGGAAGTCCCACCAAAAGTTAAATGGATGTTTACTCCCAGCAAACAGCTTTGTTGCAACAGCTCTGTTAGCTGAGCCGCTCTCCATAGTCATCCCGGCAAATCCCTCTAATAATCACCTTCCTGCAAGCAGCAGGAGTAACGGATGGAGATGTCACCTCGGTGAAATTTTTACAGCTTTTCTGAACTGTGGGGAGAGCGGAGCAGGAGCAATGGCATCGAGTAAGGCAGGGCTGAGCTGGCTGCACTGCAGGAGGTGGCAGAGAGCGTGCCCTCTGTCCCAGAGCACATCCTATGCTTCTGCTGAGGGCACATGCAAGGCTTCCCATAGCGGGGAGCACCCAGCAGATGGGCAAAAAGGCTGCTCCCCAGCCCAGTGCCCCTCCTAATAACCTCTCCACTTTCTCTGCCCTTACCCTTCCGCTCAGCTCTCGTCGAGCAGCAGGACCATGCTGGATGATGAGGATGGGCTGAGTGAGAGGGGACTCAGCAGCTCTAGAAGGAGATACGACAATGAAGAAGGTGAGTGAAGCAGTGAGGATGCCCCAGTGGCAGCATGATTCCATGTTGCATGGCAGCAGGGTCTTTCTGCCAGCAATCCATTGGAGCTCCTGGCATTCAGGGTGGCACAAAACAAGAAAGGCTCCTGTGGGTAAAACAAGGTGTTTTGAGCCTGGTAGGAAGAAGGCAACTATCTCCTTGGCTTTCCTCTGAAAGTTAGAAATGCCCAGATCTGCTCTCTAAAGCTTTTCCTCCCACCCCAGATTACCACTCCATCTACATCGGGGTGCCAGTGCCCCGGGGCTACCGGAGGAAGCGGCGCCGGCGGCGCTCTGCCTCCAGCCGGGACAGGGTGAGCGAGAGCGAGCGGCACTACGAGCGGCAGGAGCGCTCCGACACTGACGACGGCGGCCATGGCTGCTACGAGAGCGGCAACGACAATGCCAGCAGGACGAGTGAGTTGCACTCAGGCTTCCTGAAAAAGCTGGAGGGGTTTTGCAGCGTGATTTAAATTGGGGTTAAATCGCTCCCATGCACTCAGCTACGTTTCCTGTGTTTCCTTTTGGTTTTAACACTGTTTTTCCTGATGTTCCCAGGTTTTTAATATGTGCCTGTCTCTGAGAGCTGTGCACAGGGTGTGAAACAGTATTTGGGGCTGTTTATGTGATAGTAGCCTAAAAAGAGGTTGTTCTTTCCCCTGGTAGGCTGTGTGGGGTGGTACAGTGCTATCCCAAGGGCGCAGGCATTTAACCCTAACCCTAGCCTTGCTCTCAACAGGGCTATTGCCCAGGATTTACCTGGTCTCATTAAGTCTCCTTAGCAATGATTAATATTTTGCCCAGCAAAGTAGTTGTTGACACCTTGATTTTTTCCCACCACACTATAGAAATTTGCTTTTGATTTTATGTCAAACGAACTGCGCTGCCATCATGGCTCCGCAGCATGGACAGGAGCTCAGCCTTGGTTTTCCCTAAGGAGGGAAAAGTTTTCCAGCTTTTTGCATGGGACCAGACTTCTTGTTTGCAGTGGGCTTTGCTCCATGTTCCCTCTGCCCTGCACACAGTTAACACCGCCTGGATATAGCACAGCGAGTTGGTTTGTGGGGCAAAGTCATTTTATGATGGAGAGACACCTCAGAAAGCCTTACCTCTTCTGTAGCCCTGCTTTTCCCCAGCAGAAAACTGTGCCTTATTTGCTTGTTTTATTTGTTTTCCCCAGAAAATCTCTTCCCTGAGCTCAGAGGAAATGCTGCAGGTGGTTTTCCCACCTCACTCCAAGCAGGAAAAAAGCACCTTCACCAAACAACCCTAAAGCTGTCCCTGGGTTTCTGCTCTCCCATCTCTCCCTCCCTCCCCTTCCTTGCCTGATCCTGCTGCCACACATGCTCTGAGTGCTCACCTCTCCTGAATGCATCTCACTGGATTTGGTAACTTCCCGTCATGAGTGCTGGAGGGAGAGGAAAGTGCTTTATATTCTCTATAATCTGCTCCTTAAGCCTGGGAGTTTAACAGGCTTGAGTGGATAAAGGAGGAAGTTCAGGAGGTTTTGTGCTGTGCAGGGAAGGTTTGTTTCAGCAGGAAGAAATGGGGGAAAAAACGGAAACAATTCCAGGTAGGAGCCAGCGCTGCGCGTTACTTCTCCTTTGCAGTCACAGTGGAAGGAGCGGGAGGGAAGGAGAGCCTCAATTTCTTTCAGCTTTACTTCTCCCTGGCAAAAGCAGCTTGGGAGCCAGCACAGGGCTGGTGCGAGTGCCTGTGGTGCCGGCCGGGTGACTGGAGTGAGCCTGGGGACACCGAGCACCAGCTCTGGGCAAAGCTCACCTCAGGAATAGAGCTGGGCTGACCTGCACCAGAGCCCACCGCATCCCAGTAGCAGGGAAGTAGCACAAACAGTATTTGGGGGAGTATATGTCTTCCAGACCTAGAAGCATCTGTTTCTTGAAATGAATGGAAACAGAGCTTCTACTCCCATAGGGTGTGCACTCTAGTCTCTTTTCTGGAGGGAAAGTCCATTCTGAGCCATGAAACTTGGGTAGAAGGCTGTCGTGGACTGACAGTGGATGGTTAATGTGCAATAGCCTGACGCAGAGTTTGCAGAAGGAGCTGTGTGCTGGGTTGCTCCGTACTGCTGCCGTTGCCTGTTGCACACCGCAGGCAGCACCACACTCCCCTTCCCCGTGGGATGGCATTTTATCTATTTTTGTTCTACCTCTTGGTGAGCCCCAGAGCCATTGTGAGATTTTTGGCTTGTAAAAGTATTGCTGGCTGAGATTTCCCGATGAATCAAATTCAGGGTGTGAAGGGCTCTGCGCCTCTCAAATTGGTGTAGGCATAAATCAGCACATCGGGTCTGTCCCATCCAATTACCCAAACTCTTTGTTAAATATCATTCTCCTATATTATCAGTGTTAATGCTGAGCTAATCCCACATCTGTGGGCTTGATTTGGATTCACTGCAGCTTAAACTATTGCAGCCAAATGAGGTTTGATGGGTGTAAATCAGAGCAGAGAAGCTGTGAGCATTTTCCCACCATGAAAGTTCTTCAGGAGAGGTACAGATAGTTGTGTGCATCCTTTCCTGTTCTGACAATCCCTTGTGAGAAATAGGTGCCGGCGTTCAGCACATGCTGGGTGTTTGGGCGGAGCTGGGAGCAGCAATCACGAAGCCGTGTTCACAGGATGATTTTCTGAGCTGTAGCCCCCTCCGACCTGCTCCTGGAAAACTGAAAATCCCCTTTGTGTGACACATCTGGAGATACCACCTGAAAAGGGCATTTTCAACAGCTCCCTTTGCTGCAGTGTGGCTCATTGCAATATTTAAGGTTCGTTGTGAACTGAAGTTGGCGGAGGAAAGCCGGAGGTGTGAGGCTGGGCTGGTGCTGCTATCACACCCATTTCATCCTCTCTTATACAAACTGCACTGAGGGCAAAGTTTCTGAAGCCATTCAGGCACGTAGCCCAGCTCTAAAATTAACGGGAACGTTAAAAATCGTTATAGTAAAGCTGATGGAAGTGCAAGGAGGACTTGACAACATGGCTATAGCCCTGGTGGTGTGGCTTCAAGTGCTTAGTGGTTCAGTGGGCTCAGCTGGGGTGCAAGGGACAACCTATTCTTGCCCACGGCTGCCACTTGGGCTTCACCTGACGTGGTGGTGGGACGAGGCAGCGCCCAGGGGCAGCACGGCTTCCCCTCTGCTCACACACGACAACGTAATGAGCTGCTCTCTTGTGCACTGTATTACCCGACTTTCTTATTCCCGGGTTTGAGAACAGGAGGATTCTGCTAACAAAGACATTTTCATAGCTGGATTAACTCCTGCCATATTAGGTGAGAGCTAAGACCCAAGATTTTATTAAAAATACACCATTTCCACGGAGCCTGGCGTAGGGCTCATTATCCTCTTATTCAAATAACTGGGCAGCTGGGGAGAGGAGGAGCAGCCCGAGCCACCCCATGCCCACTCTGGTTGAGCACTTTGAAGGCAAAAAACTTTTTCCTATCATAACTGAAAATGTGCTGAGCTGCAGAGATTTGCAGCTGGGTGACGTGCTGCAGCTCTGCTTCCCAAAACACACTGTGGGAAGCAGGAGGCAGTGGGTGCTCTCCCCAGCTTGGCCTGAAGTTTGTGGCAAAAAGGTGGATTTTCCTGCAGAAATGGTAAATTTGTATCATTCCTCTTGAAAAGGGGGTAGGGAACTGGCGGGAAAAGCATGCACCGAGCACTAGTGCATCCTGATACACAACGCCAGGTTGTAATGATGGGGATTTGGTGGCTAAGGGGACGCAGCTCTGACCTGGCAAATTCCATGGATGGGAAAGATGTGGGAGATCCCATGGAAATGAGGTGCAAATGCACCTGGGAGGAGAATTTGATTGTATTGCACATAGTTGCGTTCTGCCTGCACCTATGTATTCCCCTCCTGGATGCTACACACCCTCCACTCATCCTTTCTTCTAGCATCCTGTATCTCTGGACTGGGATTTTGGGACAGGGTTACTAAGAGTTTCCCCACTTCTCAATAACTAGTTGGCACCTTCAATATTTTACTCAAAATCTCTCTCTCTCTTTTTTTTTTTTTTTAACCCTAGCATCCTAAATAGCCTTGCAGAGTCCACTTTCTTGCTGGGGTCTCCTTGAAAGGGGCTGGCTTGTGTTCATCTCAGCAGAACTCTTTTCTCCCCGTCAGTGTCACCGGCTGCCGAGCGCCTCCGCTACATCCTGGGTGACGATGATGAGCCTCCCAACCCCACACTCTTCACGGAGATGGACACACTGCAGCACGACGGTGAGGAGATGGAGTGGAAGGAGTCGGCCAGGTGAGGCATGCAATGTTGCAGGTCAAAAATGCATCAGCAAGAGTCAACCCCAAATATTCCTAGGCCCTGTGCAATGGGTTGGTGTATAAGCATCCTATTAATGAGGTTAGGTTCAGTTCTTTTGTTTTTTTTGTCACATCCAGTCTAGAGAAATGCAGAGAACATGGCATTTTGTGGGTCTTTGCTGAGGAGGTGGAGGTGGGAATGTAGAATTCCCATCTTCTCCCACATCTCCCCAGGTTGTACCAACCCCAGAGTTTTTTAATTTTTCCCATTCCTAGTTGCACCTGTGTATTCCCCTCCGGGATGCTACACCCCCTCCACTCATCCTTTCCTCCGGCATCCCATATCTCTTTATGCAGAGATTTTGGGACTGGTTTACTTAGAATTTCTCCACTTCTCAATAACTAGTTTCCACCTTCAATGTTTTGCTCAAAACTTCTTTTTTTTTTTTCAACCTAGCTTCCTAAATAGCCCTGCAAATCCCCCTTTCTTCTGGTTGCCAGCGCTGCTCAAAAAGTAGCATTGTAGGGATGCTGTTAATAATACATTTTTTCCCCTCAATTTTTTGTGACCGTGTTATGTATACACAACAGCCCACTACCCAAAAGAATTCAAAGAGCAAAAAATTGGTACTTGCATTGAGATTTTCGTCAGGGAGGGCTTGGCATGGAAGTTTCCAAATTCCTCCCAGGAACGAAGGTTTCTCTGTGCCCAGATTTCCTCTCTCCAAGCAGCAGCTCAACCTCTTGAGCTGCAGGAGAGCAGCTCCTTGGCGGCAGCGCTGCTACCTGTGGCCAAACCCCGTGGTGGGATTTAGTCCCTGAGCGGGAAATAAAGCACAGCAGAGAGCGGTTTTGCTGGAGCCTTTGCAAAGGCATCACGGGGTGTTGGTCCTAGGGCAAGGAGGCATGTTCCGGGTCCCACACGCTGCCCAGAGCAGCTGCCATCAGCAAGTTGCCGCCCCGTATGCAGGCTAACTCGCTTTCAGCAGGAAAATGGAGCAAAAGAGAAACAAAAATCAACGTAATCAGCTTTGGGCAAGCAGTGGAGCTTAGTGAGTGCTGTGGCTGGGCCAGAGAGAAGCTTGAACTTCCTCCCAATAAAAGCAGTGTTGTTTGGAAGGCTGGAGAAGGGTTTTCTGCAAAGAAATTGGGGTGGGGAGCTTTGGAGCTATGGATGCAGTGCTGGCCCTAGGGACAAATCTTGTATTTTTGAGTGATCTGGATTTTTATCCCCTGCATATGCCATTCCTGGCACTCCTAGGTGGTATTCTGTGGCTTTTTTTAATAGGGACACCTTGCATTTTCTCTTTTCAGCAGCATTGTAATACACCTCCTGCAGCTGATACAATCTCAGACTCAGCCCTTTCCCTGCAGCTTTCATGAGTCAGCAGAGGTTTTCAAAAGCCCTTCCTCCTCCTGCATCCTTTCTGTCTGTGCCCTCAGCAGTGGCAGGAGTCCAAATCCAAGTTGTACCAGTTAAAAGTTGCAAGGTTAAGCCCTGCCAAGACTAATCCATGGAGCCTGCAAACCTCCTTTTTAAAAAAGCAGCTTTCTTCCCCAAATTGACATCTCGATGAGAGTTGCCTGCCCTCCACAGAGCCTGAGCCCTGTTCCCAGGGAGCTGGAAGAAGTGAGCCACCACTCTTTGGAATGTAAAATTAAGGAATGGAGGCACACAGGCTTATTTCCAAGGGATAAAAGTTTGCAAACCGTTTCCTCTCCCACCATGGGAATGAGTTGCCCACACTGAAGTTTGAGCACCGTTAAGATATTAAAAACATATTTGCAATGTCGTGGGTTTTTGCATCCTTGCAAACATAGAGCTGAAGTTCAGGCTGGTCTGTGCAGATGCAGATCCTGGCCAATGGAAGGTCAGCTCCGTGGAAAAAACTCCCAAATCTTGCTGCAGCAATATCAGGAGTGTCAGACCTGCGGGGCTGAGAGCAGTGGTGGAGACAAGATATTTTGCTCCACTCTACAATCATACATGCAACACTTTGTGTGATGAGGTTCCGTAATTTCTCCATTTTCATCCTGAGCAATGTGCAAGCACTTTGTGGGATGAGCTGTTAACTCAGGCTGCAAAGTTGCCTGCAGAATGTAAACACTATGTGTGCGCAGGAAATGCCATTCACTTCTTCCTCCCGTACAGGAGCTCCACTCTGTGCCCATTCCCACATCTGCCACTGTCATTTCAGGTGGATAAAGTTCGAAGAAAAGGTTGAGGAAGGTGGTGAAAGGTGGAGCAAGCCCCACGTCTCCACATTGTCTTTGCATAGCCTGTTTGAACTGCGGACATGTCTACAGACAGGAACAGTGCTCCTGGACCTCGATGGCTACTCTTTGCCCCAGATCATAGGTACAAGTCTGTGGGTATCAGCGACTTGCACTGGAGCAAGTGAAGATGGCAGCTGAAAGCCATTGAATTGGTCCAAGTCTTTAGCTTTTTGGGAGGGGGGAAGGTTTTGCAGTGGGGTGACTATCTCTCATTTGATACTTTCAGATGATGTCATTGAGAAACAGATAGAGGACGGTCTGCTCAAACCTGAGCTGCGGGAGAAGATAAGCTACGTGCTCCTCAGGAAGCACCGTCACCAAACCAAGAAGCCCATCCACCGGTCTTTGGCCGACATTGGCAAGTCTGTGTCCTCCAACACAAGTGAGTGGTTGGGACCCAGCCTGCACCCAGCTGCATCTGTGAACCTTCAGCTAGCAAGCCCGGGGGGAGACAGATCTCAGGAGAGGGCAAAGCAAAAACCTGGGGCATAAAGCTATTTATGGCAGCAGCAAAAGCTTTGCCACTGGTGGTCCTAAGGGTGGTAGGTCATTGGAAGCCAAAAGCCAAGGAGGTGTCTGCTGAGATGCACAGAGGCGTTCACTGTGCAGTGGACGTGGGCACTGTGTGATGGACACCAGCACTGACGGTCACTTGGCCAAGGGGCAAGCAGTCCACAGACAAATCCAGTCTGGTTCGTAACTGAACCTGCCTATTTCTGAGCCTTTATAAAAGGGGATTTGTTTGTTTTCACGCTAGATTATTTACTTAGATTTAAGTGGAGGTCATTTGGTGGAGCCCAGGATTTGCCAGGCTTCAGCTACTCTCCGGGCAGACACAAATAGCAGCACCCAAGCCCAAAGTGCATGTGGAAGAGGCCGTCGATAAGCAATATATTTCCACCCCATGGGCATCCCTTGGTTTCAAAGCAGCCATCATCCATGTCAGAGAAGAAGATATTTGAACTAACTTTTGCCCAGAAGCTCTCAAAATGGGACACAACTTTGAAATTTTATAGTTACTCCCTGTCAACATGGAAAATAGGAGCTTCTTTCATTTGTTTCTAGTACCTCACTAAGATGATGGCATTGCTTTGAGTTTTCAAAGAGGGACACCAAGCTAAAAAGATGGTTGTTGGCAGGAGCAGAGGTGTCCCTGATGTTTCTTGTGCCAACACAAACTCTGCGATACCAGAATAAATATTGGCAGCACACTGAAGAACAGGGTCACACCCAGTGGGAAATTCGTCATTATCTCTAGTGGCTTTGATGTTGGGTTGTGAAGAAAATGAGGATGGATGCTGTCGTTGCAGCTGGTGTTTCAGGGAGATGCAGTGCTGCTCACCAAACCTGGTTCAGATGGTTTTCCCCAAAGAAAAACACTCTTTGAGAACTCAGGAGGTTTGCTAAGAAAATTCCGGGCTTGCCACAGAAAATGTGTGGGGGAAAAGGGAAGCTAATTCAGTTTAAGTGTGTGAGGTGAAAAATGGGATTTGTAATCAGCTTAGGGAGGAGAAATGTTTTCATGAAGCTTCATACTGGCCATTGTAAATAATTTGAAGTGTTAAGTTCACAGCAAATTTCAAATTTAGGTTTCTTTGTATGAGGGCTGATCCGAAAGTAATGCCTCCTGTTTTATTATGTTCGCCCACAACATCAGAGGTGGATGTTGGTGGGATGGCAGCAGAGGTTGAACCTTCCTGCCAATATTCCATTCCATGTTGTTGCCATGTGACAGATGGCAGCAGAGGGGCAATCTGACAAAATGATGTCTGGCATGGAAGTGCATATGAAGCAAAAGTGTGGAATTGACTTCCTTCATGCAGAAAAAATGAAATTCATTGACAGTGCTGTACATTTATGAAGACCTAACAGTGGATGTGAGCACAGTGAAAGTTGGGCTGCAGTGACACCATCATAGCAGCCCCCACTGGTGCAGATTTCTACAAGTGCTTTATGCAGGCTCTTGTTCATTGATGGCAAAACTGCATAGTTAATGGTGGCAACTACGTTGAAAAATAGTGTTTTGTCACTGAGAATTTGCTCTGTCAAATAACGTCATTGTGCTCTTTGTTGTTGGGTCCATGGAAATAAATAGAAGGCATTACTTTTGGAGCTACCTAAATAAAACTGCGGGCCTAAAAATCAACGTAAAACACTGATAATTACTAAGAAACAGAAATTGTCGTTCCGAACTCATTTATGGTATTGAAGAGAGCATTGACGGGGCACAGGGTGATGCAGGCTCCTGCATGGAGCCTCTACAGAGAGAAGACAAGGCTTAAGGTGGGAAAGTGTATTTTTTGCTAATGGAAAAACTACTATGGGTGGGATAAAAGAGCAAATAAGCATGAAGGCAAAAGCAAATTGCAGGTGTACCAGTGCTGTAAAGGCCACACACGCTCTGGGCATCTGATTGTTAGGCTGGCTCTTGCCTTTGGCATCGCCAGGCTGGCAGCTCCCTGCAGTGCCCGCGCCTCCTCTTGCCTCTCTTCCCCAGACCGCAGCCCCATCCGGAGCCCCGCTGCTGCCTTCCACCGCTCCACTGAGGACCTGCGGATGCGGCAGAGCACCAGCTACGGCCGCCTGCGTAAGCTGGGGGGGGCAGCAGGGAGCTGGGAACAATCCTAAAAGAAGTGGGGAAAAAATGAGCTGCAATGAGAGGTAGTGACTGTAACTCCAGGCAGATCCTGCCGCACCTCCCCACCGTGGCCACAAACGAGATGTGTTCTGAGCAGTCACAGGATGGCTGATATTTAAAAAGTTCTTACTGTTGAGCTTTTATCTTTCTGCACCTAGATTGCAAGCCCGGCTATACTAAATGATGTTTTATTTGCGCTGAAGACCTCCTGCCCCATTTCCTTCCTGAATGCAGGGCTGAAGTTCAGCTGCGTGCCACTGGGTGGTTTTCTCACCGTCTGTCTCGTTCTCATCTCCATTAGGCCACGCGCAAAGCCGAAGCATGAACGATATCTCGGACACGCCAAGCACTGACCAGGTAACAGTCCCCTCAAGCTTTTATGCGATGCAGTGAGGAGCGTCTCTAACGCAATGGGCTGCCGTGGTCCTGTTTCCAAATGCACCGTGATGTGGCAGAGACTCAGAGATAGTTAAGGTCCACGTGAGCATTGTGCAGCTTCACTCAGTCGATAGTCACACAAATTACTAATTAGTGAAACAAATATGAATATTGATCCTTGCCAATTCATGGGGAAGCTGTCCCAGAAATAATCACAGAATAGCAGAATCGTTTACATCGAAAAAGACATTCAAGTTCAACAAGTCCAACCATCAGCCTGACCTACTGAGCCCCATAGCTAAAGCGTGTTCCTAAGTGCCACATCCACACGTTTCAGGTACCTGCAGGGATGTGGACTCCATCCCTTCCCTGGGCAGCCCGTTCCAATGCTGGCTGCCCACTCCATGATGAAATTCGTTCTGACATCTAAGCTCAACCTCCGTTGGCACAATGTGAGGCCATTTCCTTCCATCCTACCACTTGCGACCCGAGAAAAGAGACCAAACCACCCCTGCAGCCTCCCTTCAGGGAGCTGTGGTGACCGCTGAGGTCTCCCCTCAGCCTCCTCTTCTCCAGACCACTCCGCCCCAGTCCCCTCGGCTGCTCCGCACAGATCTTATCTCCTGGTCCCTTCACCAGCTTCGCTGCACGTGCTTGAGCAACTCAATGTCCTTCTTGTAGTGAGGGGCTCAAATCTCACCCAGGGCCTCACCAGAGCCAAGTACAAAGGGACAATCAGCTCCCTGCTCCTGCTGGCTGAACTATTTCTGACGCAAGCCAGGAGCCACCGACCTTCTGGGCCACCTGGACACAGTGCTGGCTCGTGTTCAGCTGGCACTCTGTGCTGGAGCCGTGGCTGGCAAGGCAAAGGCAGAATTGGGGATCTGCGAGGATCCAGCCTCAAGATGTACCATGGCAGGTTTAGGTCAGATGTCAGGAAGCATTTCTTCATGGAAAGAGTGGTCAGGCACTGCTCAGAGAGTGGGGGAGCCACCGTCCTTGGAGATAGGTAAGAGATGTGTCGATGTGGCCCTTAGGGACATGGTTTAGCAGTAGGCTTGTAGAGTTAGGGGGATGGTTGAACTTAAGGGATTTTCCAACCTAAATAATTCTACGATTCCATGTGATCCCTGGAGTGGAGAAAGCATCCTTAAAATCTAGTGATGTGATAGGAAATGGGCTTGACAGTGCATGTGTACGCAGGGATCCTAACGGAGTCCTGGCTCAGCACCACTGCTGGGTGCAGGTAGCTTGCTTGGGGTAAATCCCAACCAGTCTGCATACCAACTGGGTCTGCAAACAGGATATGGCTCTCGAGATAACAATCTATAAATACAGAGTCAGTTTCCATTTTTTCCTCTGATGCAATACCATAGATGCAGATTTATTCATGCAAAGTTCATCTCAAAGTCTGCTGGGGGCTTTTCCCACTGGTTTGTTTTGCACAGAAGAGCTGGAAAGGAAGTCAGGCTGCTCAGTTTGCAACCAGATATCTGCGTGACAGTAAGATCTATTAGCAGGTTTTGTGTCATTCTTTGCAGGGGGTCCCGGCCCCGCCCTGCTGCTCAGGCTGTGTGTAGCGGGGAGCTGTGCGTAGTTACGCGGGCTCTGCACTGTTCCTGTCTGTGCACGATTTCAATGTAAGCCTAAGGAAAAACTGAATGCAACTTCCTAGAACTGTATACCAGAGAGGTTTAGTTCTGTGTTTAAGCTCTCTTCTCTGCAAGAGCAATGCAATAATTAAACGTGTCTTGTAGCTTATACAACATATGGTTTGCAGGATGGAGTTTGCAATTCAGTCCTTGGAAATACTTTTGATGTTTTCCGACTGCTTTCAATCTTTTGGGCATTTGATCCGAGGTGTTTGGCAGGGAGACAAAGGCAGATGTGTTTGACGTACAGCTCGCGGAGCTAGAAAAGATGCTGATCAGTGAAGAGCTGCATCAAGGCTGAACTGTGCAGGTTGAGCCTCTTTGCACCTGCGAGACGTTTTTCTGCCTGGAGGGATAATAATGCCTGAAATCGGGCAGCCAGGAGCTAATTAGCAAGTGCAGACAGTGGGGATAGAAAGATCTGGCAGGAGCTTGCAGGGGACGGTATAGTATAAGCCCTTGCCCCAAGAGACGTCCTCTCTGGTATTACCTGATGCGATACAAATTAGGGGGAAGCAACGAACGGCAATTCATGTTTACCCGGGTTGCCAGATCACAATACGCTGGGGCTTTTCAAGTCGTGGTAACATCTCCTACCTTGGTCTCACCCTTCAGAGTTTCTTTGAAATACATCATTGCATGTTAAAAGGGAACAGGTCCCCGTCCAGCAGGTGGCACATCCTCAATCCCAGGCACCGGGTGACACGACTGGGAGCCGCGGGACAGGGATGTCATGATACATGAGAGGCAGCACGCAGGCAGGAGGTTTCCAGGGCACCTTCCTAAACTACAGCTGCAATAAAGCATGCAAATTGCTCAATAATTAACCCCCAAAATCAGCCTTCAGCAGTGGGATGCAGAGAGTTAATTCCAAAATATGCAAAGCATTTAGGAACAAGAATGCTGGGTTTAATCACTCTGTTAGGCCCTCTACAAAGGGACTTGTTCAATGTTACGTGAAGCTTAGTGGTCACTGTTAACTCCTGCTTTTGCTTATTCCAAACTGCATTGGAGGAATTGGTTTATTATTATTATTTTTTTTCCATTCAGGTTTAAAGGATTAGAAAGGAAGAGCTTGCTGCCCAACTCACATGCCTCCCCTCATGCTGGCATATAGATTATAATAACACCCTGCCTTGGTTTGTATTGAACCATTTTAGGCTAATAATGAAAGAGCTGCAGGGAATAAATCCATGATCAAAGTTTCCTACTTGCATTATCCATTCCTACTCTGAGGATGGGATGTGAGGAACTGAGCCACATAAACATTAGCTCAAGCCACCTGTGCACAGCACCAAGCAGTGTTTCAGGCGTAGGGGAGCTACAGGGCTGCAAACAGGCTTATAGACGTACTTGCCTGCTTACTCCACAGTCGGTGTTTTTGGCTTAGACCTTATGCAGAGTCAGTCTGGGGACTGCTGTGGGCTTTCTTTGCTTAGACTCCAGTGCAGCAAAGCACCATTTCCAAAACATCGAGTTGCATGCTTGCATTAGGGAGCCCTGAACGTGTATTCAAGTTAGTCTTGGGCTTAGCAGTGGTTTTGAGTAAAGGAGAAATTTAGCTTTACAAATTCTCGCTGTTTTATTCATGAATACGGCTCTCAAATCCCCTGAGAGTCCCAGGAACATCAGAAAGCAAGAGATTGGAGCCTGCGGTCTGCATGTGGAGCTACAGCTTTAGCTTTTGTAGTCAGGGTATGGGAAAGGAGGAAAAGTTGGATTTTAGCAACCACTCCCTTCCCTACCTCATCTTCCCCAACAGCTGAAAAACAAGTTCATCAAGAAGATCCCCAAGGATGCGGAGGCCTCCAACGTCTTGGTGGGAGAAGTTGAGTTCCTAGAGAAGCCCTTTGTAGCTTTCGTGCGGCTCCTCCAGGCAACGATGTTGGGAGGGGTGACAGAGGTGCCTGTCCCCACCAGGTGAGTCCCTTTCCTTTGGATCTGAAGCACTGGCTGATCTCACAACATGGGAGCTGGCAGTGCAAGGTTGCCAACACGGTGCCACTCCTTTCCCAGATTCCTCTTTATTCTCCTGGGCCCTGCAGGAAAAGCCAAATCCTACAATGAGATTGGCAGAGCCATTGCAACCCTCATGGTGGATGATGTGAGTAAATGCAAAACCTCACCCTCAATGGGAGCCCTCCTTGCTCAGAGCTGAGAAAAAATGCAATGTTCATCCTATTGCTCAAATGAATGAGCTTTAAAGGCCAGTAACAATGTGGGACGTTTGTGCCAGGTGCAATCCCCAAACTGACACCTCTCTTGAACCCCAGCTCTTCAGTGATGTTGCTTACAAAGCCCGAGACAGAGAGGACCTGATCGCTGGCATAGATGAATTTCTGGATGAAGTCATCGTCCTGCCACCTGGCGAGTGGGACCCCAACATCAGGATAGAGCCACCCAAAAAAGTGCCCTCAGCTGAGAAGAGGTGGGTAGGAGACAGGGGGTTGGTCCCAGCCCTGTGTCTGTCCCCATCTCTCCCGTTTTGGAGATGCTTTGCTTGCCCCCATATATAATCTCTGCAATAATAATAATTTCCACAGGAAGTCAGTTTTCTCACTGAATGAAGTGGGGCAAATGAATGGCACAGCCAGCGGGGCAGGAGCTGGGAGCGGCGGAGGAGGCAGTGATGATGGGGAGATGCCTGAAGTGCATGAAATTGGGGAAGAGCTTGCATGGACTGGCAGGTAAACATCATCCAGCCATCCAAAAAGCCTCAAAGGATGCTGACACCTGATCAGCATCACCTGTTGGCTTACTCTGTGGCCTCTAGGGGCACAGAGGGGTGAACACCATATGGGCACAGGCTTTTGTGCTGTGCTGTACATGCTTTGGTGGAGGGCCTTGGATCTTGTCCCTGCCTTTATCTCCACAGGTTTTGCGGTGGCCTCTATTTGGATATCAAGAGGAAGCTGCCCTGGTTCCCAAGTGACTTCTACGAAGGCTTTCATATCCAGTCCATCTCTGCCATCTTGTTCATCTACCTGGGCTGCATCACCAATGCCATCACATTCGGGGGCTTGCTTGGGGATGCTACGGACAACTACCAGGTCAAGTCCAAGGACAGGGGTCAATTTGGCTTAGGGATAGCAAGCAGGAATAGGATGGGATGGGTTCTATCCTTTCGTGCCATGCCAATCATTGATGCTAGGGATGGAAATTCATTCCCAAATGGGACTGGCTGTCCTCAGATACCTGGAGGATGGAAAAACCTATCTCAATGACAATACCGGGAGCAAGGGAATGTGATCCCAATCTACCCTGTATGGATCCAAGCAGAAGTCCTTAATTCCCATCTCCATCTGGGGTATTCATGGGGATGTAACCTGGCACAGCACCACCATAACCCTGGGTTTGATCCATTCCCAGGGTGTCATGGAGAGCTTCCTTGGCACAGCGATGGCAGGCTCCATGTTTTGCCTCTTTGCTGGGCAGCCGCTCATCATCCTCAGCAGCACTGGCCCCATCCTCATCTTTGAGAAGCTGCTCTTCGACTTCAGCAAGTAGGTCCTGGGTGATGCCAGAGGGACTAGAACCTATTTGTTACCGGGACGGGGTCTGACCCCCAGCCCATTGCACAGTCTTGTAGGGCCACTCTCATTTTATGCCTGCTTTCAGAGGCAACGGCATCGACTACATGGAATTTCGCCTCTGGATTGGCTTGCACTCTGCTCTACAGTGCCTTATCCTGGTGGCCACTGACGCCAGCTTCATTATAAAGTACATCACCCGCTTCACAGAGGAAGGCTTCTCCACCCTCATCAGCTTCATCTTCATCTACGATGCCATCAAGAAGATGATAGGAGCCTTTAAGTACTACCCCATCAATTCAGACTTCAAGCCAGACTACGTGACCATGTACAAGTGCGAGTGTGTTGCTCCTGACCCAGGTGAGTACAAACCTTTCTCAGCACCGGATGGGGATGGTGAGGGGGAGGTGGGTGCCAGCAGGGGGTCCCACTGCAGGTGAATTCCACTGGATCATCCACCAAAGACATTAAAGGAGGCAGCTACCCAGTGGGCAAGGGCCAGAGAGACCTCATCTTCCTCGTCTGGGGGTGATATTGGGCAAGGTGGCGGAAATAGAGCTTCATCTCCTGTGGCCAAGAATGTCAGCACTGCTGGGGTGCATTGAACAGTGCTGGAGAGCCAGGGCCTCAGCCTGGAGAAACTAGACCTGGATGGATAAAAAGGAAAGATAAAAGAAAGATATTTTAGGTCATTAATTCCACTCCACCACCATAGGAAACTTATTCTCCGGAAAATACACTGGAAGGATTTTGTTTTCTCTTGTTTCTGGGATGCCCGAGGATATCCTAGTTGGACCTGGAAAAAGCTCTTGGGCTGTTTTTTCTCTCTATCTTACTCCTTTTCAAAAAGGAGAGGCCACAAGGCTCTGTCTTTTGACAGCTCCTCTGGTTTTGATCCAACTTCTACTAAAGACAAAAGAGGAAGAAGCTGCAATCCCTTATTAAAGCAAGTTGTCCTTTAGGGGATGTGAAGAAATCTTCCAGACATATCTTTCTCTAACGGTGACTTAACTGAAGAGGGCTATAATTCAGACTTGCCCTGAGAATGCTGCTTTTTGCCACCAGTATCTCCATTTGCTCTGGAATAGATATGCCTTTTGATCTCTGATCCTCATCATGCAGCTCAGATGCTCCCGTTGACGTTTCCAGGGAACAGAGACCTTTAGTTTTGGGCTAATGCCGGTGACCAACTCCTCTCACACGAGATGAATTTATTTAAAAAGTAGAAATGCTAACAAACGGGAGGAATATCAGCTGCAAATGGAGGATAAAAACACGTATGAAGAAATAAAAGCATCCAAGACCGGCCACACAACCAGTCTCCAATCCATCTGTCACTATAAGATGAGATCTGACATGCCATGATGGAAATGGCATTCAATCCCCTATTTGATTTGATGTTTTTTTCTCAATTCCTGTTCACCAACCACGTGCTGAATGACCCCATCACATTGTGTTTTGCAAGCCCGGCAAGCAGCGGGAAGCACCCAGAGGCAGCACTGTCCTTTTCGACCCCATCCCCTTCCAGCTTTGGCGAGCAGAATAGCTGCCCAGGGCTGAAACCTCCCAGAGGAGAGAGGTCTCCCCCTTCCAAGCCCACAGCCCAGCCTTTGCCCAGAGCAACCCCAGTGGTGGTGGGGAGATGAGACCAGGCACCGAGAGGCGTTGGCACCACCCCGAAATCTTCAAGCTCTCAGCAATCCAGCCCTGGCCCCTCGCCTTTGCTGCCCTGGGCACCAAAGCAGTGGTGTCCATGCTGGATTTTCCATTCCTCTAGATATTGAGAAGTTGTGTTTATTCTTCCCTACATACTTCTTTTTTAATAGTTCTGATTTTTGATTATTATAACTGATTTGTACCATATTTGTCTCTGCTGCACACATCAATTTGGGCTGATTTCAATCTCAAGTGAGTATCACCTTCTAAATATTAAAGTTGTTTTAATATTTGATACTCGTACCCCATGGGGATTTTATTGTGATTTTTTTTCATGTATTTCACTTTTCTCTCTGCTACAATAGAGGGGTTTATGTAGAGCCTTTACAAGTTCTCTTGTAAGATACTGCCAATGCTACACTATCCGTTTAGGTTGTAGAAATAATATATATATTCTGATTTCTGGAAAAGCAAAAGGTTATGGAGGAAAAAAAAAGTTTTAATGCTGTAAAGAAGGCTGGGTTTGCCAGCACCGCTTCCTGGAGCCTGGTTTCAGCGTCCCCCAGGGTCTTTGCTTCTAACCCAGCAATTACTTCTCCTTCATTAATTCTCCGCACCGGGGAAGGAGGCGGCAGGTTGGAGCAGCCAAAATCCCACCTGGCCGCAAGAAGAAGATGGACCAGAGGGACTAGGGGGCAGAGCAGTCCCCAGCCCTGCTTAGGGCACCCTGAGGAACAAGGTGCTCCCGAAGCCACAGAGCTGCATCACCTGAAGAGCCGAGCGGAGCTGCTCTTCGTGCTGGAGGAGAAGGTGCCGGGGCTGGAGAGGAAAACTCAGCAGGTGGCTGTTTAGCGATTGTTGTGCAGGGAGACAACAAACCACCCCCCTCCCCCTACTCCCCCCAAAAAATAATAATAACACCACCAGCAAACTACAACAACAAATTAGGCATTATTGGGTGCCACCTCTCCAAAAACAACAGGCTGCTGTTTGGTCTTCTTCCCCGCTTCCACCTTTTGGTTGGAGAGGATGGGTGCCAGCAGGAGCCAGGATGCTCTCCCTCACTGCCAGTGGCGGTCCCACAGTGGAAGCCCCCAAAATCCTGCTGGCACTCGCCAGTCCCGGAGGGAGAAGCAGCCAGAGGGGAAGATGAGCTCTGAGCTCTCCATCTGTGCATCTCCGACTCAGGCCGGCCCCGGAAGGCATGCGTGGGATTAATCAGGGAGAAGTTACTGGAGGGTTAGAAACAAGGTTCTGCTCCCCAAATCCTGGCCTGCCCTTGGGTGCCAACCCCTGTGCAGGTCTCAGAGGATGAGCTTGGCCCCACATTTGCTTTTACACCCCCCGGTCCAGGCTGAGCATGGCTGAGCCATGCTTGTCTGGATGAAACCTGGCCATTTTTAATGCAGAAACCCCTTTGTTAGCCAAGAACCTTAATAACACACTTCTTTCCTGCAGCCAACATGACATTGTTCGATGCTTCAGTTCCAGTAGCACCAAACACCACTAACGTGTCTCTGGTAAGTGGGGCTCCTTGCTCCATGGAGATGTTTGGGTTGTGCAGGGGGATTCATTCAAGGGGCTCTCGCACCTGGGGAATGCCACGTGCTGCCTCAGAATAAGGTTTAGGGAAGCGCAGGCTTGGCAATAGTGTGGGCTCGTGGTTTGGCTCAGCAGCACCAAATCCCTGCCTTTTTGCTCAAATTTGCATCTTGGGTTTTCCTGAGATTGTGGGGTTGGAGCAGCTCCCAGCTGCAGCAGTCCTTGGAAGCTCCCCTTTCCTTGCATGCTATAATTGCTTAACATGCTAATTCTTTTTTTTTGGGGGGTGGGGTGTTCTCCCCAGTACAATGCTATTAACCTAACAGCTCTGGATTGGACTCAGCTGAGTAAGAAGGAGTGTCTCAAGTATGGCGGCAGCTTGGTGGGGAAATCCTGTAAATTCGTGCCCGACCTGGCCCTCATGTCCTTCATCCTCTTCTTTGGGACCTACTCCATGACGCTGACCTTGAAGAAATTCAAATTCAGCCGCTACTTCCCCACCAAGGTAAGGAAAGCACCAGTTCTGCAGGACTGTGCCCTGATCTTTTCCAAAGGTAGGAAAAATGGGAGCTGCCAGTCTCACTGCTGGATGCAGGGAGCTCTGAGAAAGTAAATCCACATTTCTGTTTTCTCTGTGGTGATTTACAAGAAAAGGAGATGTTGACAGCAATAAGGATGATCCTCTCTGAGCTTTCAGATGCTGCTTTGGCTCTTGTATCTATAACCTATCACCGTGCGATGCAAAGGGAAAAAAAGTGCTTGTTGTGAGTTCTGCCCACCTGAGTGCAGAGCTGAAAAGCCACAGGGAAGTACACAGGTGCAGGAGAAAATGTCTCCATCCCGTTAATTGTCTTTCTGCCCCCATTTCCTGTCTGCCTCCAGGTCAGGGCCTTCATTGCTGATTTTTCCAATGTCTTCTCCATCCTGCTGTTTTGTGGCGTGGATGCCTGTTTTGGACTGGACACCCCGAAGCTGCACATTCCCAGTATCATCAAGGTTTGGCTGCACTGAGAGCCCTGTGTCTCTCTGCCACGATCTCTTCCAGCTTCTCAGTTGTTTAGGGGAAAATCACAGCTGCGTTCTCCCTTTTGGGGAGAAATGTGGTGTCTGACACCTTTTGAAACACTGCTTTGCTTTTTCTGAAGGAATATTCTAATTCTGTGACTTTTCTTCCTTCCTTTTTTTTTTTCTTTTTTTTTTTTTTAAATATCATTTCCCCTTTCTCTTTTCTCCCCACCTCTCACCCCCGGCAGCTCCGTAAGCTTATTAGCGATTTCTCTATCTTTATGTCCATACTAATGTTTGTGGGGCTGGATGTGCTTTTCGGACTGAACACCCCAAAGCTCCAAGTGCCTACTGATTTTAAGGTAAAAAGCAATAAATCTCTTTCTGGAAGTGTTGCTGAAAACATCTCTTCCCTGTCAGTGACGTGGGAAGTCTGTGCAGGGACAGCTCAGTCCAAATGAGCGTCTGGGGAATATTTGGGGTTGAGACACATGGCTGCTTTGGTGCCTGAGCATCAAATACAATGTTGCTCAGAAGGGATGGAATTTGGGGTGATGTAGGGCTTCCCAAAATTTCCAGGCTTGGGATTCTTCTTGCTGGTGGCGTGCAAACCGTTCTCTCCCTCCAGCCCACTCGCGTGGACCGGGGGTGGTTCGTGTTTCCCTTTGGGAAGAACCCATGGTGGGTGTACCTGGCCAGCGCGCTGCCCGCCCTACTCGTCACCATTCTCATCTTCATGGACCAACAGATCACAGCCGTCATCGTCAACAGGAAGGAGCACAAGCTGCGGGTGAGTCAGGGCTCCCACCACCCACGGGGTCGCAGCATCATGTCAGACAACAGGGGCATCCCTGCAAGCTTTTGGGGTGCAAATCCAGTGCTGCTGCAAGGCCAGGGGTATTCTCTCCAGTTTGCCATATTGCACAAAGCAAGGGCTCTCCCTTTTCTTTGCAAGCTGCATTTTTGGGGTGACAAAGCCTCCAGAGAGCTTAACTTACTGGATGTTGTAGGTAGTGGGATGCACCAGGGTGATGCAAGGTGTCCCATGGCAGTGTGGGGTGCGCTAGCATGGTGCAAGAGGTACTGCAGGACACGCAGGATTCTCCAGGGCAATGCAAGTTGCATTTCAGTAACACAGGTGCACTACGTAAGGTGCACCATGGGGGACATAGGATGCGCTATGCAGGGTGCATCAGAGTGATGTGGGGTGTACTGCAGTGATGCAGGATAACATGGCTGTGGTGATGCACAGTTGTCATGCAAACAAAGCAGTGAAAATGCTTCAGTTAAATTTTTAGTAATCCCAGGTAAAGTATTTGAGAGTTTAATAGTCATAAACAGGAGTAACAAAAGTTTTACATAATGGTGATCCCCCACCAAGAGGACAACACTTCCCCAGAGAGCAGCCAGTTCCCACAAGGGATGCATTCCCCTGTGGCTGGCTCTTCAATGAGCCCAGAGCAGCCCCACCATGGGTCCACACATTCCAGTCAGGTTGAGGGGGCACAGGGGCAAACAGTTTGCTGTGCTCCGTAGGCCAGCCACCACCCTTCACCAGGTGCTCAATCACTGATTCAGGCTGTGACCTAGTGTTCCCCTTACATTACATCAGGGCAATGGAGGGTGCTGCAGTGCGATGCAATGGCAACATGGAATGCAAGAGGGCGATGCATTGCATGTGGGAGTAATGTAAGCGCCTCAGGGTGATGTGGGCTGTGCTGTGCTGATGCAGGTGCCTCATGGCAATGCAGGTTGTATCAAGGCAGTGTAGGGTGCCTCAGGGTGATCTACAGCAATGCAGGTTGCTTCAGAGTGCTGCAGAGTGTGTTGTGGTGATGCAGGGAGCATGAGAGCAGTGCGGCACGGTGGGATGCATCACCGGAGTATGAGGTGCCCTGCAGTGATGCCAGTTGTGCCGGGGTGATGCGGGGTGCTCTGCAGCAATGTAGGGAGCCTGATTCCTGAATGTGGTGTGGGGTGCATGGGGGTGATGCGGGACACTTTAGGGAGAGCCCTGGGGGCTGCAGAGTACTGCAAGGGAAAATCTNCAGAAAGCAGCAGGCTACCACCTGGACCTGTTCTGGGTGGGCATCCTCATGGCAGTGTGCTCCTTCATGGGGCTGCCCTGGTACGTGGCAGCCACCGTCATCTCCATTGCCCACATCGACAGTTTGAAGATGGAGACAGAGACCAGTGCGCCGGGGGAGCAGCCCCAGTTCCTGGGGGTCAGGTGAGGAAGGCTCTCAGCGTTCCTCCTCGGGGTGGGGACCCAGGTGCAGCAATGCTCTGGCAGCACGGCCTCACCCCACCTCTCGCTGCTGCAGGGAGCAGAGGGTGACGGGCATCATCGTCTTTGTGCTCACCGGGATTTCTGTCTTCCTGGCCCCGATTCTGAAGGTAAAATGTCTGCGCAGCTCTACAGATGTTTGAGGTGGCTGTTCTTTCTCCGTTTGGTCCCCAGCATTTGTCCCCATCCCCAGGAGTGAGCTGCTGCTTTCCCTGGGTAAGTGCTGTATTTTTCCATGTCTCCAGTACATCCCCATGCCAGTGCTGTACGGCGTCTTTCTGTACATGGGCGTCGCGTCACTGAACGGCATCCAGGTAAGCACTCTTCCTCCTCTCTGGCCATGAAGGGATCCCACACCTGGGCAGAAATGAGGATTTTTGACCCCCCAAACTTGTATGCATCCAGCACATCCAGCTGCATGGGACAGCAAACATCCAAAACCCTCTGTGTAACATCAAAAAGCCCCATCTCCCCATTTGGGGCCCTAAAGGAGGGTTTATGTGGACAACCGGGAGCCTGCTCTGGGGGGCGTGGGTCTGAGGGCTGACATGAGGCTTCATCCCGCCGCAGTTCTGGGACCGCTGCAAGCTCTTCCTCATGCCAGCCAAGCACCAGCCCGACTACGTCTTCCTGCGGCACGTGCCGCTGCGCCGCATCCACCTCTTCACGCTGGTGCAGATTGTCTGCCTGGCTGTGCTCTGGATCCTCAAATCCACCGTGGCGGCAATTATCTTCCCCGTCATGGTAAGGCTCTGCGTACCAGCATCCCCCAGGCTGCTTTTCTCATGTTCTAATGCCAAAAACCCACCAACTTCCTGACTTCCCACACGCATCCCCATTACTGTATCCTTGTCTAGGATTTTGAGATTTAAGCAAATTTTGGCAAGAGCAGCTGTTCCCATGGTGGTCCCCAGGTGCTCACTCTCACATCCCTCCCCTCCCAGATTTTGGCCCTGATCCTGGTGAGGCGGCTGCTGGATTTCGTCTTCTCCCAGCATGACCTGGCCTGGATTGACAACATCATCCCTGAGAAGGAGAAGAAGAAGGAAGATGACAAGAAGAAGAAGAAAAAAGGCAACAAAGGGGACAGCAGCAGCGATGAGGAGGTGTGTGGGGGGCAGGTAGGGGCTGGACAGCACAGACCCCCAGGGTGCCGGATCCACCATGGC